>CM060106.1:13679275-14086775 GCA_030522415.1 Channallabes apus
AGGTTCCACTGTATATGTAGAAAAGTACTGACATACACCTGATCTGTGCATTTGAATTGTTCATTTTAAATAGAAACTATTTGAAACTATGAGTGCTCAAGGCTTGTTTTTTTCTGATCAGAATGTTTTGAGATCAATCACCAATCTGTTGGATCCTTGAACCAGAGTAAAGTTAACCCTAAGTAAAGTTACTCTGAGACATCTGAGGCTTGAAATGGCATCTTGATTTTGTGCTTGTCTCTCCATCAGAGTTCACTCTTGTCATCCCCAGTGCTTCAGTCTCAGAAACGCTGGGTTCCACAGCCATCCTTCACTGTGGTCTTTCTCCATCTTTTAATGCCAGAACTTTTGATGTTCGGTGGTACAAGAATGATGACTATGAAAACTTTGTTCTTTTCTACAATGACCAGAAGACCACTGAAAATGACAAGTACAAGGGCAGAGTGTCTCTGATTGGGGAACTGGACAACGGGAACGTCTCCCTGAAACTGGACAACCTCACAGCACTCGATAGAGGAGAATATACATGTTATGTAAAGAGCATCAGTTGGTATGAGAAGGCCAATATTAACCTCATTGTAAAAGGTATGAGACAATCTGACAACAGAGAACTCTATTAGCTACTAGTACCTCTTTTAAGGCTAACTGGTGTTTAACTGCATATTCTTTCAATACTTCTTCTGATTTAATGAATAATTGATATTAGAAATGGTAAAGAAAAAGCACAGACATTTATGCATGTGTGCAGACTACTGTCTACTGACCATTTTTGTTGCCTTTATCTTCACCACAGCTTTAGGTTCTACTCCAGTCCTGTCATATCAGGAAAGTGGAGAAAAGATGAACGTTACCTGTACATCATGTGGATGGTCACCCAAACCCACCCTCACCTGGAGAGACAGTGCAGGACACGAACTCCCACACGGCAACACTTACTATGGAACGGGCATGTGATTTAAAATACAAATTGAAATGTGACTTGTATAGAACATAAATGGTCACAAAGACTGCTGTAGATGAAGTCCGTGGTTACAGTGTGGAAGAACCTATCTTGAAGAAAATATTTAAGACTGAAAGGGAGCCCACCTCTGAGTGTTCAGAGTGACACCAGGTCTAGCTGGAATAGCACTGAAATAGAAACCAGTATATATATATGCCTTTTGTTTGTGTTCTTTAAATCTTATATTTTAGATAATCAAGTAAATTGACCATTACAATTGTCTTGATGATCATGGAAAACCAGATGACCACAAGATGTCGAGGCTAATTTCACTGTTTCTAAACCTGTTATTTATGATTATCACTTTAACCACCAGTAAAGAACATTTTTTCATCATTTTTGAGCTTATAGCTATTACTGACTATATCTTAAGCATTCATTACAAGCTGGTATACAAACTGGTATAATTACAAACTATGAATGTTTATTCTTACATATCATCTTTTTAATTATTCAATTTGACCTACTATTAGCATATACAAGTAGAGCAAAAGTGGTCAATGCATGGACCCCTGTGGCACACCATGCAGAATATCATCATAGCCAATCAGGTTTCTAAGACATTAATATTCTAATGAATTTGTTAGAAATATCACCACAAAACAACACATAGCATGTGGACTACAATGTGTAATGTGTTAAAATTAGATTTACATTCTTTTTCTTTCTCTTTCAGACACAGAAGATTTGGTGAATGTGAGCTCATGGATGCTTTACTCTCTGTCTGACTCAGAGTGGATCTCCTGTACTGTGAGTTTAAACCATCAGGAAATTAAAGAGAGCAGAATTGAACCACTCAAAGGTAAGTTAATGATGTAGTTAACAGTATTTTCCTTGTAGTTGGCGGTAATAAGTAATAAGCACCTTTAGTAATAAGTTTCACCAGGAAATTAAGAAAAAGTAGAAAAGTAAGAATAGCTTAAAAAGTGATTTAAGGCTAATAGTTGAACATTAGGGACCACTGATGTACCTTTATTCTGAAAGATAATTAGAGGTATTTTTCTAGGTAGCAGATACTACACATATACATATACACTGTATATACTAAAGGTACAAAAGAGTTATGGTTGATGATATTAAACTAGGTACAAGGACATTTAGTTTTTCTGAGCATGTACTTGCAATAACCAGAATGTAAATTGTTTACAAAAAAACATTTTCTTACTACATTTAGCAAATATTCATATAAATACTTTATTTCTAACTGATGCTCTGAAGATTTTTGGTCAGGATTCTGGAAAGAAGCGTTCTTCTCGACTCTGGTGCTTTCATTAACTGTCCTCATCACTTTCGCCATTCTTCTGATTTTAATTAGAAAAGGTACGGTATGCACCAAATATTCAGTATATTAGCTATATAAGGAGGAAAACATTAACAATCATTGAGTGAGACCTTTCTCCCCACGAGGTATAAAGTCAATATGGTATGAATTAAAATAATTTCTTTATGGAAAAATGACACAAGATTGATTAACTTTTTATCCATTTTTAGTTACAATTTATGTTGTGTAATATCTATGAATAACATTAGTTCCTGTTCTCTTTATAGCAGTTATCTATAGTCATTGACTTAGAAGTTAATAAGGACAGTACCAAAAAATTATATTGACATAATATTCACTGATATACTGTATGCGTATACTGTATGTAATGATGTATTAATTTGTGTCAGTAATGTGAATGTCTTTCCTTTAATCAGGTTTACTCCCTCACTGTTCATCTAAAAAAAATGCTAAAGCAGCAGGTAGCATTTATTCTTCTCCTCTGTGTACTTTCAGACAAAATCTCAGAATAATGCATTTTACTGTCTGTTTTGTTTTTCTTCCATTTCTATCACACAGTTAACTCTCATGAGTCTTTACAACCAGAGATGGATCCTCTAAAAGCTACAGAGAACACCAATCAAGGTCATTTTGTTTAATCACGATTCTGATTTCACTAAGCCCTATTTCCTTTGTTTAGATCATTAGTACATTACAGTTATAAAAATAACAGATTTGTCTCAACATAGTTTATTGTGTACTTACGAATCACTTGTCAAAAATAATTTTGTTAACAAATTGCATAAAATCCTGCCAACATTATTGAATTTATGCCAACATTAAATCTTTTATTATGTATAAAATGAAATTTTATCCATTTCACGTGTCTTTTCACAGGTATCAGTTCACTATATGAAGCTCCAGAAATGACTGAAGAGCGACCAGCTTTGCAAGACAGATATAAAGGTTCATCAGCCCTTTATTATTGTTTTGTGTTTAATATATATTCACTTATACATCTCATAATGTAAATAATCTGTATAATTGATAAGGGCCAGGGGTAGCTCAGTGGTTAAGACATTGGCCTATGGTTTGGAAGATCCCAGGTTCAAACCCCACAACCACCAAATTGCCACTGTTGGGCCCTTGAGCAAGGCCCTTAACCCTCAACTGCTCAGATGTGTAATGAGATAATGTAAGTTGCTCTGGATAAGAGTGTCTGCCAAATGCCTAAATGTAAATGTATTTTAATCAACAGTAAGTCTCACACTGGATCCATCAACAGCTGCTAAATGTCTGAAAGTCTCCAGGGACGGGAAAAGTGTTTCCTGTAAAACACCAAACAGTAAATCTGACTGTAAATTTCCTCATGTTGTGAGTAAAGAGGAGTTCAGCTCAGGGCAGCACTACTGGGAGGTGATGATCTGGGATAAAACATCAAAGCGGAAATCATCATGGAGTGTAGGAGTGACTCAGAAACCCCACTCGGAGGACGTCCTCAGAGCTCTCTGTTATGATGGAGGCACTGAGTTATACCTTAGTACTGGTAATGTCCGTAAAATATCCACTGAATATAGCATGTGTAAATTAGGGCTGCATTTAAACTGTGAAAGTCGCTCTATTTCCTTTTATAATGCAGATAAACCCTCTAATAATCATCTCCACACATTTTATAACATCCCACAGGGCAGGTATTACGCGCTACTCAGTCCAGGAGTGAAAGATGATCATCCTGTCAGAATTCTAAATCAGGACGGAAATCTCAGAGTCAGTTAAAACAGTGCATTAAATCCAGAGGTTTGTTGTGATGTTCAGCAGGTAGAACTTCCTGTAACTAAAACAAACCTAATGAAATCAGAGAGTCGTATTCACACTACACAAGCTGTATCAGTATTTACACAAGGAGAGATACTCGTGTTCACATTCAGGTTACAAAACTGATTAAGTGGATTTTCACACATGACTGATGTGTAGTTCACACTGAAGTGTATGATTTCAACATTAACTCCTGTACAATCAGAGTGTATAATAATGACTGTACTGTCTCGAATTTTATAGAAGCAGGCTGTAATGTTGTCTCATGTATATTTTAATACTTTTAATATTAAGCATGCATCCAAGAAAATGTGTTTTTTCTTTCCATGTCTCAAAAAATAAAGCATGTTTTTGTAAAGAGTAATGTTTAACAAGTTCTGTATTTGTTTTCTTTAGAACCTGAATAAGAGTGTAATGATACAGTATACAGTCACTCGGGGATCTATTTCTGTTTAACTTTTAGCAAAAAAGGCTTTTATTAAGGATTAAGTTTTTCATCAACTGGGTTTGAGTGGTAATGAACACTGTCTTGAAACTTTCATTTTCATGTCACACTAAATATTGGGATATGATATGTTTTTGATATAGATTTTTTTTTAATTTGTTGTTGATTTAGTTTAAATTGTGATGTAATGTTTAATTGTGGGGACCCCAGAAAGAGGGGATACTTAGATAAGAGCTAATGGGAATACTAATAAATCAATAAAAATAATGTTCTGTCTCCTCTCAGTGCTCTGCTGTCGATCCATTTTCAGCCAGATTGATCTTGAACAGTTTCTATATTACAGATTGTACTGTACTGTATTTTTTGTTAATATGAGGAAATTTCTAATAGAATTTTATCAACACATTTACAAAAGTATCTCAGTAATACGATCAACATGTTTTATAGATATTAAATCACATAAGAACAAACATGAATAAACAGTTACACAAACTATAAATAAACTTATCAAGATAAAGATTATAGAAGAAGCATATGCTGAAATCAAAAACAAAGATAAATCACAGTTCTGAACACCACACAAATGCACAACATTAAGAAACAAAGCTATAAGTGTTATTTATTTCAAATATCATGCTAGCTAAGAAACTCTTAGCTACACTAACATTACCGTGTTGCCTAGCTTTACACTGTAAAAAAAAAGTCCTAAATTTACGGAAAATAACTTTCAAATTTTATAGTAGTTTTCCTTTTTTTTTAAACTACATACAAATCTCTGTAAAATTACAGACATTATCTGTAAATTACGAAGTCGACTGTTTTTTTAAGTATTATTTCAATATTGAAAAATTAACTTTTTTTCAAATTTTTTAACAGTAAAAATACTGTATAATTTTTACTGTGTTTTTTCTGTTTTTGTAAATTACGTGTAAATTTATGTAAAATTACAATAATAAATTGTAATTAAATACAAAACTCATTAGATAAAGGTTAATGTCCATACAAAAATTGTATTGTTTTTCTTTGTAATTTTGAGGTAAATCATATTAGTTTTTATAATACTTTGATATTTAAGTTCTAAGATGCAAGTTGAGCATTTTTCATGACTTTTTAAAAGATTATTCTTACGTTATCACTTACATGTAGGCTATATTATCTGCTTCATGCCTTCAAAGAATGTGAAGGGAATTTAGGAGACTGATACTTATCAAAAATATATATTTTTGTATTACAGTTGTTCTGAAATATCACCATGGCAATCTAGCCATCAGCTTTCTTAATGCATGCCTGCATATTCTGACACAAGGATAATGTATTTACTGTGTAGCTGTTTTAAAGCATCGCTTTAAGTTACATTTAGCTTGTATGAGGGGAACTATGGTGTCATTTTTGTACCAAAAACGTTAGAGAAAACTCCATGGACTCTCCGCTTAACTGCCACAGCCAATCAGAAGCTGGAGGCGGAAACATTCTAATATTGTTTCTGATTGGCTGATCAGCAGCCGGAGATATTCTAATTACCTCTTCATTACTGGCGCATTTAAATAAGCGAGCGAGTGAGGGCGGGACCTGATGCGGAAAACGCCTACGCTTATTGCTCAGGTACAGACGTAACGTGATATGAACCAGCCAATGGGAAACAGGCGTCCTTCAAATGTTTAGCGCGCGCAGGGGTGGTGTGACTCAACAGCCGGTAAACGGTTATGTGTAAATTCAGAGGAGTGAAGACACGCTGCTGAGCTACAGGTGAGGAGGAAAGCAGTCTCTGAGGGACAGAGGAGAAGACTCTGAAATGTAAAATACCTGCAAGCTCAAGAGACAATGACGGTAAGATATTTTTTATTCTTATTTTAATTCTTATTGTTGTTGCTGTAAACAAAGCTCATTCATTAATACTGCCACGTTTTTCTTTTAAATCTAAGATCTTAATGTGTTCTTTTCTTCTCTCTTCCAATCCACCCTGATCCAGTTCTTTACTGCCTGTTTGGAAGATCATCTTTCTTGGATACACTGGACCGTCCATTTTGCCATTTTGGTATGTTTTAGATTAGGATTCTGAACTAAAAGTTTAAGTTATTTGTATACATTTATATAAGAACAATAGAGTTAAAAGGGGGACCACATTGTACTATGTTTGTAATAAAGTTTCCAATCCAATTTTAATTGGAACATTGAGAATATTGTTTGAAATTGTTCATTTCTTCATAGATTGTTAGTCAAGGATATTTCACAGCAATGTTTAAGTTTGTGAGAGAGAATGTTTCGCTTATAGCACAATAGTCTAAATATTTCATTGTTTTTCATTTTAGGATTTTACTGTAATGCTATAAAACTGAACTTCTTTTTACTGTATTTTGCATCATACCTGTACTATACTGTGTCAGTTATACAGACTATTTTTTATTTATTCATTTATATATATAATTTTTTTTTTTTTTACAAATATTGTAATCTTGAGTTTGTGTTAACACTTTATTGAACATGTGTATTCATAGGAATTTATAGAAAAAAATTAAATATCAGGGGTTTTGTGTTATTGCTTTGCTTGAAGGTGTTTGATCTTCAATTCATGAAAAATCTGTAAATAACAGTGTTTGCCTGCTAAATGCCTAATGCTTTTGCTTTATTGAAGGTGTTTGTAATAATTTTATTCTGTAAAATAAAAACATTTTGCTGCTACACGTCTAGTGCTGTTTTAATGAATGTGTTAAATCGTAAACATTTTGGGAAAATCTGTAAAATAATGGTGTTTCACTGCTAAACATATAGTGCTGTTGCTTTATTGAAGGTCTTCAATCGTTTAAATTTAGCAAAAATCTGTAAAATAATGGCGTTTCACTGCTAAACTTCTACTGCTGTTCGTTTAATGAAGGTGTTTAGTCGTATAAATTTAGGAAAAATCTGTAAAATAACGGTGTTTCACTGCTAAACTTCTAGTGCTGTTCATTTAATGAAGATGTTTAATTGTATAAATGTAGGGAAAAATCTGTAAAATAATGGTGTTTCTCTGTAAAAGATAAAATAACAATTTCTGTAAATTGAATGTTTTTGAGCATAATATGAACTGAGTATTTTACCTTAATTTTACGGTTTTTGTTTGGCAGCCATTGCTGCCAGTCATTTGACCGTTTTTTTTACGCTTTTTTTTTTTTTACAGTGTAGCTTAGGGTTAGATTTAACATGCTTCTTAATAATAATAAATAAATCTCACTTAATTAAAAGACAATTGATCATAATTTAGATGAACATTTCCTGTATGTACAATATCAGAGTGGTAGGGTTAAAAAATAACCATCTTTCGGTTTCTTTCCATATTCTTCCTAATGGACTCTAAACCCTCCCTGCTTACTGGACACTGGAGTCTACTGGGAAGAAAATGAAGTCGTGAAAAGGACAAAACAACAGGTATATAAATATATAATAGAGAAAGAATATACTGTAGCTTTAGCTGTCAGATTTTCTTTCCATAAATATTACTATTACTAATTGCTATATTAGAAATTAATAAGTGTGTAATTTATTAATATCCAGCAGTGTTAAAAGAATAAACTACCGCATCATTTCCTCATTAGATATGTAGTTCATGACATTGCAACCATATACCTTCTTATAGATTATACACTTATTATTGTTATATTCTTTTTATTATGTTTTTTATTATTATTTACAGCTAATCAAAACAAACATGGTTAATTGTATATGGAGGTCATTAAACAGGCAACTTAAACTAGGGCAAATCCAAAATCATAATCAGAAATAAAAGCTCAGTCATACACAGAAAATACAATCAGATCAGCAACGTCAGAAGAAACTGACTAGATTCAATTAAATAAATTTTTATTTGTATAGCACTTTTAACAATTCACATGTCGCAATCACCTTTACACAATAAAAAGAATTATTTAAGTTTGTATGGAATATGAATGTGTATGAATCAAAATGGTCAGATAGTCCCTGGTGAGCAAGCCGAGGACGACAATGGCAAGGAAAAACTCCCTGAGATGGTAATAGGAAGAAACCTTGAGAGGAACCAGACTCAACAGGGAACCCATCCTCATCTGGGTGAAACAGATAGCAGGGATTTTGTCATGCACACTCAATCCACGACCGGCACTAGGACCCGGAAGTAGAGCGGTCGTGAATCAGGAACTATAAAAGGAGTAAATAAACCATAGCAGAACGCTCAGTCATTGAGTTCGGCCCATGTTGGTTCGTGCTGCGATCAACCAAACCGTGAGTACTCACCAATTTTGGGTTATTGCTTTCTGCTATTGTGTGTGCATTTACAGGACGTGGGTTAAATTTGTGTTTTTCCCTTGCTCACCCTTTGTGAGAGTCCTTATACTAAATCGCGGGGATATCCTACCTACTCGCTTCTCTCCGCGTTTGGGTTCACCATCCACGCTACATTGGGCTAACCGCTAAAGCTACGTCTTCTGGTCCCTCAGGTTAGTACATCCGTGACAGAATGACTGAGCCTTCCGTGGTGAACCCAGCGGATCATGCGCGTCTCTGCGGCGTTGTGGATCAGTATGCCGCGCTAATCAATCAGCTAACCGGGGAGCTCGCTTCTCTGCGCCGCGAGGTCGCCGAGCTCCGGAGGGAGAATGCGGATCTCCGCGCGGCTGTTGATGGCGCGGCTGCCCGGTCGCACGCCGCGGAGGCCGCGGCGCCGCCTCATCCCCCCTCCCCCCCTCATTCTGATGTTTATCTTTCTCTACCAGAGAAATGGAATGGCACGGACGGGAAATGCAGTGTGTTTTTGAGAGCGCTTGAGTTGGTGTTTGAGTTCAATTCCACCAGGTACTCCACCGACCGGCTACGCATTGCACTACTCATTTCGTTGCTAACGGGGCAGGCAGCAGAGTGGGCCACGGCAGTTATCTGAGCTGATACGGATACCGCCCATTCCTACAACGAATTCACCCGTCAGCTCAAGCTCACCTTTGAACACCCTGCGGGCGAGGTGGAGACCGACTCAAAGCTTTATCACCTGCGGCAGGGAGGATTGTCCGTCAGTCGCTATACCGCCGAATTTCGCATGCTCGCCGTCCAGACCACCTGGGGAGATGCAGCGCTCCAGACATCCTACTACGAGGGGTTGGCTTCCAGGATCAAGGATGAACTAGCCGGGCTATAGCTCCCTGCTACCCTGGAGGGGCTAATCCAGCTAGCCCTGCGGATCGACCAGCGCCTCCTCTCTCGCCCGAGGCCAGCCCCTAGAACCCTGCCGCCAGCACCTACCTTCACCCTCAACCCCACACGACCATCTACTTCCGCCACCTACGCCGCACCTGCACATGTCGGTTCTCCACTTCCTGCCGTGGTTGACACAGGAGCCGGGGAAACCATGCAACTAGGACGCGCCTCCCTGACCATATCGGAGTGCGCACGCCGATTTAAAGAGGGCCTGTGCGCCTATTGTGGCTCCGCGGACCATCACCGGGCAATCTGTCCCCTACGCCCTCTTCAGATCTCCACCACTATCGACAACACTAACGCTCGTCTTAAGGTTCAGGTATCCCTCCAAATTGGCCACAAACGAGTTCGAAGTACCGCATTCATCGACTCCGGGGCAGCGGGTAACTTCATTGACTCATCATATGCCAAAAAATTGAGGGTAAAAATTGAGGCGTTATCCCAGCCCATTCGGATCACATCGGTGGATGGTCGGCCCCTCTCATCTAGTCCCATCACCGCGCAAACCCAACTCATCACTCTACTCATTGACCAACACCAAGAACAACTCCGATTACACCTCACTTCCGTATCGTCGCCACCTATCATTCTAGGATATCCATGGCTCATCCAACATGACCCTCTCATATCAGAACAGGATTCTACAGTGGGGCGCAACCTGTAACGAACTCTGCCTGCGGGCTTCGGCTGGGACGTGCTCTAGGGAGTCCGAGGCCCCCGACGTCGACACCAACGCCATCCCAACCATGTATCGGGACCTGGCTGAGGTCTTCTGCAGAAGACGCGCCACCCACCTTCCACCTCATCGCCCATATGACCTGCGATCGACCTCCAGCCAGGTTCTATACCGCCCCGCGGCCACCTCTACTCTCTCTCCACCACCGAGACGCAGGCGAGAAAGGAGTATGTGACAAACGCCCTTCGCCAAGGTACCATCCGGCCCTCCTCATCGCCTGCCGCCGCGGGGTTCTTCTTTGTGAAGAAAAAAGGAGGAGAACTTCGTCCATGTGTCGATTATCGGGGGCTCAATAACATCACCATAAAGAACCAACACCCGTTGCCTCTTGCCCTGGACGCCCTCTCTGGCGCCACCATTTTCACAAAGTTGGACCTGCGGAGCACCTACAACTTGGTGCACATCAGAGAGGGCGATGAGTGGAAGACGGCTTTCATCACACCCACGGGACACTACGAAAGTCTGGTAATACCATCTGGCCTTTGCAGTGTCCCCGCCGCCTTCCAACATTTCATCAATGATGTTCTCCGGGACATGTTAGGGCAGTGGGCATTTGCATACCTGAACCACATCCTTATTTATTCACGAACTGTTGAAGAACACACCCAGCACGTCAGAGCGGTTTTAAAGAGATTACACGCCCATCAACTGTACTGTAAGTTGAAGAAGTGTGCTTTTCACGAGCGCTCCACCACGTTCCTGTGTTTTGTCATCTTGCCCCAGGGTGTGGCCATGGACGCGCAGGAACTCAAAGTTGTGCGTCATTGGCCCCTACCCAAGACCCTTATGCAACTTCAACGGTTTCTCGGGTTTGCGAACTTCTATCGTCGCTTTATCCGGGACTACAGTACGGTTGCTGCCCCCCTAACCACTCTGACCCGACCCTCACCTTCTCCCTTCACTTTAAACTCTGCCGCCATCTCAGCCTTCCAGAGACTTTGTCAACGTTTCACCACCGCACCAATTCTTCTTCACCCAGACTCAAGCAAACCATTCGTTGTGGAGGTGGACGCCTCAGATGTGGGCTCGGGGGCTGTTCTCTCCCAGCGAGGTCCAGACCAAAAACTATGGCTTTGGCGGAATGGCGTCACTGGCTCCAGGGCACCAGAGAACCATTCATCGTCTGGACCGATCATCAAAATCTCATCAACATCCGCAAGTTAAAACAGCTGAACCCGAGGCAGGCGCGATGGGCACTATTTTTCGAACATTACAATTTCCATCTGTCATACCGCCCGGGTTCAAAAAACACCAAGGCCGACGCCCTCTCCCGTCAGTACGAAGAGGACGTCACCCGGGCGGAGCCAGCGCCTGTCCTCCCACCATCCAAGATCATCACACCTCTCCGCTGGGACCTGGAAACAAGGGTCCGCCAGGCACAGGCCACGGAGAACGAACCGGCATGTGCGCCGCCTGGACGTCTCTACGTGCCCCCTCCCGTGAGACAGGAAGTCATTCAGTGGGGCCACACCTCACTCCTCTCCGGACATCCAGGTAGCAGACGCACGACCCAATTCATCCGGCGCGCTTTCTGGTGGCCCTTCACGACCTGGGACATCGAGGAATTCGTCCAGGCGTGCCCAGTGTGCGCCAGGGCAAAGGACACCAACCAGCCGACACCGGGGGAACTTCAACCACTTCCTGTCCCCCGTCGGCCCTGGTCGCACATTGCCGTCGATTTCATCACGGTCCTGCCGGAATCCGAAGGAAAAAATACCATCTTAACCATCGTCGATCGTTTCTCCAAAGCCATGCACCTGGTGGCCCTAACCGGACTCCCGTCAGTCAAGGACACCATAGAACTGATATTAGAGCACGTAGTCCACCTGCATGGGTTCCCCTTAAGACATCGTCTCGGACAGGGGGCCACAGTTCACTGCCCGGTTCTGGAAGGCCTTCTGCCGTCTGATCCATTCCACCTGTAGCCTATCTTCCGGGTACCATCCCCAGACCAATGGTCAGACGGAGCGGACCAACCAACAACTGGAGCGCTATCTGAGGTGTTTTGTGGCGGATCGTCAGCGCTCCTGGGCTCGCTACCTCCAATGGGCTGAGTTGTCCCACAATCTACACGTCTCATCTGCCACCAATCTCAGTCCGTTTGAGGTATGCCACGGTTTCCAACCTCTGATGTTTGAATGTTGGTTGATGTACCCTCAGCCCAACAGTTGGTCCGCAGATGTCGGCGGCTCTGGACGTTGGCGAACCAAGCCATCCGACGAGCCAACACACGCTACGCTACTCAACATCGCCGTCGACACCCCCCGGGACGTTTGTATAATGTAGGTGACAAGGTATGGCTATCCACAAGAAACCTCCATCTACACACCGAATCCAAAAATCTGTCACCCAGATTCATCGGACCATATCGCATCCATCTCAGAATCAACCCTGTCACCTACCGGCTCCAGCTGCCTGCGGCACTCCGAATCCACCCCGTATTCCACACATCCCAACTAAAACCCTTCATCACTTCACCCATGGTTCCACCCACCCCCCCTGCTCCTCCTCCCCGAATCATTGACGGCGGTCCCACTTACACCGTGCGACGGATCCTCGACTCGCCCCCTCAGAGCAGAGGAACTCAGTACCTGGTTGACTGGGAGGGCTATGGCCCCGAGGAGCGGTCTTGGGTCCCAGCGCGTTTCATCCTCGATCGAGAACTAATTCGGGACTACCGTCACAGGGTATCCTCCATCTCAGGACCGTCAGGAGCCGGTCCTGGACGGGGGGTACTGTCATGCACACTCCATCCACGACCGGCACTAGGACCCGGAAGTAAAGCGGTCGTGAATCAGGACGTATAAAAGGAGTAAATAAACCATAGCAGAACGCTCAGTCATTGAGTTCGGCCCATGTCGGTTCGTGCTGCCATCAACCAAACCGTGAGTACTCACCAATTTTGGGTTATTGCTTTCTGCTATTGTGTGTGCATTTACAGGACGCGGGTTAAATTTGTGTTTTTCCCTTGCTCACCCTTTGTGAGAGTCCTTATACTAAATCGCGGGGATATCCTACCTACTCGCTTCGCTCCGCATTTGGGTTCACCATCCACGCTACATTGGGCTAACCGCTAAAGCTACGTCTTCTGGTCCCTCAGGTTAGTACATCCGTGACAGATTGATCTGCATCATACTGTGTGAGACTGGAAGTTCAGTATAACAGGAGGTGTGGAGAAGATAAAATGGAGTTCAGTTCGTTCCTGGGGGCTCAGGTAGACTATAAGAAACTCCAGTCCTGAACTATTGAGCGACTGAAGTCACAAGTCTAGGATTATTTTTGTTATTTTCTATAAGAGTGGAGAGATACGTTGATCTAGCAGCACTAAGAGCTCTTCTACAGTTCAGGATGCTCTCCTTCCATGTTATTTGAAATACTAACAATTTAGTTTGATGCCATTTACGTTCTAATTTCCAAGGGGTTTGTTTTAAAGTATGGACATTAATGCTGTTCTCACAGTGTCTTCTGGATTCTCAAAATAAGTATTAAACTAGATCAGATGCTTCACAACGCTCCTGTTCTTCTGTGTTGTATTTATATCCGTAGGTGTGTTTGATTAGTATTCAGGTGAGCCAGAGTGTGTATGCTGGGAGTCGCATTCTGTTTCCCTGATACATGTGGGCTGTTTGTTCTTTATTGACACTGTCTGTGGCCTGTTTGTAAGAAACTTTCAGCACAGAGTGACTTCTGTTTAAGGATTAATTTCTATAGTGTTAATGCAGTTTTTCATCTACTGGTTTTCAGTGATATTAAATGCTGTTTTGGAAATTTCATTTTATGTTGATGTTATTGCTTTGTTTTATTATTGTTCTTGATTTTTTTTAGGTTGTTTGATGGTGTACCAAGTAACTGCACCTTTAAACCTAAAGAAATATGCTGAATACCATGCAACAGTTACAGAGTATTTTATTCCTCTCACACTAAAGCAGTTTCAACTGAATAGTCTGATCTATTCCATGAGTGCTAATAATAGACAGTAACAGCACTGTGACATGTGGGCGTGTCCCAGGTGTTGTCCAGTGGTTAACTATGTGTCTCAGCGTGGGTGAGAGTAGGTCTGTACGGTCCGCAGTACTGAGGAGAGAGCAGCTGCCGGACAAAACCCACATTCACAACCAGTCACAGAAGCACTTTCAGCAACAACAAACATCTAATAACGTTATGTCATCTTAAACAACACGCCGTCTCTGCAGTAATCACTTTTAAGTCTGTCCGTGTTGTTCTGTTCAGGGCTAATGTGAGCTACAAAACTAACACAAGGCTGAATCCCAAATGACACTCTAACCCCTGATCAAGGGCACTACTTGGTGTGTGGGACAAGAGGTACACAATAAATAATGCACTATTGTAGCTTTGCTTTTATTCCCATCGCCTTTTGGCTACATAGTACCAGTAATAATTTAAGAGTAGATGGGCAGCGAATGACCACATAACATCATATGAGACACACCGACAACTATACACACACAACCATTGATTGTTATTATTAAATAATAATAACGTTTATAAGTCAGACTTGTTTTTAAGTTTGACGAAGTGAATCTTGTAAATGACAATTAAATTCCTCAAGCACGGAGGGAGGATGTCGTCTTTACCTCCAGCAATAGAGGGCAGTGTTGCCATGAATGGCTTTTACAAGTTTTACAAGAAAGGACTCAATTTAAGAAAATGTATAAGGAAAACTCTTTAATGGTTATGTTTTGTTAATTCCTTCATGTTAATTCTAATATGGACACTTTATTCTTATTTGTTTTACATTTGTGTTTGCATTTTATATCACAGACTTTTGTGGTTCATAAGAGGAAGTGCAGTGGCGCTGTTTGTGAATGTTTGCACACTTTATACATACTTTACACTTTATAAGCGTCTGGCTGGTGTGCACAAAGGAGCAGATATTAACTTGCATGATTAAAGGATTTCTCCTACCTTTCAGCTCCTGGCTGATAAAGGGAACAAGGCTGATTTTTGTTGTGTGGTAAGCTTGATTGTTTAAACATATTAAAGCCTTATTAGCACTATAGTCTTACTTTATAAGTTATATTGTTTACAGTAGTTCATGGTTTATTGGGCCATTGGTACATTTTATGTTTCTTAATTGCACTCTAAAGGGAGATTGTTATTATAGATTGTAATTAATAAAATCATTCATGTAGCACTTAAGGAGAGGTTGTCAATGTTTAAAATATTTTTTTTTTGCTGTAAATGCTTTATATACATTTAAAAATATATTATCAGTGTTAAAATAAGTCTATTTAAAATATTGTACAGTAGTAAGGCAAGGGTATAACAGGCTATATATTAAAAAGGATGACAGTGCCATGTAATTTATAGTAAATCTTTATATATTATTGTATATGTTTATTATGTATATTGGTTATGACTCATACAATTTGCAGCCAAATGTCTATTGTTTGTTTGCTTGCTTGTTTTGTTTTTATTCATATTCTTACTGAGTTTTGGATATTTAAACCCTTTTTAAAGGGGAATGCTACATGTCTTATCTGTCTTTCTTATACCAATCCACCAATCCACTTGACCAATCTACAAATCTCTGTCCCCTTTCCCCACACTGCCAACACGCGCAAACACACACACACACACACATACACACACACACACACACACACACACACACACACGTGCAACAATATTAGTTATTTTTTTAAACATGAAACACTGAGAAGTACAAATAATAATTAATTCAATAATCAATAATTAAGCAATGATGATCAGCCCAAGTGTCATGATTCATGCAGATTCAAAGGACGCAAATGCAGGTCTTTGTGATGATAATATTTCTGTTTTATTTTGTTGTTTCTTTATACTCTTTTCTTAAATAAAGTTTCTTAGAACAAGGAAAACAAATAAAACGAAACAAAAGAACAAAGGAACAAAACTCGCTCCTAGTTTAGCCTCCTCAGGCTGGGTCTGCAGGCGGGCACACACACACAAGCACAGGAGATTAGTTCCAATAACCTAACAAAAGTCATACAAGATTCATGATGAACGTGTCTGGCGTCCCAGCCTTGACCTTGACCAAAATGCCTGTCATTACAGGCCTTACCCCGACCCTGCAGACCCTGTTCAGTCCTGAGGAGGAAACATGCACACACAGCGGGTTAGGAGACGTGAACAAACAAACGTGGTGACAACAGTGAACGGACAAAACTCTACGAGTTCGACTGGCTTAAATAGAGACACACAAGGGAGAGACACAGGTGCACATCATTAGTGATGGGGAGACATACCTACGTTCACACACTAGGGGGAGACAAGTCTGCGGCTCAGTAGTCCGGAGACCCAGATCTTATTTCCCCGGACCGTGTTGGTACAGGTGTTACACCAAGCACCTTCGCCATTGACAGTGTGTGTGTGTGTGTGTGTAGGATGTGTAGTGTGTATGTTGGTGTGTGTAGGATGTGTAGTGTGTGTTGGTGTGTGTAGGATGTGTAATGTGTAGTGTGTATAAGATGTGAAGATACGGTATGTACTGTAATGTATAATATCATAGACAGATGTACAGGGCTGTAAAATAAGAGTTTTCTTTCGGTTTTTATTCCTTATCTGATGTCCTAGTGGACTCTAACCCCTGTCTCTCTGCTGGCTTGAAAGAAAAGGAGTGACGAACAGGTAAATAAATATTTAAAGCAGGAATATACTGTATCTGTATCTGTCAAATTTTCTTTCTATAAATATAACAATATATGTTGATGTAGTAATTAGTAAGTGTGTAATTTAATAATACACAGCTGTATTTATGTAACCAACACATCATTTCCTCATTAGATAACAATTAGCGCATGACTGTGTAGTCTTATACATTGACACACTCATTAATTATTATTATTATTATTATTATTTACAGCCATGCTACTGATCTACATTGCATCGGTTCTTGTCTCTTCTGCTGCAGGTAATTTATTTATGTGCAATTTGTACATTTTATTGTTGCAGTACCGACTTTAGAACTGGTGAAAAAAAATAACCAGAAGTTTATTCTAAATTCAGACAACAACTTTAACACAACCATGTTTACCGACATCAAGTTTAACTGAAGACTTTTTCACTGACATCACCTGAGTTGTAAGATGTTTTCTTAATTGTAGATTACATTAAGCGGTTTTTAAATTCAATTAGATTCAATAACTTGGTTTAGACTGAAAGAGCACCTTATAAATTGAGCTCTGGGTAATCCTCCAGCAAAATGTGTTCCTATACATAAACAACCTCAAAGGAAAATGGAAAGAATGCTTTCAGAACAGATGTTTTCAGATAGGGAAACCCTTAGTTATATGATTCTACTTGCAACATTTAAAGGGTTACTTGAATGCTAACTGAAGAATATTTAATTAGAAATTTAACTCTCAAGGAACCCTTGAAGAACACATCTAGGTGTGTGCATGATCCAAATTACTGATCTTTTTAGTTGTTGTCATTAATTCATAGAAGCTGATTTTCAATTCAATTTTATTTGTATAGCGTTTTTAACAAATAACATTTTTGTAAAGCAGCTTTACACAATCAAAATAATTATTTCAATGATTTGATGTTTAAGGTAAACTTTTGCTGTACTTTTCTGTAAAATATTAGATTTTTTTATCGTTCATTGTACAGTATAATTAAAAATTTTACCTTTGTAAATGGTTCTACTTGGAAACATACGTATGTTGTATAGGATTCTGCATGGAACCTTTGAGATTCCTTTGAGAGAAGTTATCAAAGAAAACAGTGTACTTTTATTATTATTCTATTTAATATGTAGAACCTGATTTTATCTTGGTACCCGTTCTGATTTGCAGTGTATATATTGAACAGTTTGCCAGAAGCCGTGAGTTAATTAATATTTTCAGGTATTTTCATTCAATCACTCAGAGTTCTCCATGGTTGTCCCTGAAACTTCGGTCACAGCACAGTTGGGTTCCTCAGTTGTTCTGCCCTGCAGTCTTTCTCCACCTTTAAACACCAAAACTTTTGAAGTCCAGTGGTACAAGAACAAGGACTCTAAAAAAACAGTTCTGCTCTACAAAGCTGAAAATGTGCAGGAGACCGGGAGAGACGCCAGGTACAAGGACAGATTGTCTCTAATTGGGGAACTGGAGAAAGGGAACATCTCATTGGAACTGAAGAACCTCACAGTGGCAGATGAAGGAGAATATGTGTGCCATGTTCAGAGCATCAGTTGGTATGAGAGGGGCAGCGTGAACCTGGTCGTGAAAGGTAAGAGGAAGAAAAATGTCCCCCCTTCATTTATCTTTTTAAAAATTCCAGCAACATTAAGCATGTGGAGTAATAGTTTAAGTAATAGTTTAAGTAATAGTAATTGCTCTTAATCTTCTCCTCAGCACTGGGTTCTCCTGTTGTTGTCTCATTTGAGGATACTGGAATATTAACATTTCACATACCAGAGGTGAATGTGACCTGTACATCGGGTGGATGGTCACCAAAACCCACCCTCACCTGGAGAGACAGCACAGGACGAGAACTCCCAAACAGCCACACTCACTACAGAACTGGTATCTGATCCAACACAACCTGCATCGATCATGAATCAGTTCAGTGTTTATTAGAGTTTAATACAGGAAGAGAACAAGAGGAAGGGCACTGGTGGCTCAGTGGTAGGTGTTTCACCTGCCATGTGGAAAGCCCGGGTCACAGTGATGGTCCCAAGCTCAGATAAAATGGGAGGGCTGCATCGGCGTAAAACCTGTGCCAAGTTATTGTGTGGGCTGAATATTCCGCTGTGGTGACCCCTTGCCAGGAGCAGCTGAATGAACAATAAGAAAAGAACAATAGGAATTCTTTAGCAGAGAGAAGATGATGTGTTACAAGCTAATTCTTTTAGTGTTATTTAGACATATAGAGGTGGAGCTTAAACTTATTACTAATTAAAAGTTCTTCTGCTCTAGACCACTCCCACTTCCAGTTCAACTTCAAATACACTTACAGAGCATGGCATTGCATTATGCACCTATTTTAATGTTTAGAACTATTGCAATATATTTATTCACTCTTGTGATTTTGTTAAAATAAATAGATTTAGAAAACAGACAATTATTAGGAAATCTCACTAATATAAAGAATGTGAAGCTCATTGTTCTGTCTCTCTCAGACTCTGAAGGCTTGGTGAGTGTGAGCTCATGGCTGCTTGTATCTCCATCTCAGTCAGACTGGATCTCCTGTACTGTGGGTTTAAACCATCAGGAAGTGAGAGAGAGCAGAATTGTTCCACTCAGAGGTAAGAAGTCAGAAGTCAGAACTCTGTACCCCTCAGGAGGCAGAAAGTAAGAACTCATGACCTGCTGAATCCCTGTATATCCCATTGTGCTCAGATCTGATCAGAAACATCATAAACTGCTGATGATCTTTTGTCAGGATTCTGGAAGGAAGCGTTCATCTCGACTCTGGTGCTGTCATTAATTATCATCATCATCTTCACCATTCTTCTAATTTTATCCAGAAAAGGTATTCATGAAATATTCAGTCTTGTCTAATATAAAGAGATGGACATTAACGTTTCCTCATAGGATGATCAAATATTTTGTTGTCTTTTTTTAATCAGGTTTACTCCCGCAATGTTCATCTCATAAAAATGCAAAAGCAGCAGGTAACATTAATTCTTCTTCACTGTACTAACCTCAGAGAACAAATCAGAATTTTACATTTTAATTGTTTCCACTCAACTGTAGTAATCATTATTCCTTCCATTTCTATCAGTTAACTCTCACAAGTCTTTACAACCAGAGATGGTTCCTCTCAACCCTAAACAGAAGCAAGGTCATTTTTGTTTGATCACAACACTGAATCTTTTTGCTAAGCCACTTAAATTACAGAAATGTACATTGCTTACATTACAGTAATAAAAATAACAGATTTGTCTCAACATAGTTTATTGTTTACTTATCATAAGAATCACTGTCAAAAATTGTTTTGTTAATAAATTGCATCCTGGCAACATTGCATTTTTTAATATGTATTAAATTAAATGTTCCATGTCACGTATCTCCTGTTTTGTTTTTAATATCTATTCACATGTACATCTCACAATGTAAATTAACTTTTTTTTTTTTTTTTACCTTTTTAATCAACAGTGAGTCTCACACTGGATCCATCAACAGCTGCTAAATGTCTGAAAGTCTCCAAGGATGGGAAAAGTGTTTCCTGTAAAACACCAAACAGTAAATCTGACTGTAAATTTCCTCATGTTGTGAGTAAAGAGGGGTTCAGCTCAGGGCAGCACTACTGGGAGGTGATGATCTGGGATAAAACATCAAAGCGGAAATCATCATGGAGTGTAGGAGTGACTCAGAAACCCCACTCGGAGGACGTCCTCAGAGCTCTCTATTATCATAGAGGCACTGCGTCATACCTTAGTACTGATAATGTCCGTAAAATATCCACTGAATATAACATGTGTAAATTAGGGCTGCATTTAAACTGTGAAAGTCGCTCTATTTCCTTTTATAATGCAGATAAACCCTCTAATAATCATCTCCACACATTTAATAACATCCCACAGGGCAGGTATTACGCGTTACTCAGTCCAGGAGTGAAAGATGATCATCCTGTCAGAATTCTAAATCAGGACGGAAATCTCAGAGTCAGTTAAAACAGTGCATTAAATCCAGAGGTTTGTTGTGATGTTCAGCAGGTAGAACTTCCTGTAATTAAAACAAACCTAATGAAATCAGAGAGTCGTATTCACACTACACCAGCTGTATCAGTATTTACACAAGGAGAGATACTCGTGTTCACATTCAGGTTACAAAACTGATTAAGTGGATTTTCACACATGACTGATGTGTACAGTAGTTCACACTGAAGTGTATGATTTCAACAATTCAAAAACGATTTTGTACAATCAGAGTGTATAATAATCACTGTACTGTCTGGAATTCTATACAAGCAGGCTGTAATGTTGTCTCAGGTGTATTTTAATACTTTTAGCACTAAGCATGCATACAATTTTTTTTTTCATGTCTCAAAAAATTAAGTATATTTTAGGAAAGAGGAATGTATAACAAGTTGTGTATTCATTTTTATTCAGAACCGGAATAAGTCTGTAATGATGCAGTATACAGTCACTCGGGGCTCTATTTCTATTTAACCTTCAGCACAGAGAGACTTTTTATTAAGAATAATTTTTTCATCCACTGGGTTTGAGTGGTAATGAACACTGTCCTGAATCTTTCATTTTATGTCACTAAATATTGGGATATGATATGTTTTTGCTTTTGTTTTTATTTATTGTTGTTGATTTAGTTTAAATTGTGATGTAATGTAGAATTGTGGGTACCCCAAAAAGAGGGGCTGCTTAGGTAAGAGCTAATGGAAATACTAATGAATCAATAAAATAAATCAATAAAAATAAAGTTCTGTCTCCTTTCAGTGCTCTGCTGTAAATCCATTTTCAGACAGATTAATCTTGTACTGTTCATTTATTACAGATTGTACTGTACTGTATTCCTTATTGACATCTAATAGAATTTTTTCAACACATTTACAAAAGTATCTCAGTAATCTGATCAACATGGTTTATAGATATTAAATCATATAAGAACAAACATAAATAAACAGTTTCGCAAAAACTATAAATAAACTGATAAAGATAAAGATTAGAGAAGAAGAATATGCTGAAATCACTAACAAGATAGATCACAGTTCTGAACACCACACAAATGCACAACTGGTAATATAGTTAAATAGGTAAATTTTTAACCCTACCGCTCTGATATTGTCTGAGCTAGCGTGATATTTGAAATAAATAACCAATATAGCTTTGTTTCTTAATGCACAACATTAAATATAAGGGTTATTTATTTCAAATATCACGCTAGCTCAGACAATATCAGAGCGGTAGGGTTAAAAATTAACTGTTGTCTTCCAGTTTTTATTCCTTTCTTCCTAGTGAACTCTAAACCCTTATACCCTTTGAATAAATAAACATGGCATTTCCTCATTAGATAACCAGTAGTGTATGACTGTGTGCTCTTAACCCTCTAATAGATTTATTCATTATTTATTCTTTATTATTTGTCTATTATTATTGTTATTATTATAATAATTATTATTATTTACTGATCTACATTGCATCGGTTCTCGTCTGTTCCGCAGCAGGTAATTTATTTATGTCCAGTTTGTACGTTTCATTGTCACACTACAGACTTAAAAAAATATATATATTTTATTCTAAATTCAAACAACAGATTTAACAAAAATATGTTTACTGGCATCAATTTCAATTTAAGACTTTGAGTAATTAAGTTGCAGTATTGTCTTGATTCCGAGCCAAGGGGCAGACGCAGATGCAGGCCTTGAACACACTCTTTTATTTTTAGTTCACACAACTCAAACTGAAATCAAAACAACACAAAAACAAAACTTGGGAGTCTCTCTTTCTCTCAGAAGTTATTCCGTGTTCCCACTCCTTCCTTCTCAGGGCGTTCAGTCCTGGGAAACATGTGAACAGTTCTCTTTAATATATTAACGGGTTTGAGTGCGTAATGTGAACAAAACACGATGGTGGACGGACAAGAGACTATGGGGTCGGCTGGTATAAATAGGGAGACAGAAAAGGATACACAGGTGATTCTGATAAAGTGCGAGACATACACACGCAGACACATTAGGGGGAGACAAAGCGACGACTCAGTAGTCCGGGGAGCTGGATCTTACTCTCCGAGGCTGTGGTGGTCCAGATGTTACAAGGATGTTTTCTTCATCAGAGTCACTTATAGTTAATCAGTTCTTAAAGATTCATTAATTTGATTTAGAGAGTCAGGAATGCTTTTGGAACCTATTCGGAAAGGGAAACATTTTTTGTGTAAGTGTTTTTTTTTCGCACATTCATACTAATATTTTCATGTATTTTCATTCAATCACGTCTCTCATTCAGAGTTCTCCATGGCCGTCCCAAAATCTTCAGTCTCAGCCCAGTTGGGTTCTTCAGTGGTCCTGCCTTGCAGTCTTTCTCCATCTTTAAATGCCAGAACTTTTGAAGTCAGTGGTACACGAATAAGTGTAAAAACAGTTCTGCTCTACGAAGACCTAAGTGTCTAGGAGATCAGAAAAGATGCCAGGTGCAGGGACAGATTGTCTCTGATTGGGGAACTGGTGAAAGGGGACATCTCATTGGAACTGAAGAACCTCATGGTGGCAGATGAAGGAGAATATGTGTGCCATGTTCAGAGCATCAGTTGGTATGAGAGGGGAAGCGTGAACCTGGATGTAAAAAATACAAGAAATGTCTCTCTATCATAGTCTTATTATAGTCAAAAATTTTATTAATTTAGAATATAGAAAATTCTTAGGAAATTCCACCATCATTAGGTGTGTGTGGTGTATTTAGTGTGTGTAGTTTGAAGTCACACTTCATGGTAATCTTTCTACATTCTCCTTTAGTACTGGGTTCACCTGTTCTCATCTCATTTGCGGATGCTGGAATATTAACATTTCACATACTGATGGTGAATGTGACCTGTACATCAGGTGGATGGTCACCAAAACCCACCCTCAGGTGGAGAGACAGCACAGGATGAGAACTCCCAAACAGTCACACTTACTACAGAACTGGTATCTGATCCAACACAACCTGCATCGATCATGAATCAGTTCAGTGTTTATTATAGAAATAGAGAAGATGATGCTTTGGGGGGTTCAAAACTATTTAACCATTCAGGTTTAGACCACGCCCACTTCCAGTTTTGAATCAAAACACTGTTACAGACAGTGACATTGTATTATGCATCTATTTTGATGTGTAAAACCAGGAAAATATATAAATAAATAAAAATCAACAGATTTATTCTTGAGATATTTTTTTGTATTTTTGGAAAACACAATTATTTAGAAATCTTAATAACATAAGCAATGTGAGGTATACAGTGTGTTAAAAATGTCTCTCATTGTTCTGTCTCTCTCAGACTCTGAAGGCTTGTTGAGTGTGAGCTGCTTGTATCTTCGTCTCAGTCAGTTTTATAATAAAAAATAAACCTAATGAAATTAGAGAACCATATTCACACTACACAAGCTGTATCAGTATTTACGCAGGGAGCGTTCCTCGTGTTCAGATTCAGGTTACTTCGATTTTAAACATTGTTTTACTTCATGTTTTTTTTAAAAAGTAGGTATGTTTATAGAATGTGGGATATTTTACCAAGTAGCGTAAATTTGGCTTTAAAAAAAAACTTTAAGAAATAATTAATAGCACCCGTTACGTCCCAGTCTAGGTTTGGACCGTACAGCAAATGATTGGTTCGAGGTTCTATTTTAAACTGTTCGGAGAAACTGGAATACAATGGTGTAATAGAACAGAAAGAACTAGACAGATGCAAATAAAGATACAGACACAACACCAGGATCAGCTTCAGGGTGACCCAGGCCAAAATAATAAACAGAAAGTGTATCTGTATTTGATAAGCTAATTTACCTAGAAAACAAAACACAAAATAGAGATACTTTACCTATCACCCTAAACCAAAAACAGTGAACAAATTCCCTTTTCCCCAAAATAAATGGCAGCCACACCCCATACTACTGGTGAGGGCACAAACATACAGTGAAATTATTTACAAAATATGTACAAAAAAAAAAAAAACAAGCAACCAAACCAAAAAGTCAAAGGGAGGCAAAAAGTCAAAACCAGAATACACAAGCCAATATCAAAACATCAAAACCACAAAAATCAATCAATCCCTCTCTCTCTCTCTCTCTCTGAGGATGTGGAGGTCAATGGGTAAAGATAACACAAAATTCTCTCTTAACATCAAATTCAAAGGATAAAATGTGTAGAACATTTTTTGGACTTTAACTATATATCATTTAACACAAGCATGTTAATGAAACCTATTATACATCATAAATATCTTAATCAAATCAACATGCACAGAGTGGAATATAAGGCTCTTAAACACAAAATGTTTTTAGGGAAGTAAGTTGAGACATAGGCGGCGCGGTGGTGTAGTGGTTAGCACTGTCGCCTTGCACCTCCAGGGTCTGGGTTCGATTCCCGTCTCTGTGTGCATGGAGTTTGCATGTTCTCCCCGTGCTTGGTGGGTTTCCTCCGGGTACTCCGGTTTCCTCCCACAGTCCAAAGATATGCAGGTTAGGCTAATTGGCGTTCAAAGTAAAATTGCTCGTAATTTTGCCCGTAAAAAAATTGCCAGTAAAATTGCTACAGTAAAATTGCCCGTAGTGTGTGAGTGTGTGTATGTGTGTGGGCCCTGCGATGGATTGGCACCCTGTCCAGGGTGTACCCCGCCTAGTGCCCGAAGTCTCCTGGGATAGGCTCCAGGTCCCCCGCGACCCTGAACACAAGATTAAGCGGTATAGAAAATGAATGAATGAAGTTGAGACATAGGGCTGAGAAAAAGTTGAATTTATCCAGATGACGAGTAAGCTCAAGATACAAATTAAAATCAAATTATATATTATAATATATACTTTGGTCTTAAATCAGCTCAGCAGTTCTTATTATAAATGTGAATGAACTACTGAGCTGAGCACCAAGCAGGAAAAGGCTCACAAGATGGACTAACTTCCCCTTTATAGAGAGTAAGCATGGTGATGTAATTACAGCAAATAAATAATAATTAATTCACTTATCAGAATTGTTATCGTAATCACAGGTGTGAGATGGGATTAAGGCTGATAGGGCTATCAGGACTATACACATACAATTATAATAGTAGATCTAACAATAGGATATGTTAAAAAGGGTATGTTTAAAACAATATGTTTAAAAGGATAAACGACATACCACAGGCCAATAAGAGGGAAATCAGATGTCTAAAGTACTGATACATTGTGGTAGAAGGTTAAAAGCAACACTTGAGCGAAATAAAGTGATCTGATGGAATGTCAGAGAGAATCTGGTCAAAAAGAGGAACTTACCAAATCAAGATTGATGGAAGAAAAGTGAGCCTGTATATAACATAAGAACTAGAAAGCAGATTTTTTTATATAACTAATGAATAATTACTATGTAGATCAGACTAAGTAATGAGGAGGAGCTGGCCAGTGGTTTTCAGGTATATAAACCAATGCTGGAAAAGAGAACTGGTGCTGTTCCAGTGCTGACCTACCACCAGTGCTTGAGAGTATGTAGGGGAGGGTAGATGAGGTTTTTGAGAAATCTCCTGTCTGTGTAAATTAACAACAGAATTGGGTTTAAGGCTTGTCAGAAATGAGGTAATTGTTTGTCCTTGGGCTGGGACAAACTGGCAAATCATTGCTAAACAAGAATAAGTGCTAGATCCTGCTAGGCAGGATATACTTTTTACAATGTTATAAATTATATGTACAGTAGTTAAGCCCTGCCCACAATCCACACTGTAAGGGAGCCTGAAATTACTTTTGATTCATCAGCTTTTAAATTACATAGCTTTGTCATTTATACAATAATAATATTAATAGCAACTATGTTTAACATCTTCATCCTATTTGGCTACACTTTTTCCGCGCTTTTTGAAGAACGCGCGAGTGTCTTCTTCTGAGAACAGCAAACGGAATTCAGCTCTAGACAACTAACCTCCGAGATAGAGGTTCGTTATCATGTCTACCATTCAGCTCGTTCAGTGTGTGGAGTGCAGGATGTTTAGACATTCTTCCTCCGTCATTAGCGATAACATTATTTGTGATAGGTGTGTGTTAGTGAGCACTCTGACGGTGAAGATATTAGGGTTAGAGGAGCGCATCCAGACTTTAGAGAGGGTTAGAGAGCGTGAGAGCAGTGTTATTCCCGTAGCGGACAGTCTGGGTTGCAGGCGGAGATAACCAGCCCCCGACTCCGGCATTAGAGCCCTCACAGCGGGGCAGGTGGGTGACGACTCGGCGGCATACTCGTTCAGAGCACCGGACATAGCAGGTAATCTTAGGGCTCTAGGACAGCACAGGTTCTCTAAGATAGTGGTACATGCTGGAGCTAATGATATACGCCTTCGTCCGTCAGAGGTTAGTAAGAGTAACTTTACAGAGGTGTTTAAATTAGTGAAGGCGATGTCAGAGACGTGGCAACATAGCATACAGCAGGTTATGGTCGCTGAACTGCTGGATGTCCAGGTGGTGCTCCAAAAGTAAAATAATGTGGGCTTCTTAGACAACTGGAAGACCTTTGAGGGCAAAGCTGGCCTGTTAGGGCGGGACGGTGTCCATCCCACTCGGGAAGGTGCTGCTCTCATTTCCTGTAGTATAGCTCATAGTCTCAGTAGAGGTCTAGTTAATCGGTGACAATCCAGAGCCCAGGCCAGGGAGCAGACAGACAGGCTAAACCAACTGTCTGCTAGCTGCATAGAGTCGTCACTCAGGGTTCACCATATTGAGACTGTGTCTGTTCCCCTAGCTAAGCAAAAATGTAGAAAGACTCAGAAAGTCTGTTATAGTAATTTAATTAACATAGATACCACAAACTCGGATCACACTGAATGCGCAGCTGGCACCTCTGATCTGAAGCTAGGACTGTTAAATATTAGATCTCTCGCATCAAAAGCAGTTATTGTTAATGAAATAATCACAGATCAGGAGTTTGATATACTCTGTTTAACTGAAACCTGGATTAAACAGGACGAGTATGTAGCTCTAAATGAAGCTAGTCCTCCTGGATACAGCTACATACACCAGCCTCAGTTAACTGGTAGAGGAGGGGGCGTCGCAGTTATTCATAATGATAATCTGACTATTGTACAAAAACACGGACACAAATTTAATTCATTTGAAATTCTTTATAGTAACATAAGTGTATTTAACTATATTAAGTCAGGTCAGTCGATTCCACTAATTGTCATTTACAGACCTCCAGGGCCGTATTCTGAACTTCTTAGTGAATTTGCAGATTTCCTCTCAAACCTTGTCGTTAATTGCTGGAGATTTTAATATTCATTTTGAGAATCTAGAAGACCCTCTGAGAACAGCATTTATGTCCATACTGGACTCAGTAAGTCAGTGTGTAGTAGGACCCACTCATAAAGCAGGTCACACTTTAGATTTAATAATATTTCTCGCATTAAGTATAAGAAATTTATTCACAATTCCACTGTCTGAAGTTATCTCAGATCACTATCTTTTCAAGTGTGTCACAGTAACAATGTACACACAGCACCGCACTACCGTATTAAACGTACATTCACATCAACTACCACACAGAGTTTTATTAGTAATCTCCCAGAGTTACTAACTTCGATTAGATCACCGTCTGACCCCACAGAACTCGATCAGGCGACTGAATATTTAGAGTCGACATTTCGTTATACCGTAGATAATGTAGCTCCAGTTAAAAAAAAATTATTAGAGATAAGAAACTCGCTCCCTGGTATAACGATCACACGCGCACTTTAAAACAGACCGCTCTGAAAAAAACGTAAATGGCGTCAAACTAAATTGTTAGTATTTCAAATAGCATGGAAAGAGAGCATTCTGAACTATAGGAAAGCTCTTAGTGTAGCTAAATCAACGTATCGCTCCACTCTTATAGAAAATAACAAAAATAACCCTAGATTTTTATTAAATGCCATAAGCAAATTAACTAGAAATAAGACCACTGCAGAAATCTCCACAACAACATCATGCAATAGTGAGGACTTCATGAACTTTTTTAATAATAAAATTGTAAATATTAGGCATAAAATTTAAGCTTTGAAACCGAACAATGTCATTGATGCAGACGTTAATCTAGCCATGTCAGATCGGAACCTAGAACACTTTACTCCCCTTGAAGAGAATGAACTAATTTCACTCATCTCTACTGCAAATTCATCAACCTGTATATTAGATCCTATACCGACACATTTTCTTAAACAGATAGCACCAGTAATAACAGAACCGTTGTTATAATTAATTCCTCACTCAGCATTGGTTATGTTCCAAAATCTTTTAAATTAGCAGTTATCAAACCAATAATTAAGAAACCTGACCTCGACCCCTGTCAGCTGTCCAATTACAGGCCAATATCAAACCTCCCCTTTATCTCCAAGATTCTGGAAAAGATAGTAGCGGAGCAGCTATGCTCATATCTACATAGAAATGGCATACATGAACTGTATCAGTCAGGATTTAGGCCTCATCACAGCACAGAAACAGCACTTGTTAAAGTAGTAAATGAGCTCCTATTGGCCTCTGATCAGGGTTGTGTAACTATGCTTGTATTACTCGACCTCAGTGCAGCTTTTGACACCATTGATCACGCTATTCTTCTTCACAGATTAGAAAATGTAGTAGGAATTAAGGGTACAGCCCTCTCCTGGCTCAGATCCTATTTGACCGATCGTTATCAGTATGTAGACTTAATGCAACCATGGGGGGGCGCAATCCAGTGTCTTCTTGTGCCAGTCCCAAGTCTGGATAAATGCAGAGGGTTGTGTCAGGAAGGGCATCCGACGTAAAACATTTGCCAAATCAATGATGCGAATCAGAAATATCATTTCCATACCGGATCGGTCGCGGCCCGGGTTAACAACGACCGCCACCGGTGCTGTTGACTTACAGGGTGCCGGTGGAAATTGGGCTACTGTTGGTCGAAGAAGGAGAGGAGGAAGGCGTGTTCGAAAGCAGAGAGAGAAGAGGAAAGGCAAGAGTTTAGGAGTGAAAGTAGGGACCTTGAATGTTGGGACCATGACAGGGAAGGGAACAGAGTTGGTTGATATGATGCAGAGGAGGAAGGGAGATATACTGTGTGTCCAGGAGACCAGGTGGAAAGGTAGCAAAGCTAGAAGCTTAGGATCAGGGTTCAAGTTGTTTTACCATGGTGTGGATAGGAAAAGAAATGGAGTAGGAGTTATCCTGAAAGAGGAGTTTGTAAGGAATGTCCTAGAGGTGAAGAGAGTATCAGATAAGGTGATGTCAGTGGATCTCCAATTTTCTGACTGGCAGACCACAGGCAGTAAGGATGGGTGGACATGTCTCAGCTACACTCACTCTCAGCACTGGAGCCCCCCATGGTTGTGTTCTGAGCCCCCTGCTGTACTCTTTGTACACCCACGACTGCGTGGCCACTACCAACTCCACCTCCATCATCAAGTTTGCTGACGACACCGTCGTGGTCGGACTGATCACCAACAATGATGAGTCGGACTACCTAGAGGAGATTGGAAATCTGGAGAACTGGTGCCAGAGGAACAATCTCCTCCTGAACGTCAGTAAGACAAAGGAGCTGATAGTGGACTTTAGTACAAAGCAGGAGAGGAACTACCAGACCCCCGTCATCAACAGGAGCCCAGTGGAGAGAGTGGACAGCTTCAGATACCTCGGTGTTCACATCACGCAGGACCTATCATGGTCCTGTCACATCAACACCGTGGTGAAAAAAGCCCGGCAGCGTCTCTACCACCTCAGACGCTTGAGAGACTTTAGACTGCCCTCCAAGGTGCTCAGGAACTTCTACTCCTGCACCATAGAGAGCATCCTGACGGGAAACATCACGACCTGGTTCGGAAACAGCACCATGCAGGACAGACGAGCTCTACAGAGGGTGGTGCGATCAGCCGAGCGCATCATCCGCACTGAGCTCCCTGACCTGCACTCCATCTACAGCAAGCGGTGCTGGACTAAGGCCAGGAAGATCATGAAGGACCTCAGTCACCCCAGTAATGGACTGTTCTCTTTGTTGCGGTCTGGGAAGAGATTCCGCTCCCTAAAGGCCAACACAGAGAGACTGAGGAGGAGCTTCTTCCCGCAGGCGATAAGGTCTCTCAATCACACCTCCACACAGGACTAATAACATCTTTTAAGCTCACAACACTGACTGGACAATCATGGACACATTCATACACACTTGCACTAAATACTCATACATCTGGACAATTGCACATGTCACCTTTCATGCATATTTGCACAACCACTGACACTTTAATACCATATTTCTATATTTTTGCAATATTTTATTATGCCCTTATGCACAGTTAATTTTACAAATTTTACTAGTTAAAATTATTTCTTTAGTATTTCCTTTTTATTGATTATTTATTTTACGTACAAGATTTTATTTTCTTATTTTTTTTTTTTTAAGGTCACTGGCGGTCGTATAAAAGCATTTCACTGCATATTATACTGTGTATGATTGTGTATGTGACTAATAAAATTTGAATTTGAGTCTGAAGCTGGATATTGAAGGGATAATGTTCAATGTTGTTAGTGGTTATGCTCCACAGGTAGGATGTGTGCTAGAAGAGAAGGAGAAATTCTGGAGTGAGTTAGATGAAGTGATGCAGAGCATCCCCAGAGGTGAGCGAGTGGTGATTGGTGCAGACTTCAATGGACATGTTTGGGAAGGGAACAGAGGTGATGAAAATGTGATGGGCAGGTTTGGTCTTCAGGACAGGAATTTAGAAGGACAGATGGTGGTGGACTTTGCAAAGAGGATGGAAATGGCAGTAGTAAATACTTTCTTCCAGAAGAGGCAGGAACATAGGGTGACATACTGTATAAGAGCGGAGGCAGAAGCACTCAGGTGGACTACATCTTGTGTCGACGTTGTAATCTGAAAGAGATTAGTGACTGCAAAGTGTTGGTAGGGGAGAGTGTAGCCAGACAACACAGAATGGTGGTGTGTAAAATAACCCTGGTGGTGAGGAAGGTGAAGAGGACAAAGGCAGAGAAGAGGACAAAGTGGTGGAAGCTGAGAAAGGAAGAATGTTGTGTAGTCTTTAGGGAGGAGTTGAGACAAGCTATGGGTGGTCAGGAGGTGCTTTCAGTTGATTGGACAAATACAGCCAATGTGATCAGGGAGACAGGTAAGAGGATATTGGTCTATCATCAGGTAAGGGAAAAGGAGACAAGGAGACTTGGTGGTGGAATGAGGAAGTCCAGGAGTGTATACAGGGAAAGAGGCTAGCTAGGAAGAAATGGGACTCTGAGAGAACTGAAGAGAGTAGACAGGAGTACAGGGAGATGCACCGTAAGGTGAAGGTAGAAGTGGCAAAGGCCAAACAAAGAGCATATGAGGACTTGTATGCTAGGCTGGACAGTAAGGAGGGAGAGGTGGATCTGTACAGGTTGGCGAGGCAAAGAGATAGAGATGGGAAGGATGTGCAGCAGGTTAGAGTAATTAAAGATAGAGATGGAAATGTACTGACAGATGCCAGGAGGGTGATGGGAAGATGGAAGGAGTACTTTGAGGAGTTGATGAATGAGGAAAACGAAAGAGAACAAAGAGTAGAAGAGGTGACTGTTGTGGAGCAGGAAGTAGCAAATATTAGTAAAAGTGAGGTGAGAAGGGCATTGAAGAGGATGAAGAGTGGAAAGGCTGTTGGTCCTGATGACATACCTGTGGAGGTATGGAAGTGCTTAGGAGAGGTGGCAGTAGAGTTTCTGACTAGTTTGTTTAACGAGATCTTGGAGAGTGAGAGGATTCCAGAGGAATGGAGGAGAAGTGTATTGGTGCCGATTTTTAAGAACAAGGGAGATGTGCAGAGCTGTGGCAATTACAGAGGTATAAAGCTAATGAGCCATACAATGAAGCTGTGGGAAAGAGTAGTGGAGGCTAGGTTAAGGGCAGAGGTGAGAATTTGTGAGCAGCAATATGGTTTTATGCCTAGAAAGAGTACATCAGATGCAGTATTTGCTTTGAGGATGCTGATGGAGAAGTACAGAGAAGGTAATAAAGAGTTGCATTGTGTCTTTGTAGATTTAGAGAAAGCGTACGACAGGGTGCCGAGAGAGGAGCTGTGGTGTTGTATGAGGAAGTCTGGAGTGGCAGAGAAGTATGTTAGAGTGGTGCAGGACATGTATGAGAGTTGTAAGACAGTGGTGAGATGTGCTGCAGGTGTGACAGAAGAGTTCAAGGTGGAGGTGGGTCTGCATCAAGGATCGGCTCTAAGCCCCTTTTTGTTTGCTCTAGTGATGGACAGGATGACAGATGAAGTTAGACAGGAGTCTCCATGGTCTATGATGTTTGCAGATGACATTGTGCTTTGTAGCGAGAGCAGGGAACAGGTAGAGGAAAATTTGGAGAGGTCGAGGTACGCTCTGGAAAGCAGAGGAATGAAGGTTAGCTGCAGCAAGACGGAATACATGTGTGTGAATGAGAGGGACCCAAGAGGAACAGTGAGGCTACAGGGAGCAGAGGTAAAGAAGGTGCAGGATTTTAAGTACTTAGGGTCAACGGTCGAGAGCAACGGAGAGTGTTCAAAGGAGGTGAAGAGACGAGTACAGGCAGGTTGGAATGGGTGGAGAAAAGTGTCAGGTGTGTTGTGCGATAAAAGAGCATCAGCAAGAATGAAAGGAAAGGTGTACAGGACAGTGGTGAGACCAGCAATGCTCTACGGCTTAGAGACAGTGGCACTGAAGAAATGACAGGAGGCAGAGCTAGAGGTAGCAGAGCTGAAGATGTTGAGGTTCTCTTTGGGAGTGACAAGGATGGATAGGATCAAGAATCCGTTCATCAGAGGGACAACCCATGTGAGATGTTTTGGAGATAAAGTCAGAGAGGCCAGATTGAGGTGGTTTGGACATGTTCAGAGGAGAGATTGTGAATATATCGGTAGAAGGATGCTGAGGTTGGAACTGCCAGGCAGGAGGTCTAGAGGAAGACCAAAGAGGAGATTTATGGATGCAGTGAGAGAGGACATGAAGTTAGTTGGTGTGAGAGAAGAGGATGCAGAGGATAGGGTTAGATGGAGGCAGATGATTCGCTGTGGCAACCCCTGAAAGGGAACAGCCGAAAGACGAAGAAGAAGAAGTTCAGTATGTAGACTTAAATGGTGATTATTCTGCATGTTCTCTAGTGGAGCTTGGCATTCCGCAGGGTTCAGTTTTAGGCCCACTGCTTTTTTCCTCTGGGCAACATAATCCGTAAGCATGGTATTAGTTTTCATTGTTATTCTGACTACACACAGTTATATGTCTCAGCAAAACCTGATGAGAAAAAACAGTTTACTAAAGTTGAGCAATGTGTGCAGGACATAAGAAATTGGATGCTAATTAACTTCCTTCTGCTTAATCCGGATAAGACAGAAGTTCTAGTCATAGGACCGCATACACCTAGGAGTAAAATTTTAGATCACACCGTAAGTTTAGATGGCCTTCCTGTTCCATCAAGTGCAACAGTAAAAAATCTCGGTGTGATTATAGTTTCCAGCCTTTCATTTGAAGCTCATGTAGATAATATTATCAGGATAGCATTCTTTCACCTCAGAAATATTGTCAAGATAAGAAATATATTGTTGCTAAATGATGCAGAAAAACTAGTTCATGCTATTATCACCTCTAGGTTGGACTATTGTAATGCCCTACTGTCTGGTTGTTCAGCTACAGGTACGTGCATAAACAAGCTTCAGCTAGTCCAGAATGCAGCAGCGAGAGTCCTCACTAGAACCAGAAAATATGAGCACATCACCCCTGTCTTATCTTCACTTCATTCGCTCCCTGTGAAATTTCACATTGATTTTAAAGTACTACTCTTGACATATAAAGCATTAAATGGTCTCGTGCCGCAGTATCTGAGTATCTGCTAGTGTCTCACGATCCGCCACGCGTACTTTGATCAAAGGATGCAGGCTGCTTGTCAGTACCGCGTATTATGAAAACTACAGCGGGGGCAGAGCTTTTTCTTACAAAGCCCAAATAGTGTTCGGGACACAGTCTCAGTGTTTAAGTCTAGGCTAAAAACCTATTTATTTAATCAGGCCTTTTTATAAATAGATTTACCCTAGGTCAGTGGTTCTTAAACTTTTTCTGTCATTCCCCACTTAAGGGGGTGAGCGAATTTTCAAGCCCCACTTGTCAACAAAATAATAACGAAATCAGCCAAGTTTACTGTTTATTGAAATATCAATTTCTAAACCAATAAGATCAAACAACACCAAGTTCAAAATAGATAAAATACACGTGCAATTGTTATAAAAGGCTTACGTTGTCACATATCTTTGAATAATTGACCCCATGTTTATTAGCTGCTCAGCAATCGTTTGTTGTTTTATTGCACTGGCCAATTCTGTATGCAACTATGAATGAAGCCATTTGTGCTTTGCTGTCCACTGATTCAGATTTTACCATGCGATTATCCTGCTGTCTGTATTCTGCCAGCTTTCTTTGAAAGAAGTCGAGTGGCTTATTAACGTGACTGGAGTGTGTTGTCTCTAATTTGTTGGGTCTCATGCGGTTTGCTGCCAGTGGTATAAGACACAAAACACTCTCTTCTGCCCCCACCATCCTCACCATGAATCCAAGCTCAAGATAGGCTTCATTAGGGGTGGGCGATATAACCAAAATCTTCTATCACGGTAGAAGCTATTTTCTACCTCGATAACGATATATCAAATTCAAATTCAAATTTTATTTGTCACATTATAACCGTTCCGGCTCTTTAGGCCAGTATAGCTATAAAAAATAAAAGGGGGTCCAACTTTGCAATAACCTATGAGGTAGTGTTACAAGTATTACCAGAATATGTAAGACTCAAGGATTAACGAAAGTCATTTGCCAGCGTATATTGAATCTTTACATAAATATAAGAACATACAAAATCCAATTATATGAAATGTTCATAGACAAGATAATCAATGTTCAACACAAGTATATGGTCGTATAAATGTCCATCTCAGATGTTAGGAGAGAAAACCCTTTGGCAAAGAGTAAAGTCTTATCTGTTGCAGGGTAGGTTGATGAGATGAAAGCACGGATTGAAAGGGATGTCCTCCTTGGGATAGGCCAAAAGTCCATTAAAGTCCCACTTAAATATTAAAAAGATCTTGGGCAGTTGCGACTTTGCACCCAAACTCCATAATCCTACTTTCCACACAGTAGCACAAAGATGTAGGTTAAACAAAAGATCCTAGTTGAGCAGCAAACAAATGTTTCCCAAACCAGGATCCTCTAGAGAAGTAGCAATCTGCCATGAGGCAACAACTGAATCTGCCTCTTGTTCTACTACTTCCTCTTTTATTCAAACTAGTGAAGCTAGTGGTGCCCCTAGTGGTCAGGATGAACATTCCACTAATACACATTAAACCATGTAACAAGACTTGATCGTTACAACATACAGTCATACACAGTATAATATGCAGTGAAATGCTTACACGACTGCCAGTGACCTTAAAAAGAAAATAAAAGCTTGTACGTAAAATAAATAATCAATAAAAAGGAAATACTAAAGAAATAAATTTAACTAGTAAAATTTGTAAAATTAACTGTACAATAAGGGCATAATAAAAATATTGCAAAATATAGAGATATAGGGTATATGTATATAGAATTTAAAGTGTAATGGTTGTGCAAATATGCATGAAAGGTGACCAATGAAAGTGACATGTACAATTGTCCAGATGTATAAATATTTAGTGCAAGTGTGTATGAATGTGTCCATGATTGTCCAGTCAGTGTTGTGAGCTTAAAAAGATGTTATTAGTCCTGTGTGGAGGTGTGATTGAGAGACCTTATCGCCTGCGGGAAGAAGCTCCTCCTCAGCCTCTCTGTGTTGGCCTTTAGGGAGCGGAATCACTTCCCAGACCGCAACAAAGAGAACAGTCCATTACTGGGGTGACTGAGGTCCTTCATGATCTTCCTGGCCTTAGTCCAGCACCGCTTGCTGTAGATCGAGTGCAGGTCAGGGAGCTCAGTGCGGATGATGCGCTCGGCTGATCGCACCACCCTCTGTAGAGCTCGTCTGTCCTGCATGGTGCTGTTCCCGAACCAGGTCGTGATGTTTCCCGTCAGGATGCTCTCTATGGTGCAAGAGTAGAAGTTCCTGAGCACCCTGGAGGGCAGTCTAAAGTCTCTCAAGCGTCTGAGGTGGTAGAGACGCTGCCGGGCTTTTTTCACCACGGTGTTGATGTGACAGGACCATGACAAGTCCTGTGTGATGTGAACACCGAGGTATCTGAAGCTGTCCACTCTCTCCACTGGGCTCCTGTTGATGACGGGGGTCTGGTAGTTCCTCTCCTACTTTGTACTAAAGTCCACTATCAGCTCCTTTGTCTTACTGACGTTCAGGAGGAGATTGTTCCTCTGGCACCAGTTCTCCAGATTTCCAATCTCCTCTAGGTAGTCCGACTCATCATTGTTGGTGATCAGTCCGACCACGACGGTGTCGTCAGCAAACTTGATGATGGAGGTGGAGTTGGTAGTGGCCACGCAGTCGTGGGTGTACAAAGAGTACAGCAGGGGGCTCAGAACACAACCCTGGGGGGCTCCAGTGCTGAGAGTGAGTGTAGCTGAGACATGTCCGCCCATCCTTACTGCCTGTGGTCTGCCAGTCAGAAAATTGGAGATCCACTGACATATAGATGAGCTCAGTCCCAGGTGCTCCAGCTTGGTGGTGAGTGTGGAGGGAATTATGGTATTAAAAGCAGAGCTGTAGTCGATGAAGAGCATTTTAACATAATTCCCTTTCCTAGTGTCCAGGTGAGTGAGTGATGTGTGGAGGAGATGAGAAATTGCATCGTCTGTGGAGCGGTTCTGACGGTATGCAAACTGTAGTGGGTCCAGTGTGTCAGGTAGTGAAGAAATGATGAAGTCTCTGATAAGGCGTTCAAAGCACTTCATCACTACTGAGGTGAGGGCTACAGGGCGATAGTCATTGAGGGAAGCAGGATGTGGTTTCTTCGGGACAGGAACAATGATGGACTCTTTGAAGCACGTGGGGATCACCGACTGAGATAGGGAGATGTTGAATATCTCAGTGAACACAGGTGCTAGCTGGTCTGCGCAGGATCTGAGGATACGACCTGAGATGCCGTCTGGTCCTGCTGCTTTCCTGGTGTTCACTCTCTTGAAGGCTCTCCTCACGTCGTGCTCGGAGATGATGAGCGCGTTCCCGGTGCTGGCAGTGTCTTCCTGTCTGCAGCCGTTAGCGCCGCTAGCATTACCGCCGTTAGCATTAGCGCTGTTACCATTAGCGCCGTTAGCATTAGCATCGCTAGCGTCTTTAGCTGCAGCCTCGAAGCGAGCATAGAAGGTGTTGAGCTCGTCTGCCAGAGTCGTGTCCGCGTTCGTCATACCGGATGTTGGTGCTTTATAATCCGTTATTGTTCTCAGTCCCTGCCACAGGCTCCTAGAGTCACTCTGTTGAAGCTGTGACTCTAGTTTTCTCCCGTAGCGCTGCTTTGCCTCTTTCACCGCTTTCCGCACGTTATATGACGCAGCCTTGTACGGTTCCATGTCCCGCGACGCAAGTCCCGTGTTGTAGGCAGCGGTGCGAGATCTCAGAGCGTCGCGGATGGTTTTATCCACCCACGGCTTCTGGTTGGGAAACGTTCTGATAGTCTTTTTCTCCACCGTATCGTCTACTAGCTTCCCAATAAATACCACAACCGCTTCCGTAAACACGCTGACGTCATCATCGGAGCTGTTTCTGAACATGTCCCAGTCTGCGTCATCGAGTGCGTCCTGTAACGCGGCCACCGATTGGTCCGTCCAGCGCGCGACCTCCCTCTGAACCGGAACTTCCTGTTTCAGCCTTTGTTTATATTTTGGCATGAGGAAGATGGCGGCGTGGTCGGATTTACCAAACGCTGGACGAGATTGTGCCTTGTAACCGTCTTTGACCGTAGTATAACAATGGTCCAGTGTCCTTTCGCCCCTGGTGGGGCAGGTGATGTGCTGATAAAAGTTCGGCGTTGTGCGTTTGAGGTTGGCACTATTAAAGTCCCCCGCCACAATGAGCGCAGCGTCCCGGTGTTGTGTCTGGTGCTGTGTGAGTGCCTCATGCAGCTCGCATAAGGCAGTTTCAGTGTCTGCTTGTGGTGGTATGTAAACGGCACTGATTATGACCGATGTGAACTCCCGTGGAAGATAAAAAGGACGACACATGATGACAGTAGTTCAAGGTTTGGTGTGCAGGAGCGTGTAAGAGGAACAACGCTCGTGCTGTTGCACCAGCTGTTGTTCACCATTAAGCACACGCCGCCTCCCCTTGACTTCCGCGAGTCCCGCGTCCTGTCCATGCGGTGAACCGAGAAGAACTCGGCTGGTTGTATGGCGTGGTCTGGCACCGCTGGGTTCAGCCATGTCTCGGTGAAGCAGAGAAGGTTGCAGTCCCGAATGTCTCTCTGGAACTTTATCCTGGCCCTGAGGTCATCAAGTTTGTTCTCCAGTGACTGGACGTTGGCGAGCAGGATACTAGGCAGAGGTGTGCGGTGTGCACGGGCTCTGAGCCGGTTCCTCACGCCAGCTCGTCTGCCTCGAGGCCTCCGCTTCGCGTCACGTCCATTGTTCTCCCTCAGGATCTCACTCGGCCAGCTCGGATCCGGAGTTAAAAACGTTGAATTGTGAGTACATTGTATCCCAATAGAAACAAGAGTGTCTCTATCATACCTAATGTACTCAATGGTGGTGATTTTGCCGATTTAAAAACACTGAAAACTAACTTAAATAACAAAACCAAAGAAAAGGTGGTCGGAGCAGTCGTGACGGCAGCCGACCTCACCGGCGCCATCTTGATATATATCACAATATAGCAATTTGTACCAGAAAATGCATGAATAAAAATTAAAAAACACAAAGAAACTGTTTTACATAATGTAATTTTATATAAACTGTGAATTGCTGAGGTTTGCCACATTTTTTTACTTTGGCCATATTCGTTTGGATGCTTGATAGAAAAGGTTTCAGATGATAGAAAAGATAGTTATGCACTCCAAGTATTGAGTGCATAACTGACCATAATTATTTGAAGGTTGACTTTTTTTGTATTAAAAACACTTTTCTTTTATTGGTCAGATGAAATATGCTAATTTTTTGAGATAGGGATTTTGGGTTTTCATGAGCTGTATGCCACAATCATCAATATTAAAACAATAAAAGGCTTGAACTACTTCAGTTTGTGTGTAATGAATCAAAAATATATGAAAGTCTAATGTTTATCAGTACATTACAGAAAATAATCACAATATGGACATTTTTTGAGAAGGACCTGTAGAACCAACTGTCTTTAAAGAGAGTACAAAAGTCAAAAACCTATCTTACCAGTGAAGAAAACTCCAACATATAAGAACTTACCATACAAGCACACTACAAGTACTGCAATTTTGTGAATAAAGACCCTTAAAAATATGTAATGGAGTATACAGTCACTTGTTGATCTATTTTGAGGCCTCTGATTAAGGATTGATTTCTATATTATTTATACAGGTTTTTAAGCGGCATTGAACGCTCTTTAGAAAATGTTATTTCATGTCCTATTAAATATTGAGCTATGTTGATGTTGTGCTATTGATTCCATTCTTTTCTTCTCCCTTTTTTCGTAATGAAATGTTACTAGTTAACTTACTACTTTCGTAGTTCCTAATGGGGATACTAATATAAATAAATAAATAAATAAATACATTTCCATCTCTTTTTGCTGTTCTGTTTGGGGTCAGTCTGTTTACTGCTCATTTTATTACAGATTGTACTGTACTATATTTTTTAATTAATATCAGTGTATTAATCAAACACAATCTCAAAAATATCTTAGTACTCTGATCAAGTTGGATAAACAGTTTGAGTTGCAGAATAATAAACTAATCAAGTTAAAGTTTACAGAAAAAGAAGATTATGCTAAAATAAAGAAAAAAACTACCATAGATGTGTATAGATGTAGGGTTAATAAATAACCATTGTCTTTCGGTTTTTATTCCTTATCTTTTATCCTAGTGGACTCTAAACCCTTTATACTCCCTGTGTCTACTGGGAAGAAAACAAAGGAGTGAAAAGACTAACAAACAGGTACATAAATATTTAAAGGGGGAATATACTGTAGCTTTGGCTGTCAGATTTTCTTTACATAAATATTACAATATGTAGTGATGTAGAAGTTGATAAGTGTGTAATTTATTAATATGCAGCCGTTTATGTTAGAACAAACACATAATTTCCTCATTAGATAACTGTCACGAACCTTCACGTGTCTGTGTCGGGTGTGTGAGCGTGGCATGATCGCAGAGGAGGCGAGCTGACGGTTCATTCAAGTCTCTTTATTAAAATTAAAGACATAACATCCAACACAAACTAAGTTATAACCACAACAAAAGCTAGACGCCTGACTGACGTTCAGCCATGCTATTTATACTAAACATAATCAAAACATAATTAGCTTTCCTCGGTTCAGGTGAGCTTCTTACGTCACCTGACCGAGGTGCAGACTGGGAACTGAAGTCATAACTAAACACAAAACAAACTACAAAACAAAACCTAAACGGGCGTTAGGCGCCCTCTAGGGGTTAACCGTCACAATAACAAGTAGCGTATGACTTACTGTATATGCTCTTATAATTTTTACTGAATATTATTCACTACATATCCATATCGCCGCTGAGTGGGGTCAAACTTTTTGGAGAAGAAACTACAGGGTGTAGTTTCTGATCTGGACCTCGCTGGGAGAAAACGGCTTTGACTTGCGTCCGGATGAAGAGAATTGTTGCGGTGGTGAATCTGTGACAGAGTTCGTGGAAAGCGGAGATGGCAGCAGGACTAAGGGTGAAGTGGTGAGATGAAGGTCAGGTCAGGGCAGTCAAAGGTACTGCAACTGTACTGTAGCCCCGGATAAAGCGACAATAGAAATTCGCAAACCCAAGAAACTGTTAAAGCTGTTTGAGGGTCTTAGGTAGGGTCCATGGCCACACCCTGGGGCGAGATGACAAAACCCAGGAATGTGGTGGAGTGCTCGTGAAAAGCGCACTTCTCCAACTTACAAAACAGCTGATGGGCGAGCAATCTCATGAGGACCGACCTGACATGTTGGACGTGTTCGTCGACTGTGCGTGAATAGATTAGTATGTCGTCCAGATAAACAAACACCCATCGGCCTAGCATGTCACGAAGGACATCGTTGATAAATTGTTGGAAGGCGGCGGGTGCATTACAGAGGCCGAATGGAATGACCAAGCTCTCGTAGTGTCCTGTGGGGCTGATGAAGACCTTCTTCCACTCATCACCCTCTCTGATGCACACCAAGTTGTAGGCGCTCCGAAGGTCCAACTTTGTAAAAACGGTGGCACCAGAGAGGGCGTCCAGGGCTGAGTTGGTAAGAGGCAGAGGGTGACGATTCTTGATGGTGATGTTGTTGAGGGGGGACAGCACCCAGCTGAAGGTCTATTGCCAGGTTGTAGGGGTGATGAGGAGGAAGGTGTGTGGCACGCTTTTTACAAAATTCTTCACCCAGGTCCCGATAGGCGCGGGGATGGCGTTGGTGTCGACGTCGACTCCCTAGGACATGTCCCAGCAGATGCCCGTAGGCAGGGGTGCAGGTTGGGTCCAGAATCCGGGTCTGGGTCCAGGAGATGAGAGGGTCATGTTGAAGGAGCCATGGGTGTCCAAGTATGATTGGGGGCGATGAGATGGGGGTAAGGTGAAACTGGATCTGTTCCTGCTGCTGGTTGATAAGTAGAGTGATGGGTTGGGTTTGAGTTGTGATGGGGCTAGAGGAAAGGGTCCAACCGTCTACAGATGTGATCTGAACAGGCTGCGATAACGACTCAGTTTTTACCACCATTTCTTTGGCATAGGTAGAGTCAATGAAGTTACCCGTGGCACCAGAATCGATGAATGCAGTACTTCGGACCCGTTTGTGGCCAAATTGGAGGGAGGCCTGAACCTGGATTTACTACTCGAGGCTCAGTCATACTGTTACAAACTAACCCGGGACGACCAGAAGACTTAGCGATTAGCGGTTAGCCCTTTGTAGCGTGGATGGTAAAACCAAACGCAGAAGCAAGCAAGTAGGCAGAATAACCACGCGAATTGTTTTAAGGACTCTCTGTTTTAAGGGGAGCAAGGGAAAAACACAAATTTATCCCACATCCTATAAACACACACTCGAATCAGAAAGAAAACCCAAGAAAGTGAGTACTCACAAAATGGCTGACGAACCGTCTGAACCGACATGGGCAAACTCAATGACTGAGCGATGTGAAGCGCCATCTTGTCTCCTTTTATGCTTCCTGTTTTGCGACCGTACTACTTCCGGGTCCTAGTGCCGGTCGCGGAGCAGGTGTGTGTGACAGATTTAGATAGACAGAAATGCTTTTGGAACCTATTCTGAAAGGGAAACACTTTTTGTGTAGGTGTTTTTTTTTTTTTTTACACATTCTTACTAATATTTTCATGCAATTTCATTCAATCACATCTTTCACTCTGAATTCTCCCTGGTCGTCCCTCAATCTTCAGTGTCAGCCCAGTTGGGTTCTTCAGTTGTCCTGCCCTGCAGTCTTTCTCCATCTTTGACCGAACTTTTGAAGTCCAGTGGTAAACGAATAAGAACTCAGTTCTGCTCTACCAAGACGTAAGTGTGCAGGAGATCAGGAGAGATGCTAGGTGCAGGGACAGAGTGTCTCTAATTGGGAAACTGCAGAAAGGGGACATCTCATTGGACATGAAGAACCTCATGGTGGCAGATTAAAGAGAATATGTGTGCCATGTTCAGAGCATCAGTTGGTATGAGAAGGCCAACGTGAACCTGGTCATAATCTTTTATTATAGAAATAGAGACGATGATGCTTTGGAGGGTTCAAAACTTTTACACATTCTGGTTTAGACCATGCCCACTTCCAGTTAAAATCAAAACACTGTTACAGTGACATTTCCTCTTAATGCTACAGAGAACACCAATCAAGGCCAGTTTGTCTGATCACGACACTGCTTTTTACTAAGCCACTTCTCCTTTTGTTTAGATCATTAGTACATTACAGTAATAAAAATAACAGATTTGTCTTAACAGGTTAATAAGTACAGTAGTATAAATAATATTCATTGATGTGTGCATTGAATTTATGTTAGTAATGTGATTGTGTTTTAATTTAACTGCTTTACTCTTTCACTATTCATCTTATAAAAACATTAAAGCAGCAGGTAGCATTAATTCTTCTCCTCTGTAAACTATATAACAACTCAGAATAATGCATTATACTTATTGTAGGAGCCATAAAGGCGTTAATATTGTTGTATAGTGTTTTTCTATTGCTTATGTACTTTTGACTGCATTTTCTAGGTATTTCTGTGCTCCCCCTGTGGTGAATGAGATTAATTGTAACCCTTTTGGCATTTCCTGGGGGAGCCATCTTAAACAGGAAGTGGTGTGTCAATGGCAGTTTTTTGACCTGCAGCCATTATTCCTCACTACACAGTTTTGTCTTGTTTTTTCAACTATTTATTTTTTTGTTACAATAAATACAAGTTTTTGATCAAAGGAGGCTTTGGAGTATGGAGTAATTTATGTGGCAAAATTTAACAAACAAACACAATCTGCTTTGCAAAGAAAAAAAATCGACTTTCTCACAAATGCAATGGAGCAACTTCCTCTTCCAAAACAGCAGATGGCGCTATTGGTCAATTTACTCTATTCTCCCGAGACCTCAAACAACGTGTTTATATGTTTTACCCTTATGTCCCAGAGGAATATGAGCGGGGAACAGTTTTAAGGTGTCTATTATATATCCAGACAGCCAGACATATTAACAATCCACTGTCTTTAGGATATGTAGCCCTGTAGGGGAATACAGTTATATCAAACCACAGGTGCATTTTAATTGACTATTGAAGGCTGAAAGAACTGCCATCATGTTTGGCTTTTTATATCCATAACGGACGTATGTGACATGATGCATCAAAATCTTTTATAATTAGTGATCATATCTACATTTAAATAATCTGTGTCTGTAGTACAATCCTACATTGTAGACAGCTGTTGCAGCGCGAGGTGTAGATACAGCAAGATGCAAGAATCATTGTATTAGACAGCATGCATGAAATTTATGAAACTTTTTACAAGCAGGTTTGTGATAAAATTCTGTCTGTAATTCAGTATGTTTACTGTTTATTTAAAGCTTTTTAACTCCCTTATAACTTTGTTAAAGATTATTTAAATGTAGATATGATCACTAATTATAAAAGATCTCAGAGATCTGTTGACAGGGCCTTGCCATTACCAGGTAATGAAGTGTTCCGAATGTCAGTGTCACGGCGTGCGCTTGAGAAGGGCTTGCGCCTACAGTAAATCTTTTTGGCAATATTTCACATTAACGGACCTCTGGCTTTCTCCACATTATAAAAGCAAAGTGTTGAGTTTAGTCCGGGGTTCGGAAGCACAGCAAAGAGAGGCGCGATGGAGCTACAGAGAGTGGCACACTAGCGGGGTGATGTTACGCGCCCTAGAGACTTTAAAAGTGGGAATGTAATGCCGCCTTTTTATCTCTGTGAGAGGACAATGTGGGGAAAGAGCTGCTTGAGCTCCCATGGCACCTTCGCTCCTGCGTAGAGTCTGCCTTCACATCCCCGCCACCGAAGAGGAAAAGGCTGCAGAGAGGACTGTGTAAGGGCCCCTGATCACAGCTGGGAAAGCCACCCAGCGGATGGACGTCCAGGAGAGACTCCGCCTTGTGGCTGCGCCCAGAGAGAGCTGGGAGGGGCTGGTCCTGGCTCACGTTAGCGGGAGAGGTCGTCGTCATGGTAGTGCAGGAGCGCTTTGTCCGCGTGCTCCAGTTTACCACTCTGCCCACCACGCCTTTTGCCAGGCACCGTCCCTTCTTTCCTCCCATTTTATTTTTCCTCCCTCCTTTTTAACCCTTTCCTACCCCATTTATTCCAAATTTCCCTTTTCCCCATAAGACCTCGCCTCGTGTCTGTATGTCTGTGGTGCCACCCGTGCACAAGGGTCGAACCCGTTACACTCAATTGAACGACGACTCAAGACGCATCTGTTTCTGCAGTACTTGGACTAATACCCAGCACCCCCCCCCTCCAAAAAAAACCCTCTTCCCAGTTGTGTTTGATTAATGCCACTTAGTTATTAACCTAGTTAACCCAGTGTAAGTATATATCTAGTGATGTAAACTTTAAAGCACTTTTTGTAAGTCGCTCTGGATACATTTATAATGCCTAAATGTAATGTAAAGTCAAATGGCTTTGTGTGCCATTGAGAAAGAGATTAGCATCACATGATTGAGTTTACAAGTAATTTTTAGGAGGAGGTGATCCTTTTCCAAATCAGTGATTCTGGTTTTTATTTTTATTAAATTTTTCTGACATTGTTATATCTTTCACTTGGATGTTAAATGCAGCTAGATAAAAACTGTCCTAATTTTAGGGTGGTCTTTTTTTTATACTAATTGTATTCACATCCATACATAAATGTACAAATGTAAATTATCTTTATAACTGATGTATTTTTGTTTAATCAACAGCGAGTCTCATACTGGATCCATCAACAGCTGATAAACATCTGAAAGTCTCCAGGGACGGGAAAAGTGTTTCCTGTAAAACACAAACAGTAAATCTGACTGTAAATTTCCTGATGTTGTGAGTAAAGTGGAGCTCAGGGCAGCACTACTGGGAGGTGATTATCTGGGATAAAACATCAAAGGCAAAGCAGAAATCATCATGGTGTGTAGGTGTGACTCAGAAACCCCACTCAATGACTCAGAAACCCCACTCCGAGAACGTCCTCAGAGCTCTTTGTTATGAAGAAGGCACTGGGTTATACACTAGTACTGATAATGTCTGTAAAATATCCACTGAATATTAAATTCTATAAATTAGGGCTGCATTTAGACTGTAACAGTTGCAAACTTTCCTTTTATAATGCAGATAAACCCTCTAAGGATTATCTCTACACGTTTAATAACATTCCACAGGGCATGTATTACGCGTTACTCAGTCCTGGAGTGAAAGATGATCATACTGTCAGAATTCTAAATCAGGACTGAAATCCAGAGGTTTGTTGTGATGTTCAGCAGGTAGAACTTCCTGTAACTAAAATAAACCCAATGAAATCAGAGAGTCGTATTCACACTACACAAGCTGTATCAGTATTTACACAAGGAGAGATACTCGTGTTCACATTCAGGTTACAAAACTGATTAAGTGTATTTTCACATGACTGATGTGTAGTTCACACTGAAGTGTACAATTTCAACATTAACTCCTGTACAATCAGAGTGTATAATAATCACTGTACTGTCTGGAATTTTATACAAGCAGTCTGTAATGTTGTGTCATGTATATTTTAATACTTTTAGCACTAAGCATGCATCCAAGAAAATGTGTTTTTCTTTCCATGTCTCAAAAAGTAAAGCATGTTTTTGTAAAGAGGAATGTTTAAAAGTACTATATTTGTTTTTTTTAGAACCTGAACAAGTGTGTAATGATACAGTATACAGTCACTCGGGGCTCTATTTCTATTGAACTTCAGCACAGAGAGACTTTTTATTATGCAATAATTCTTTTCAGCTACTGGTTTTGAGTGGTAATGAACACTGTCTTGAAACTTTCATATCACAAAACTGATTAAGTGGATTTTCTGGATGTATCTTTCAGATTTTAAAGATGTTTTTAAAAGTCTCTATAGAATGTGGGATATTTAAATAGTAAACATTTACCAAGTAGTGTAAATTTGGCTTTTAAAAACTTGAAATAGAAATAATTAATAGCACCGTATATATAATCACATGGTGATTATTGATGTTGAATGTTATAGATCTTTTATTGTGATTAATGTTTATTGTGTTTAATCAGAGGTGGAAAGAGTAATACAATTTTGTACTCAAGTACAAAATTGTACTAAAGTACTGTTACTTTAGTGAAGTTTTACTGAAGTACAAGTAAAGTTACCCTTATAAAAATCTACTCAAGTAAAAGTAAAAAGTAGCTCATTAAAAATTTACTCAGAGTAAAAGTTACTGAGTTACTTTTTTTTTTTTTTAACAGCGGAGTGGGATGGGGGATGGAACACCCTTGTATAATAAATCTGTTCCGTTTGTTGTGCTTGAGATCAAAGTGGTCGCTGAAATATGACCTGGGGTTTGCTTCATAAGAATTTGATGGCATTTCACTTTCAGCTGTGTCTGCATCACTGGCATCTGTTTTGTCTCCATCGTTCTTTTGAATTTATCATGTTTGTTCTCCATCAATCAATCAGTGCAGTGGTTTCCGGGGTGCAAATTTTTTCCTTCCCCGTTGTATTATTTGTATTATTTTTCATTTTCATTAATTTATTTTTTACTCAGTAGCAAATATGATTTTAAATGTAGTGAAGTACAATACTTTAAACAAAACATACTTAAGTAAAATTACAGTTTTTAAAAACTACTTTAAAAAGTAGAAATACACAAAAAATCTACTCAATTACAGTAATGCGAGTATAAGGTAATTCATTACTTTCCATCTCTGTGTTTAATGTTATTACTTAATGTCACTTAATACTTAACAGATGTTTTATTGTAATTAATGTTATCTGTTATTAATAGTGAAGGTACAGTGGTGTGAAAAACTATTTGCCCCCCTCCTGATTTCTTATTCTTTTGCATGTTTGTCACACAAAATGTTTCTGATCATCAAACACATTTAACTATTAGTCAAAGATAACACAAGTAAACACAAAATGCAGTTTTTAAATGAGGGGTTTTATTATTTAGGGAGAAAAAAAAATCCAAACCTACTTGGCCCTGTGTGAAAAAGTAATTGCCCCCTGAACCTAATAACTGGTTGGGCCACCCTTAGCAGCAATAACTGCAATCAAGCGTTTGCGATAACTTGCAACGAGTCTTTTACAGCGCTCTGGCGGAATTTTGGCCCACTCATCTTTGCAGAATTGTTGTAATTCAGCTTTATTTGAGGGTTTTCTAGCATGAACCGCCTTTTTAAGGTCATGCCACAACATCTCAATAGGATTCAGGTCAGGACTTTGACTAGGCCACTCCAAAGTCTTCATTTTGTTTTTCTTCAGCCATTCAGAGGTGGATTTGCTGGTGTGTTTTGGGTCATTGTCCTGCTGCAGCACCCAAGATCGCTTCAGCTTGAGTTGACCAACAGATGGCCGCATATTCTCCTTCAGGATTTTTTGGTAGACAGTAGAATTCATGGTTCCATCTATCACAGCAAGCCTTCCAGGTCCTGAAGCAGCAAAACAACCCCAGACCATCACACTACCACCACCATATTTTACTGTTGATATGATGTTCTTTTTCTGAAATGCTGTGTTACTTTTACGCCAGATGTAACGGGACACGCACCTTCCAAAAAGTTCAACTTTTGTCTCGTCGGTCCACAAGGTATTTTCCCAAAAGTCTTGGCAATCATTGAGATGTTTTTTAGCAAAATTGAGACGAGCCTTAATGTTCTTTTTGCTTAAAAGTGGTTTGCGCCTTGGAAATCTGCCATGCAGGCCGTTTTTGCCCAGTCTCTTTCTTATGGTGGAGTCATGAACACTGACCTTAATTGAGGCAAGTGAGGCCTGCAGTTCTTTAGATGTTGTCCTGGGGTCTTTTGTGGCCTCTCGGATGAGTTGTCTCTGCGCTCTTGGGGTAATTTTGGTCGGCCGGCCACTCCTGGGAAGGTTCACCACTGTTCCATATTTTTGCCATTTGTGGATAATGGCTCTCACTGTGGTTTGTTGGAGTCCCAAAGCTTTAGAAATGGCTTTATAACCTTTACCAGACTGATAGATCTCAATTACTTTTGTTCTCATTTGTTCCTGAATTTCTTTGGCTCTTGGCATGATGTCTAGCTTTTGAGGTGCTTTTGGTCTACTTCTCTGTGGCGGGTAGCTCCTATTTAAGTGATTTCTTGATTGAAACAGATGTGGCAGTAATCAGGCCTGGGGGTGACCACAGAAATTTAACTCAGGTGTGATAAACCACAGTTAAGTTATTTTTTAACAAGGGGGGCAATCACTTTTTCACACAGGGCCATGTAGATTTTGAGTTTTTTTTCTCCCTTAATAACGTAAACCTTCATTTAAAAACTGCATTTTGTGTTAAATTATGTTACCTTTGACTAATAGTTAACGGTTTTTGATGAGCAGAAACATTTAAGTGTGACAAACATGCAAAAGAATAAGAAATCAGGAAGGGGGCAAATAGTTTTTCACACCACTGTATATTTTTAAATAATACGGCGACATAGGGAGAGAAAAAAATCGCCGTCGCTACTGGGTTCACCCTCTGACTGCACAATGTCGGATTAAAGGAAGTCTTTTGTGGTTTATGAAGAAATGCGAACATTTCCGCGCAAGTTTTATTTTTTAAGCATTTTATTTTTGCCTTTTTTCCGCATTTCCCTATGTATAGCATGTACAGTAGGATCATGGGATATATCCGGTCCTCCGAAGCGTAAAATGGACGCGGAGAAAACGAACTAGATGCGGTTTCCTTGCGTTCGTTGGGATTTGAACGCCAAGAAAAAGTTGCATGCAACGTTTTTTTAACACCGTATAAAACGCGCAGCCAGACAAACGCACGTCACCAAAGCCCGTGTGAACACTGTCATTGACTCCTATGTGTAGAAAACCATCGGCGCTTCATCCGCGGTCATCGGACGATTTTAACGCCCGTGTGAACAAGGCCTAAGACATATGGTAACAAATGTATTGCTCATGGTTGGTTCAAATGAAACCTTATTCTAGTGTTAATATAATCTTTACTATATCAAGAGCAATAATCAACAAAAACTATTTCTCATAATATTGCAGCCCTGCTCTCTAATTAATTATCTCATTATTTTTCTATTTTTTTCCTTATATACAGTGGTGTGAAAAACTATTTGCCCCCTCCCTGATTTCTTATTCTTTTGCATGTTTGTCACACTTAAATGTTTCTGCTCATCCAAAACCGTTAACTATTAGTCAAAGATAACATAATTGAACACAAAATGCAGTTTTTAAATGAAGTTTTACGTTATTAAGGGAGAAAAAAACTCCAAATCTACATGGCCCTGTGTCATAAAATCCAAAAAGAAGAGACTAGAGGAAGATATGAGGGTCCTCCTGAAATCCGCTGATGACAATGCAGAAAAAGCTGAATCACAAGGAAAACTGAGCTTCATCTCAAAGTCCAATGGCCTTCGAAGAGCAGCAAAGGAAAAGAAAGGAAGTCTGGAGACTTTGGAGAACTACTAGACGTTGGCCTACTTCTGGATAAGCTAGTTATTATTTTTGCACTATATTTTGTTCCGTGCAGTTTTATTTTGCACTATTTTCAATGCAGTTTTTTTTCACTTGTGTTGTTAATTGCAGATTTTTTCCTAAACTCAACAGTCTAAAGGGCACTTCCTTGCCAATTTATGTTATTGATCGTGTAATTCACGCCACGCCATGTGAGGGCTGCTCAAGATAAGCAGAAGGCAGAAAAGAATGTTCCTATTTGTCTCGATCCTTGGGTGTGCGTCGGCGTGGTCGTGGCATAAATGCAGGAGGCGAGCTGGCGGTTCAATGATAATGTTTATTTTAAGTGATACACAAAAACAAAACATAAGCTCTTTCTATGAGCACCTAGTAGTCTTTAATAAACTTCACTACCCAAATAAACAAAACACCAACACAAACCCTACGACGATTAATGCAACACAAACGAACTCAACTAAAACAGGCTATTTATAATAAACATAATTATCTTCCTCGGTTCAGGTGAACTTCTACATCACCTGACCGAGGTGCATCCTGGGAACTGAAGTTTTACCAAACCAAAAATAAACTACTTAAACAAACTAGATGGGCGTTTGGCGCCCTCTAGGGGGTAACCCTTACACTATTTTACACAATTAAAGTGTTTATTGAAATTGTATTTATCTGTCTGGTGATTATTTCACATTTATAGAGTATATGTTATATAGAATGCCAAGAGGTACAGAGAGGTGATACATTTTGAACCCTTAAACATGTTTTCCTTTAACCTCTTAACTGTCACCATTTGACGGGTGGGACATTTGCCATACAGTTACAACAGTACCTTAGTCCCAACCTAAGGTAATATTGACAATAATAAAAAGTAATGTTGATGAAAGCTCACAAACTATGGTTTCCATATTTGGTGACTGATTTTCAAAACAGTTGACATAGAAACAGTTGTTTAATAATTTGCAGCAAGAATATTCTCTGACTCATAAGGATTTAATTTATTACATGAATTTTGAATAGTAATGCACATGAAGTATCATGAACAACTGGTCATGAAAGTTTGGTACTACACCCAAACTAAATCTGACTGTAAGCTCATTTTTTGAGATATCAACTTTAGATAGAAAGAGACCAAACCTAAAAAGATTTTTCATCCAATAACTGAACTGTAACATGCTTTTTTACGTTCAATGCGGGCTTTCTTCCTGCACTGTTTTGCTTTTGTCCTCTTTTGGCTTTTGGACTTCATGGGGCATCTGTCTGTCTGACAAGTTCAGATTTGTCTGTCTAAGTCTGTCTTCAATAAACATGTTTTCCTTTTTCTCTATTCAAAGTCTGTTTAGTGATTTTGTTAAAAAAAATTATTGGAGAGTACTTAAAATTTGCCTTGACAAAAGCTGAGATGAAGGAGGGGGAGAAGTGTCAAGCACCATCTCCTAGACGACAGGAGACCTGAAACACCACCTCTGCCAGTTTCTCATGGAGAGTGAGAGAATACATACTGTAGACAGAGTTCAGAGGAGATATCGACGTCTCAGTTAGTGGCAAAACAAAATCAAAGGAGAGCTTGGGGGTAAGTAGGGGAGGGTAGATGAGGTTTGTGGGAAATCTCCAGTCTGTGAGAATTAACAACAGAGTTAGGTTTAAGGCTTGTCAGGAATGAGGTAATTGTTTGTCCTTGGGCTGGGACAAACTGGCAAATCATTGCTAAACAAGAATAAGTGCTAGATCCTGCTATGCAGGATATACTTTTTACAATGTTATAAATTATATGTAGCTAAGCCCTGTCCACAATCCATACTGTAAGGGAGCCTGAAATTACTTTTGATTCATTACTAGAGAGAATATGTTACTACTTCAATCACATTACAGTCAGCACTACAGAACAGCAGCATCAGGCAACAATATAGAATCAAATGTCTCTAAAAAGTCAAAAATCTTACCAGTGAAGAAAACTCCAACATATAAGAACTTACAAGCAGACTACAAGTAGTGTAATTATTTTTTAAAGACCCTTAAAAATATGTAATGGAGTATACAGTCACTTGTTGATCTATTTTGAGGCCTCTGATTAAGGATTCATTTCTATATTGTTTATACAGGTTTTCAGCCACTGTTTTAAACACTTCACTTTAAAAATTTCACTTCATGTCCTATTAAATATTGAGCTATGTTGATGTGCTATTGATTCCATTCTTTTCTTCTCTCTTTTTTCTTAATGAAATGTTACTAGTTAACTTACTACTTTCGTAGTTCCTAATTGGGATACTAATATAAATAAATAAATAAATAAATACATTTCCATCTCCTTTCGCTGTTCTGTTTGGGGTCAATCCATTTTGAACAAGATTAATCATTTACTGCTCATTTTATTACAGATTGTACTGTACTGTATTTTTTTAATTGATATCAATGTATTTATCAAACACATCCACAGTTTTCAAAAGTATCTGAGTACTCTGATCAAGTAGTTGGATGAACAGTTTGAGTTGCAGAATAATAAACTGATCAAGTTAAAGTTTACAGATAAAGATTATGCTAAAATAAAGAAACAAACTATCGTAGGTGTGTATAGACACTGTATATAACATAATATACAATAATAGAACAGTAGGGTTAATAAATAACCATTGTCTTTCGGTTTTTATTCCTTATCTTTTATCCTAGTGGACTCTAAACTGTTCCTACTTCCTGAGTCTACTGGGAAGAAAACAAAGGAGTGAAAAGGACTAACAAACATGTATATAAATATATAAAGGAGGAACATACTGATTGTCTTTACATAAATATGACAATATGTAGTGATGTAGAAGTTAATAAGTGTGTAATTTATTAATATACAGCTGTGTTTGTTAGAATAAACACAATTTCCTCATTAGATAACAAGTAGCGTATGACTTAGTGGTCTTATATGCTCTTAGAAATGTATACAGATTATTATTATTATTATTCATTCATTCATTCATTTTCTGTACCGCTTTATCCTTATACTGTATACAGGGTCGCGGGGGCCTGGAGCCTATCCCAGGAAACTTATGGCACAAGGCGGGGTACACCCTGGACAGGGTTATTATTATTATTATTATTATTATTATGTCATTGCTCATTATGTCATGCTACTGATCTACATTGCATCAGTTCTCATCTGTTCTGCAGCAGGTAATTAAATGTATGTGCTGTATGTATTTTTCATTGTTGCACGGCTTTATAACAAAACAAACAAAAAACAAAAAAAATATCTGGATTTGATTTTAAATTCAAATAACAATGTAACACAACCATGTTTACTGACATCAAGTTTAACTAAAGACATTTTCACATTAAGTTGCAGGATGTTTTCTTAATTCATTAAATTGGTTTAGACAGTAAGAAACATAAAATAACACCTTATAAATTGAGCTCTGGGTAATCCTCCAGAAAAATGTTTTCCTATTCATAAACAACCTCAAATGAAAACGGAAAGAATGTGTTCAGAACCTGATTAAATCTCTACTCTTTAATATTTCACTGGATAATTTAGGGTTCTAGGCTTTCTGCAAGGGTTCTACTTAATATCTTTTTTCAGATAAGGAAACCCTTTGTCACTGGATTCTAAATGGAACATTTAAAGGGTTTAGCTTAAAACTAACTGAAGAACATTTAATTAGAAATTCAACCCTTAAAAACCCTTGAACACATCTAGCTGTGTGCATGGTCCAAATTACTGGCCATTATACTGTAATTTAGTTTTTTGTATATACTTAAAACCTTATTTGATGTTTAAAATAAACTATTATGGTACTTCGTACATTCCTTAAAATGAGCTTTTTGATGTTTAATGGTATAATTAAGAGTTTTTACCTAAATGGTTCTACTTGGAAACATGTAAGTTTCTGCATAGAACCATTAAGATTTATTTGAGAGAACTAACCAAAGACAAATGTGAAATCTGTATTATTATTATTCCAATACGTAGAACCTGATTTTAATTGGTAATAAAAAATCAGTTTTGTGTACGGGTTTTTCAGTATATACATTGAACAGTTTGCCAGAAGTCGTGAGTTAATTAATATTTTCATGTATTTTCCTTCAATCAAGTCTCTCACTCAGAGTTGTCCATGGTCGTCCCTAACACTTCAGTCTCAGCACAGTTGGGTTCCTCAGTTGTCCTGCCCTGCAGTCTTTCTCCACCTTTAAACACCAAAACTTTTGAAGTCCAGTGGTACAAGAACAAGGACTCTAAAAAAACAGTTCTGCTCTACAAAGCCGAAAATGTGCAGGAGACCGGGAGAGATGCCGGGTACAGGGGCAGAGTGTCTCTGATTGGGGAACTGGAGAAAGGGAACATCTCATTGGAACTGAAGAACCTCACGGCGGCAGATGAAGTAGAATATGTGTGCTTTGTTGAGACCATCAGTTGGTATGAGAGGGGCAGCGTGAACCTGGTCGTGAAAGGTAAGAGGAAGAAGAATGTCCCCCCTTCATTTATCTTTTTAAAAATTCCAGCAACATTAAGCATGTGGAGTAATAGTTTAAGTAATAGTAATTGCTCTTAATCTTCTCCTCAGCACTGGGTTCTCCTGTTGTTGTCTCATTTGCGGATGCTGGAATATTAACATTTCACATACTAGAGGTGAATGTGACCTGTACATCAGGTGGATGGTCACCAAAACCCACCCTCACCTGGAGAGACAGCGCAGGACGAGAACTCCCAAACAGGCACACTCACTACAGAACTGGTATCTGATCTAACACAACCTGCATCGATCATGAATCAGTTCAGTGTTTATTAGAGTTTAATACAGGAGAAGAACAGTAGGAATTGTTTAGCAGAGAGAAGGTGACATGTTAAAATCTCTTTATAGCTTTATTTAGACACAGAGGCGGGGCGTAAAATTATTACAAATAAAAAATGCCCTTCTGATCTAGACCACTCCCACTTCCAGTTCAAATTGAAATACAGTTATGGAGAGTGGCATTGCCTTATGCACCTATTTTAATGTTTAGAACTATTGCAATATATTTACAAAAATTAAATAGATTCCACTGCAGATTTCACCCTTGTGATTTTGTTAAAATAAATAGATTTAGAAAACAGACAATTATTAGGAAATCTCACTAATATAAAGAATGTGAAGCTCATTGTTGTCTCTCTCAGACTCTTAAGGCTTGGTGAGTGTGAGCTCATGGCTGCTTGTATCTCCATGTCAGTCAGACTGGATCTCATGTACTGTGGGTTTAAACCATCAGGAAGAGAGAGAGCAGAATTGTTCCACTCAGAGGTATGAAATCAGAAGTCAGAACTCTGAACCACTCAGGAGGCAGAAAGTAAGAACTTATGACCTACTGAATCCCTGTATTCCATCGTGCTCAGGTCTGATCAGAAATAGTCAAATAAAGACTATTCCCCAAAAGTTTTAACATGTTCACATAATCTTCACATAAAACTAAACATTATAAACTGCTGATGATCTTTTGTCAGGATTCTGGAAGGAAGCGTTCATCTTGACTCTGGTGCTGTCATTAATTATCATCATCTTCGCAGTTCTTCTAATCTTATCTAGAAAAGGTATTCATGAAATATTAGTCTTGTCTAATATAAAGAGATGGACATTAATGTTTCCTCATAGGATGATCAACTATTTTGTTGTCTTGTTTTTCAATCAGGTTTACTCCCGCACTGTTCATCTAATAAAAATGCAAGTACTAGACAGACTAAGGCTACGTTTACACTGCCAGGTAAATGTGACCCAATTCCGATTTTTTCTCATATGTGACGCATATCGGATATGTTCTATGTCCGTGTAAACAGGAAGAAAACGCATGCATTCCGATATTTCGAGATCGGTTTCAGGCCTCCATCATATGTGGAAATAAATCGGATATAAATCAGATATGTGCTAATGTGATTGTCGTGTAAACAGACAGATCGGATTTCCTGAGGCATTGTGTGCTGTCCGTCATTAAAACAGCGACTTCTTCGCGGTTTAATGACGTAATGTTATTCTCGTGTGGAAGCACGTGTGGAATGATAACATTGCAGGTGACATGGAAGAGGAAAAGAGGATATGAGTCATAGTTAAAAGAACGTGTAAACAGACGGTCAAAAAAATCAGATATAGGCAACAAATCGGAATTAAGCATCGAGACCTGCAGTGTAAACGTAGCCTTAGTGACTCGTGTACGTTTCTCTTTTAAACCACATCATGTTTTACTTAGGCACTATATTCCCTTTATTACTTAATTACTTACATAAATTATAATGAATTATTACTTCCTTCATGTCTTACTGATCTCCTTCCTCGTGCTTCACGCTTCTGGAGTACAAACAAACAGCTGGAAGCTCAGAATCAGCAACTCAGGTAAAATGTTTAATATACAACAGAAAACCATCACATCGGCCACAATGATATGTTAAAAAAATAAAAACATAAACAAAACAAAACAGATTGAAAAACTTCGCTTTTGTCACTTGCAGTATCGGTCAGCTTTCATCTTAGATCTCCTGTGAAAGAGAAACACACACACGCGCGGACAGTGTGACAAACGGTTCAAGAGAAATCCTCACATGATTAATGTTTGGTTAGTCCTGTGTTAGACCACATCATGAGATGGTGAGACAGGAAGCCTCATGAGGACCGAAACATTATGGAAGTAAAACAACTACAAAACATAATTCGTTAAAATTGCAAACTGACAAATTTATACACAAATTAACATTGCTGAAAGTCAGACCTGTCGAGTAACGCCTCATGGAATTTGCCGTCGGTCCTGGCCTTCTTCAGCGTCCCGCTGTCCTCCTCATTCACCCTCAACTTCCTGTCCTGGAAACTCTGGAACTTCTTCCTGTCGTCCACCAAAACAGCACCAGGTGATAAAAGGGTTTTACTCCTCATTTCCCCCCTCATCTGTTCCAACAACTCAGCATTCAGCAAAATATACAGTCATGGACAAAACTGTTGGCGCCCCTGAAATCTTTCCAGAAAATCCAGTATTTGTCACAGATAGGTGTTGCATTAACACATGTTTTGCTGTACACGTTTATAAAATAGGAAGAAAAAAAAAAAAGCTAATTTGACAATGTCACACAAAACTCCCAAAATGGGCTGGACAAAATTATTGGCACCCTTTCAAAATTGTGGATAAATAAGATTGTTTCAAACATGTGATGCTCCTCAGGTGGGGGCAATCCCAGATTTAGATCACAAAGAGATTTAAATCTTAAATCAACCAAATATTAAGTGCCAATCCATTTTTGAAGGTTTGTGTGACATTATGTCAAATTAGCTTTGTTTCCTCCCCCTTTTTTTGTTTGTTTTGTTCCAATAAAAAGAGAATAAACATGTTTATAGCAAAACTTAAAAACAAATGTGTTAATGCAACACTTTGTGAGAAATACTTGATTTTCTAGAAAGATTTCAGGGGTGCCAACAATTTTGGCCATGACTGTAGATATGCTAAATCACCGGCCTGATCATCTGTCATCATCAGCACCGGTTTCTCACTGGGTCAGGACTTAAGTTAGATGCTTTTTTAAAATCTTGAACGATCTAGAGGTCAACAAAAAACATTCCTCTGAAACAGAACGTCGTTCAGGAAGCCTGGAGAACTTTTCCTCAAGACTGGATCAGAAAATACAGAAAAGTCTGGGGCTTTGGAAGTGAGATTTATACAGAACTATTATATATAATATATATATATTTACATATACACACACGTTATTGTGCCAGTAAACATTTGTATCCTTTGCTTTTTAAGGGTGCACAAACTTTTGCTCTCCACCATTGCACAGAGCTCTTTGTATTATGACCACAGAGACAGAGAGACAGAGTGAGAGAGCGAGCGCTAACACTCACACGTAGTTGACCTCGCAGCTCTTGACGTTCCCGCGGTCCTCGTCTGCGATGTCGTCGTTCCTCTTCACCTCCCTCTCGGCACACGAGCGGATCTGAACAACAACAAGAACAGGCGCCATGTTTAATCCTCTCATCTTTATTTAAATCCATGTGTAACTCATTTTTTCCCCCAGCAACGTTTCAACCCTGTGTGTTTTAGTTCCTTCTTTAGTTTCGAGCGTAACCGTTAGCTACAGGTATGTACTACACGCCCACAGACTACACTAGTGCCCCGCCCCCTTCTTAACGTGAGAGCTCCGACTGCACCTTGATCATCTCGCCCTCGCCGGCTGATTTGCTTTTGGCCACGATGTCTCCGTTCTCACTGTACGAAATGAAGCAGCTGTTTGCTGCCATCAGAGCCATTTTACCCTGTGAAGAAAAATCACACACACACACACACACACACACACACACACACACACACACACACACACACACGAGACAAGACGTCTCGAGTCATTTCTCCGCTCTCTGTCCTTTATCTGTTTAAGCGGTGCACTCTGATTGGCCGGGGTGAAATGATTGACAGCTGCACTCACGTCCTGGAACACCGGCTCCCACTGCTCTCTCGAGCCGATAGCGTCTGAGCGTCCGATCATCGCGCCATCGGAGTTGATGCCCAAATATTTCCCGTATCCGGACTTCAGGGCGATTCTGTAGAACCGAGAACAGAGACGAGACTTGCTAACGCAAACGTAACGCAAATACGTCTTTAATTAAATTATACACAATATGTTTAACAGATTAATCAACAAAATAAAGATTGTCATTTGTGGTACCTGGAGTCTGAGAGTTTGATGGCGGTGAACTGTTCTGGTGGATCAGGACCTTCATCATCTGCAGGAAATAAAGAAAGAAGCAAAATTACAGATTTTATAAAAGTTCTGTTTATACACGACGACATAAAGACGTCAACAGGGTGGTTATTAAAACAGAGACGAGTAACAGCTGGTAAACTCCTCCCAGGTCTCAGGGCTTCAACGTCAGGATGAAGAGAATCTGAGACAGAACCTGAACGCTACGCTCTGATCAGCTGCTCAAACAATCATTGACGACAGAATAACATGTGGAATCACTGAATTTCAACAGCTCATCACCACACACACACACTTCTTCTTTGTCTTTCGGCTGTTCCCTTTCAGGGGTCGCCACAGCGAATCATCTGCCTCCATCTAACCCTATCCTCTGCATCCTCTTCTCTCACACCAACTAACTTCATGTCCTCTCTCACTGCATCCATGAATCTCCTCTTTGGTCTTCCTCTAGACCTCCTGCCTGGCAGTTCCAACCTCAACATCCTTCTACCGATATATTCACCATCTCTCCTCTGAACATGTCCAAACCACCTCAATCTGGCCTCTCTGACTTTATCTCCAAAACATCTCACATGGGTTGTCCCTCTGATGAACTGATTCTTGATCCTATCCATCCTTGTCACTCCCAAGGAGAACCTCAACATCCTCAGCTCTGCTACCTCTAGCTCTGCCTCCTGTCTTTTCTTCAGTGCCACAGTCTCTAAGCCGTAGAGCATTGCTGGTCTCACCACTGTGCTGTACACCTTTCCTTTCATTCTCGCTGATGCTCTTTTATCGCACAACACACCTGACACTTTTCTCCACCCATTCCAACCTGCCTGTACTCGTCTCTTCACCTCCTTTCCACACTCTCCGTTGCTCTCGACCGTTGACCCTAAGTACTTAAAATCCTGCACCTTCTTTACCTCTGCTCCTTGTAGCCTCACTGTTCCTCTTGGGTCCGTCTCATTCCTCTGCTTTCCAGAGCGTACCTCCACCTCTCCAAATTTTCCTCCACCTGTTCCCTGCTCTCGCTACAAAGCACAATGTCATCTGCAAACATCATAGACCATGGAGACTCCTGTCTAACTTCATCGTCCATCCTGTCCATCACCAGAGCAAACAAAAAGGGCACACACACACACACACACACACACACACACTGTGAGATATACTGTATTTCGAAGGGGGGAAAAATTTGAATAAAAAAAACGGAACGGATTTCCCGAGGCATTGTGTTCTGTACGTCATTAAAACCACGACTTCTTTGCCGTTTAATGACGTAATGTTATTCTCCAGTGGAAGGGCGCGTTGAATTACAACATCGTAGGTGACATGGAAAAGGAAAAGAACAACACCCCCACCTCCAACACACACACGCCTTGTGTTAATGCTTATTTGGGCCAAATAACATTAAATCAGCATTTGATGAATAAAGCATATGTGCAATTTGCAATTATGCCGTTTTTTTTCTCCTCCTCCGTTTTAAAACCATGGTGACGTTTCGCAAACTTTGCATATATCGCAGAGTGTTAAACATATTTCACCTTCTTCTATCTTGGCTAGTGTGCAGCGCAAGAACCTCCCTTTAAGTATGCGCGATGTTTCAGATGGCATGGCAAGTGTAAACATGTGAATCGGATATGAGTCATAGTTAAAAGAACGTGTAAACAGACGGTCAAAAAAAATCAGATATAGGCAACAAATCGGAATTAAGCATCGAGACCTGGCAGTGTAAACGTAGCCATAATGTAAACATTACAATAATCACATCACCAGCTCCAGTCAGTCTCCTGTCCCCCTGCTGCCCCCTGGTGGTGTAGTTGTGTCTTACACACTTAACTTCACTGAGAAGCAGTTCCGCTTGTAATATACATATCATATATTTTAGATCCATTACACACAACTGAAGTAGTTCAAGCCTTTTATTGTTTTAATATTGATGATTGTGGCATACAGCTCATGAAAACCCAAAATCCCTATCTCAAAAAATTAGCATATCATGAAAAGGTTCTCTAAACGAGCTATTAACCTAATCATCTGAATCAACTAATTAACTCTAAACACCTGCAAAAGATTCCTGAGGCTTTTAAAAACTCCCAGCCTGGTTCATTACTCAAAACCGCAATCATGGGTAAGACTGCCGACCTGACTGCTGTCCAGAAGGCCATCATTGACACCCTCAAGCAAGAGGGTAAGACACAGAAAGAAATTTCTGAACGAATAGGCTGTTCCCAGAGTGCTGTATCAAGGCACCTCAGTGGGAAGGAAAAGTGAACGAGAAGAAGTGACCGGGCCCTGAGGAAGATTGTGGAAAAGGACAGATTCCAGACCTTGGGGGACCTGCGGAAGCAGTGGACTGAGTCTGGAGTAGAAACATCCAGAGCCACCGTGTACAGGCGTGTGCAGGAAATGGGCTACAGGTTGCAAATTTTGCATGTCATTCGGAAATCAAGGTGCCAGAGTCTGGAGGAAGACTGGGGAGAGGGAAATGCCAGGGGTAGCTCAGTGGTTAAGGCATTGGACTATGGTTCGGAAGATCTCGGGTTCAAACCCCACAACCACCAAGTTGCCACTGTTGGGCCCTTGAGCAAGGCCCTTAACCCTCAACTGCTCAGATGTGTAATGAGATAAAATTGTAAGTCGCTCTGGATAAGAGCGTCTGCCAAATGCCTAAATGTAAATGCCAAAATGCCTGAAGTCCAGTGTCAAGTACCTACAGTCAGTGATGGTCTGGGGTGCCATGTCAGCTGCTGGTGTTGGTCCACTGTGTTTTATCAAGGGAAGGGTCAATGCAGCTAGCTATCATGAGATTTTGGAGCACTTCATGCTTCCATCTGCTGAAAGGCTTTATGGAGATGAAGATTTCATTTTTCAGCACGACCTGGCACCTGCTCACAGTGCCAAAACCACTGGTAAATGGTTTACTGACCATGGTATTACTGTGCTCAATTGGCCTGCCAACTCTCCTGACCTGAACCCCATAGAGAATCTGTGGGATATTGTGAAGAGAAAGTTGAGAGACACAAGACACAAGAATCTGCAAAAGGATTCCCGGCCAAGTATTGAGTGCATAACTAAACATAATTATTTGAAGGTTGACTTTTTTTGTATTAAAAACACTTTTCTTTTGTTGGTCGGATGAAATATGCTAATTTTTTGAGATAGGGATTTTGGGTTTTCATGAGCTGTATGCCACAATCATCAATATTAAAACAATAAAAGGCTTGAACTACTTCAGTTGTGTGTAATGAATCTAAAATATATGAAAGTCTAATGTTTATCACTACATTACAGAAAATAATGAACTTCATCACAATATGCTCAATTTTTGAGAAGGACCTGTACATAACTTTGGACTTATTTTTCATTAAAGTCGCTCGAACATATTACTGGTTGTGGGTAACTGATTTTTTTTAGGCTCATTTAAAAGTATAGTTGCTTGACAGAGAAATCCGACGTTTCCTACATTTATAATCCCATTTTCCCCAAATTCATCATTTGACGCCGTCGACACAGACTCACACTAAGCTTTCAGGTGCATTACTGCCACCCACTTGGACAGGATCGGTAATGCTCACCTCTCCGGTCTATGAACACGTTTGGCAGGCAGCTTTTTTTGGGAATTGCTACCACCTGCTGGACTAAACAGGTAACGCTGAAGGGGAAAAATATCTATTTTTTTTAGGTGAATTTGTTTGTCAATGTTTTTTTTCTTCTGCTCCTTTAATGATTCAGTAGTTTTACAATGTAGAAGGAAATAAAAAAAAAAAGACCATGTAATTAAAAGTTGTATAACTTTTGACATTACTCTGTGTGTGTGTGTTCTAGTTCAATATGTTGTGAATGTATTGGGTTTGTTTTGTTCTTTGTTTATGAAGCTGTTGTTTATGTAATTTGTTTCGTGACAGTTGGTAACAGTGTCCACAGTGAGAACTCCTGATCTCTCGCTCACACACACACACACACATACACACACACACGCACACACACCTCCGGCATGAGGCGCTCCGGCGGTGAACAGTCCCGTGTCGAGCGCGTGCACGAACGACCGGCTGTGCATCTCTATGGCGACGGTGCCGCTGATGTCCCCAAAGTTACGGACGGTCCACCAGCCGCCTGAGGGGGAAAAAGCAACATGTAAACAACCACAACACAACAAAACTACTACAGTTTGTTTATTTGCTTTATTCTTCATCACATACCGATGACATCAGGTTTGTCCTCATCATCACCACGTTTTCTTTTCTTGTCCTTGTGCTTCTTCTTTTTACTAAAATTTTAACAAAGTTAAACATTTATAAGGTTAATAGTGATAAATAACCAAAAAGGACCGAAAACAGTTTATCTCTGATCGCGGTGAAGTTGGTTTGACGGTGGATATTCCAGCGCCAGCCTCCAGATTTGTAGCGGAGATTCGCTAACAGAGTCTGGCGAAAGTATCTCACCTACTGCGCGAGTTAGGGACCGTCTGCAAATTACTGTCCGACTGAAATACGGATAATATTATTATAAACATTCATATTCTAATAATTTAGAAATCTATTCTAAAATGTCTGTCGACCTGTCCTGCAGAGGACATAACCTTTTTTTTTATTTAATATCACTTTGTATATTTATTAATAATTAATATTTAATAATTCTGCATTTTACTTCAATACCTTCAAGGTCATGTGACCTATTGCCTCAAAATCTACTCAAAAATGTGTGTCCACCCATCCTGCATAGTGCACAAACGTATTTTTTTGTACTTACTAGCATGTTGCATGTTTATTAATACTTTTAAATTAATATATTAATTATTTTATTTCAATAAGTTCCTTGCAATATTAAAGATTTTCTTTCAATTAAAATAGGTCCTAAAACCATTCCTGAATTTACAATGGGATTCATCTTGGGTCTGAAATTAAAGTAATTTTGAGTATGAAATAAATGAAACATACTTTAGATACATGTACTGTAGATCTATATATAACATTTCAAATAAGAAAAAATGATTATGGATGCAGTCGTTTGGAGAACCCCATTTTGCTGGCTTGCCTGACATACACTCTGTTCATGAGCACTTTCATACTCAGTAGCAGTGATTAACCTTTTCATAGTGATATGCCCACTCTTTAGTCTATAGCAAATGACATCAATCACTTCTTGCACAACTTCTTCAGTAGCAACCAGGGCTGGTTCATCTGTATTATGGAACTTGCAGGCATACAAAACTGAGGTACTGATCAGATGGTCGGCGGATCAAGCCTCACCTCCACCAGGTTGCCATTGTTGAGCCCTTGAGCTAGGCCCTTAACCCTATCTGCTCCAGGGATGCCATATCGTGGCTGACACTGCACTCTGATATGCAAAGAATTTTTTTAGTGCGCAGTAATGTACAGTATTTGACAAATAAAGGCTTAACTTAAGTCAGGGTGTCTCAATGTGTATACCCATGTACAGATTTTTAGGGCCCAAGCACTGATGAGAGTTGCAATCTCTCATCTCCTCCACACATCACTCACTCACCTGGACACTAGGAAAGGGAATTATGTTAAAATGCTCTTCATCGACTACAGCTCTGCTTTTAATACCATAATTCCCTCCACACTCACCACCAAGCTGGAGCACCTGGGACTCAGCTCATCTATATGTCAGTGGATCTCCAATTTTCTGACTGGCAGACCACAGGCAGTAAGGATGGGCGGACATGTCTCAGCTAGGGTTGGGTATCGTTTGGGTTTTTTTCGATACCAGTGCCAAATGGATACTTTGAAAACGGTACCGGTGCCAAAACGGTGCCTGAACCGATACTTTTAAGCAAAAAAATTATAGTGGATGACTAAAGAATTAATTTTTATTGAACAAAAAATGTTATGCTTAAAATTTAACAATATATTAAAAGTTTAAAGTATATATGAATATGTAAGCTTCAAATTTTAGCAATTCTTTTGCAGAAATTTCACCATATTTGCCTTTTCTGACAAAATACGACTCCTTTCATGACTTATTGCCCTGCACAGGACATGTATAGCCTTCTTTACAATGGTAAATGAGGTCACTGTTGTAGTGCTACTAGTACAGGCTGGAAAGCCATAATTATAAACAGAATCCATGTTACATTAGTTTTTTACAAATCGTTTGACTATTTGTTAGCATGAATACAAGATTTGCATTTTGCTATTAACATTACATTATCCTACTACTGACCTGCGGGCAGGCTGCTGACGTCATCATAACCGGTGACTCCTTTTTGCTACAGTTGGTGTGACTGGGACTGAGGGTCGTCCACACCGATAGCGCCAGCTGTTGTCCACAAGCTGTTAAACACGGTGCCTCCCTCTGCTTTTAACTTTATTCCGTGTATTTATTCTGCTTTTAACTTTATTCCGTCTGCCCTCGAATGTTTCATTAGATTTGACGTGTTTCCGCCTTTACACGCAACTGCTGTAAGACATTTGCTGCACGTTGCGGTGCCGGAATCCTATCTTGTGAAATACAGCCACACTTTCGACTGTTTAGTTTTAGGCATTCTAACGAGAGTTGTTTACTTTAGCATGCTAAGCTATCGGTAGACCGCCTGCTGCCGTCAGAGGAGTGTAACGTTAGTTGCTGCATTCACGCGCATGTCGGATGGTCTCTCATTTCCGGATGATTTATGCTTTTAATTTTTTTATTTAATCTAATAAACGATTAATCTACAAAAATATCTGAATATAGAGAACAAATATTTCAATCGACAGTTCAGGCATTTAAGTGGCACCGAAATGAGGCACCGAAATTCGCATTCTGTTTCGGTCCGGTACATACCGGTTCTATAGGTACCGGTGCCGTATTGGCACCGGGTTTCGGTACCCAACCCTAGTCTCAGCTACACTCACTCTCAGCACTGGAGCCCCCCAGGGTTGTGTTCTGAGCCCCCTGCTGTACTCTTTGTACACCCACGACTGCGTGGCCACTACCAACTCCACCTCCATCATCAAGTTTGCTGACGACACCGTCGTGGTCGGACTGATCACCAACAATGATGAGTCAGACTACCTAGAGGAGATTGGAAATCTGGAGAACTGGTGCCAGAGGAACAATCTCCTCCTGAACGTCAGTAAGACAAAGGAGCTGATAGTGGACTTTAGTACAAAGCAGGAGAGGAACTACCAGACCCCCGTCATCAACAGGAGCCCAGTGGAGAGAGTGGACAGCTTCAGATACCTCGGTGTTCACATTACGCAGGACCTGTCATGGTCCTGTCACATCAACACCGTGGTGAAAAAAGCCCGGCAGCGTATCTACCACCTCAGACGCTTGAGAGACTTTAGACTGCCGTCCAAGGTGCTCAGGAACTTCTACTCCTGCACCATAGAGAGCATCCTGACGGGAAACATCACGACCTGGTTCGGGAACAGCACCATGCAGGAAAGACGAGCTCTACAGAGGGTGGTGCGATCAGCCGAGCGCATCATCCGCACTGAGCTCCCTGACCTGCACTCGATCTACAGCAAGCGGTGCTGGACTAAGGCCAGGAAGATCATGAAGGACCTCAGTCACCCCAGTAATGGACTGTTCTCTTTGTTGCGGTCTGGGAAGCGATTCCGCTCCCTAAAGGCCAACACAGAGAGGCTGAGGAGGAGCTTCTTCCCGCAGGCGATAAGGTCTCTCAATCACACCTCCACACAGGACTAATAACATCTTTTAAGCTCACAACACTGACTGGACAATCATGGACACATTCATACACACTTGCACTAAATATTTATACATCTGGACAATTGCACATGTCACCTTTCATGCATATTTGCACAACCACTGACACTTTAATTCTATATACATATATACTCTATCTACCCTATATTTCTATATTTTGCAATATTTTATTATGCCCTTATTGTACAGTTAATTTTACTAGTTAAAATTATTTCTTTAGTATTTCCTTTTTATTGATTATTTATTTTACATACAAGCTTTTATTTTCTTTTTAAGGTCACTGGCGGTCGTATAAGCATTTCACTGCATATTATACTGTGTATGACTGTGTATGTGACAAATAAAATTTGAATTTGATTTGACATCAGCACTATTACATTACAGTGTCCTCTTGTTCCTCTAAAGATTATTATTAGGAACCAAGCACTATGAACATCAGCCCTACAGTATGTCGTCATAGTGTGTGAAGGGCCCTTTTGTTCTTCTAACAGGGCTCGAAATTGCGACAATTTTGGTTGCATATGCTCCCGAAATTTAATCTATGCGACCTCAAAATATATTTGGGAGCATTGGTGCGAGTGCATGTAATTGTTGCCGTGCGACCTGTTTTAATTTCTCTACAAATTAAACAGATTAATACATTAACAGTATGTATGTGTTCTGTGCGCTGAATGCTGATACAATGACGTCCTGCCATTGAGATTTTAGATTGGTTAATAATAGCTGTCAATCACTCAGTCAGGTGACGGCGCTAACTACAGCGGGGAAATTAGAAGAGCTCGCCTTTATTAAATTTAGAGCCAGAAGACCACAGGATATGTAAAGCTTCAGTGATTTGTTGTAGCTGTTTGTTGTTAGTGTTGATTGGTGTTGTTTTCAAATTAAAGAAATCTGTTAATATACAATTTGTATATTGTGTTCATGAATTTTTGGTGGGTGCTCCTAAATTTTTGCTGGTGCTCCACACATTTAGAATAGACTTTGAGACAATAGTTAATTTATTTATTTATTTATTTTAAATATGTTTATAATATTAATATTATCCGTATTTCAGTCGGACAGTAATTTGCAGACGGTCCCTAACTCGCGCAGTAGGCGAGCTGCTTTCGCCGGACTGTGTTAGCGAATCTCCGCAATACATCGAAATCTGTATATCCAACGTCCAACCAACTTCACCGCGGTTTATCTCTGATCGTATCGTCCCAGTCCTTAATTTCGAAACCTAACCTAGGTCGCCTCTAGAGGGTGCACGAGGTCGTTTTAGCTGCCCGAATGCTAACACGGCGGCCACGTATAGCCGCGCAAGACAGTAACGCCGCTGCAGACTTGTACATGAATAAGTTAATGAACTCACCTTTTGTCCTTTAAACCTTTTAAAACGAGTTTGGTTGATTTAATGTTTGTATACGCGGACATGTTATCAAAAAAAGCGGGGTAACTGCTTAACAAACCGCTCGGCTCCGCGTCGGAAAACACACTTCCGGGTAAACAAAGCCGCTGTCTACGGGAGCCGAGATGGCTCACCAAGGAAAGCGGTTTAAATCACGCGTTTTCTTCTAAATGTACGAGTCACCTAGCGTCCGGAGGACCAAAGTACAGGACACAAAAAAGTGATTTTATTTTTAATAAAAATAAATTACATACGAAAGAAATATGAAATTAAAATTATTGTTTTAAAAAAAGGTGCTGTTTATAATTCTAGGTATTAATAATGAATTACATTTTCAAAAACCTTTTTAAAATTGTATTAAGTCTCATTAATTTAAGCAGGAATAAGTGACTGTTGATATTATTTATTTATTAAGAAAAAGAACAACGTGTATACATATTTTAATACATCTAATACTTGCTATATACTTGTGTGTACAAGTTTTTTGGTTGTATATTTATTATATATATAATTTTATTATGATTTGCTGAGTTTTTCTTTTTTTACAAAATACTTACAGCAGTACCTCAGCATACGAATTTAATTCGTTCTGGAAGCGAGTTCTTGAGGATGCAATTTTGTATTGTGAAACACGTTGTCCCAATAGTGTAAATGCAGACAATTCATTTCAGCCGGCCCAAAAATATTACATGTATTACCAGTTTCCAACACTGTAGTCATATTATTGCATATAAAACAATCAAAACATTTAGAAAAGACATGTAAATTAAGTAAAATATGAAATAAATAGACATTAAACCTCACTTAACCTTAATTTATGACGCCTTCTGCTTTAAAACCAAATTGAAAGTGGCCCCTTTTTTTTCTTGGTAACATTGTTGGGGCCCCTGGTGCTGACTGAATGGCTCCCAGATGTACACGCGTCTTTTCCAGTATTTTTTTTGCAAAATTTCAGTTCTTACGGTGAAAATTTGTGCGGTATTACGAATAGCGAAGTACGGCTGTAATGCAATTAATCTGCCAAACCCTTGGACATGTTTAAGTCCACGTTGCCTCTAATAAATCAATACTAATTCCACTATAAATTATAAAAACCGTATACAGGAAGTTCCGACCCCAAGAGCCAACTAACAAAATCATCATAAATGCTTTTGAATAACTGTCCATTTTTTTTCTTCCTTTTTCCATTTAATCAGCATCATCTGCATCCACAGCATTCACAAACATCAATCTGATTATCTTCTCGGTCCTGCCGTAAATCACTGCGGAGGCGAGGCGACGTGAGACAAACGCACTCGCGAGACGACCTTTAAAATGCTAACATCTTCTCTGAGCAGACACGCTTCAGCGGCGGCCATGAAAAGCTTTTACGCGTGTCAGCGCCTCTGACGGACGTGAGAGAGATAGAGAAAGACTGTGACAGGACAAATTCATCTGTCTGCACATCTGGGTCGTTGTTCCGCTAGAAAAATGTAATACATCTTCATTTCGCCGGCTTTCTTCCCGCTTTGAATGACTGTCTCGCTCGGTTTGTCGATGCGTTTGACACTCGCGCTGTTTAGAAGGTCACTCCGAATCGACTTTCGAAGGGAGACACAAAAAGTTCGGGTTCGGCTTTGTCTCGGTGTTGGTCGGGATCAAAGCCAGGGGTGGAGATTTCAGGTTCAAAGACTTTTAACATAACGACACAAACACAGATGTGGTCAGTCTCTTGTGACAATTACTGTTTTGATTTAACCGCGTAAAACGAGGTCGTTAAGTGAGTGTATCTATCAGCGAAAGTCAAATCGCTCGCTAACATTCTCTAAAGACGGCTTTTTAACTTCTAGCAGGATGTTGTGTTGATGCTTCACCATCTACAGTGCCGCATTCGCAGGTGTCACGCGAGTTTTTTCATTCTCTTGTTGACGCGTGTCTGAGATCATAATCAGAAATCTCACCTGAACCCAGGGACGTTTGAGTTGGAATTCTGTGACATCAATTCAAAATGGTAGTCTGCAACTAATAAAGAAACAAAGATCAAGAAAAACAAATGCTAGGTCAAGTTCCTCTACAACAGCTAGCGAGCAAGCAAATTCATCATGATAGTTCCTGTGTCTCGAATGAGGTCTACACTAAAACTCCTTATATTAAGCTCATAGTGTTTTTTTTTCTTTCTCAAATACGTTTGAAATACTCTCGCAAATTAGCTAGCTAGCTAGTTATCCTAGCTGTCTGTAAGCTAGCTAGAGCTACAAGTTATAACTTAGAGGCTCAAATGCTATGTTAATTAATGGATGACTAAAACTGTACTGTAGTGTCTCAACACTTATTGAGTCTCACTGTATATACACTTTTCACTAGCTAGCTATTACGCTAATCTGTGTTTTTGCTAGTCCTGCAATTAAACGACTCCTGGGCGATTATACGGAAAGGAGACGTTTAAAAAACATAAACGTATCCTCGAGGGAAGTGTAGGGAAATGTATTTAGGAGAAAATGATGCTAGTTTTGTGTGTGTGTGTGTGTGTGTGTGTTCGGAGCCTCAGCAGTCTGTTCGCTCCATTAGCTCTGAATCCGAGGTGGAGAGTGTGTGAGGACCGAGCAAGAGAGAGAGAAAGAGGAAAATAAATAGAATTTTATGAGAGCGATGAATGCTTTTTATAGCGGCCCGTGTTACTCACCGGACCTGCAGCCTAGCGCGAGCGCTAATCCGCGCGTGATTTATATCTGTCTATCAGTGTGGTTTATATTAATCTAATATCTGCAATAAAAGCAGGTGATTATCTGTGCTTTGATCGCGGCAGCGCCAAATTAGTCAAACCCTGTTAGAATTCGCGTTAATACAGTCAGGTTCTTAATTCTGATTGGCCAGATTTTAATTTATCTGTTCTAACAGCAGGAGCAGGATTACGTTAATATCGATTAAAATTGAAGTTAATTCCTCCTGCAAGGAAAGAGTCGCCGGTGTCAGTGTGTTTAGTTTTTTTCTTTTTCCGGGGGTCAGAGGTGAAGCTGTTTATTATGAGTGTATAAAGTCAACACGAGGAGAAAGGAATGCATACGGAGAAGCTGACGGTTGGCGATGCCGCACCGCGGGGAAAATCTCCCACAAGGCCCGAGACGGGCGACGCCAGCTCACCAGCTGACAGCTCCAGAGTCTGCAGGTGTAGATCGAGACTGAGGCTCACTGAGGACGAGTTACAGGATGTGGCGTGAGAGAAACGCAGATGCGGATTACTGAGTGGAAACTTCCAGAGACGAGTGTCATGTTCCTGAGTGAGGCAGAGAGAGAGAGAGATGGAGAGAGAGAAAGAGGGATTAAAGGAAGAGGATGAGATAGTGACAGAAAAAAAGATGAAGGGAGAGAGATTAAACAGAGAGGAATGAGATAGACACAGAGAGAAGATGGAGACAGAGAAGTGAGTGGATGAGATAGCAACAGAGAGAGAGAGAGAAAGAGAGAGAGAAGAACAGATGCAGAGAGAAATTAAAGGAAGTAATGAAGCTAGACAGAGAGGCATAAATGTAATAAAGGCAAAAAGGAGAGAGAGAGAGAGAGAGAGAAGTGTGAGAGAGAGATTAAAGGGAAAGGGTGAAGTAGACAGGGACAGGGAAAAGATAGAGAGCGAGAGAGAGAAAGAGTGAGAGAGAGAGGCATAAATTTAATGAAGACAAACTTGAGAAGTGAGACAGAAAGACAGAGAGAGAGAGAGAGAGAGAATGACAGAGAATTTGAAATAGGCACAAAGAGAAGATGAAGAGAAAGGGAGAGAGAGAGATTAGAAGGAGAGGATGAAATACAGAGGGAACTAAAGGGAGAGAGAGACTTGAGAGGAGAGAGCGAGATTAAAGGGAGTGGATGAGATGGCAGGAATGAGAGGAGAAGAAAAGAGACAGGCAGAGAGATGAACAGATGCAGAAAGAGATAAAAAAGAAAATATTGAAACTGAGACAGAGAGGGGAGATGGAGAGAGAGAGCACCATGAGCGGATGGAGAGCGTCAGGGAGATGGAGAGAATGAGAAACACAAAGTAGTTAATAAAAAAGTCCTCAGGGGAAGGATGATGGATGGATGGATGAGAGCGAGGGATAAGTGGTGTAAGGTGAAGGATGAGTGGATGAAGGAGATGCAGACTCGCAGCATGTTAAATATTCTGCCCTCGCGGTCACCATCGAGCATGACACGAGAATGAGAGAGAGAGGGAGAGAGATGGAGAGAGAGGGAGAGATGGAGAGAGAGAGACAGGGAGAGATGGAGAGAGAGGGACAGATGGAGAGAGAGACAGGTAGAGAGAGGGAGACAGATGGAGAGATGGAGGGAGAGGCAGGGAGAGAGAGAGACAGGGAGAGATGTAGAGAGAGACAGGGAGAGAGATGGAGAGAGAGATGGAGAGACAGGAAGAGAGATGGAGAGACACAGGGAGAGATGGAGAGACACAGGGAGAGATGGAGAGACACAGGGAGAGATGGAGAGAGAGGGAGAAAGATAAAGACAGGGGGAGAGAGAGAGAATGTAGTGATATAATTCAGGCTCGATTCACACCACACCCCCTCTCATAAATGTCCGACCCTTAATGGGCGGGGCTTACAGAATTAATTAAAAGTTCTCAAATCAATTTTAGAAGAAGAACACTTCCCATGTTTTTCCTCTCAGCAAAAAATCTTTGCACCCCCAAAGGAATAGTTAAATTAAAGCATGCATTTCCATTTCCTGTTTCCTGGGGATATATGGAGAAAAAACACAATTAAAAAAAATCTGTCGTTGAAAAGAAAAAAAACATTAAAATACAAAAGAGCACATGCTGCGCAGAACACGGCTGAAAAAATATATTTAATTGATTGAAAAAAAAAACCCTTAGGAAGATAAAAATATCTCTGCATCCATAATAAAAAGCCTTAATAAATCCTCCACATTCACAACAAACTGCTTTGGCATTCACACTAAACGCTCTCCGCTCTGCTCGACATGCGCATCTACATATTCACACTGACTTTACATTCACACACAAAAATATCTTCTCATGTTCACATTAAATGCTTTTACTCCTGTACAAACTGCTCTTTTATTCACCCAAATGTTCTCGAGCGTTCACACTAAAATGCCCTCAATTATGCAGATAAAACAAAAACTAAACAACTCTATCGTTGACACTGAACGCTCTCACTTTTGTACAAAATGTCCTTAACTTTATGCAAAGTGCTCCTGCATTCACACACTCTGGTATTAAAAAAAATGCTCTTAAATCCACAGGACACGCCCTTAATCTTGACTTAAATCTCTCTCTGTTTTGCAAAAAAATATTTTAGCTCTTTCTTTCTATTTAAATAAAACGCTTTCACATTCAAACAGGATACTCTAAGGCTACGTTTACACTGCCAGGTAAATGTGACCCAATTCCGATTTTTTGCTCATATGTGGCACATATCAGGCCAGGTGTAGCTCAGTGGTTAAGGCATTGGACTACGGTTCGGAAGATCCCAGGTTCAAACCCCACAACCACCAAGTTGCCACTGTTGGGCCCTTGAGCAAGGCCCTTAACCCTCAACTGCTCAGACGTATAATGAGATAAAAATGTAAGTCACTCTGGATAAGAGCGTCTGCCAAATGCCTAAATGTAAATGTAAATATCGGATATGTTCTGTGTCCGTGTAAACAGGAAAAAAAACGCATGCATTCCGATATTTCGAGATCGGTTTCAGGCCTCCTTCATATGTGGAAATAAATCAGATATAAATCAGATATGTGCTAATGTGTTTGTCGTGTAAACAGACAGATTGGATTTCCCGAGGCATTGTGTTCTGTACGTCATTAAAACTGCGACTTCTTTGCGGTTTAATGACGTAATGTTATTCTCCGGTGGAAGCGCGTGTTGAATTACAACATCGCAGGTGACATGGAAAAGGAAAAGAACAACGCCCCCACCTCTAACACACACACGCCTTGTGTTAATGCTTATTTGGGCTAAATAACATTAAATCAGTATTTGATGAATAAACATATGTGCAGGCTGCAATTATGCCGTTTTTTTTTTCTCCTCCTTCGTTTTAAAACCATGGTGCGCGAACCTTGCATATATCGCAGAGATATCGTTAAGCATATTTCACCTTCATCTTTCTTGGCTAGTGTGTAGCGCAAGAACCTCCCTTTAAGTATGCGCGATGTTTCAGATGATATGGCGAGTGTAAACACGTGAATCGGATATGAGAACGTGTAAACAGACGGTCAAAAAAAATCAAATATAGGCAACAAATCGGAATTAAGCATCGAGACCTGCAGTGTAAACGTAGCCTAACATTGACAAAAATGGTCTCTCGCATTCCAACAGAGTGCTTTTGCATTCTCACAAAATGATCTCGCGTTTGTACAAACTGCTCTTTATTTCCCTTTACATGCTCTTGTATTCACACAACACGTGCCCTCAATTTTCCACAAAATCCTTTCACATTGAAACAGATGCTCTAATTTTTGTACAATATACTCTTACATGCTCACAAAATACAAAATGGTACTGTATCCACTTAAAATACTCTTACATTCACAGAACATGCTATTTGGCAGAAAATGCTCTATAAAATACTTGAATGTTTTAAAAAAATGATGTAAAAAAAAAAGCTTCTTGATTTCGCTCAATCTGTTCTTTATTTCCCCTTACATGCTCTCGCATTCAGACAAAATACACACTCTCATATTCACATAAAATGCTGTCAATTCACACATAAGAAGATTCATAAGAAAATGCTCTCGCATTCACAACAAGGTCTCGTATTCACCAAAAATGCTCCTGTATTCAAACTGCTTTTACCTTTACACAAAATCTTTTGAAATTCACAAATAAAGCTCCTACTTCTATACGAACTGTCCTTTTATTTTCCTAAGTGCACTCGCATTCACACAAAATGGCCAAAGTTTTGATGCAAAACGCTTTCACATTTAAACAGATACTCTAATTTTGTACAAAATGCTCTTACGTACATTTACAGAACATGGCCTCGATTAGGCAGATCATGCTCTATGAAATACTGTAATACTCAAACAAAATGATCTAATTTTTGTACAATATGCTTTTACATTAATGCAAATGCTCTCGCATTCCCACAAAATGTTCTCAGTTTTGCACAGCACACTCTCGTATCCATACAAAATGCTCTCGCATTCACAGAAAATGCTCTCACATTCACTCATTTAAAATAGTCTCATTTTTATACAAACTGTTTCTATTTCGTACATGCTTTCACATTCACACAAAATGCCCTCAATTTTTTCACTAAATACTTTAGCATTGCTTTCACATTTGAAAGAACTTTTAGATGCTCTTTTTGTGCTCTTGCTTTTATGCAAAATTCTCTCGCATGAAAGTTTGTTCAAGCTCAACTCAACATCATACAGTATTCTCAGCCCGTCATTCCTCCTGTTCTCCGAAAAAAGGCCCGGTAATGGCCTTCTGAATGTCAGAAACGTGTCTCTCGTGAATCAACGAGTCAGAAATAACTATTGTTGAAAAACTCCATTTTAAAGTTTGACATGTAAAACAAAAGAAAATCTAAGGAGAAAGGAGATCTGCAGATTAAAACACGCCAAAGGAAACAGTAAGTGCTTTTCAGCTCTTAACGCCTGTTTTTGAGAATCTCCCCGAGCTGACCCCTCACCCCCTCTCTGCAGTGCTTTACAGCGTTTAACGTCGTCCTGTTTGTAAGTGCGATGCTGTAAGCCGATAGCATGATATATCAAAAAGGGAATTGTTCACGCCATCCCGGGCGCGGCGTCCGCCCTATAGCGGCACCTTTCACGCTCACGCACATCTGAAAGCCTGCGTAATGGACGGCTCTGGCTATTAAAGCCTCCAGGAGCGGATGATACGCTGGAACGGGCCCTCTAATAGTGTGTGTTATTGCTGTTTACCCGACTGAGCGATAGCTTCTGCCAGGACTTTCACAAACACACGCACACACACCTGAATAGCACCTCCTTTGGGAGACTTTCTGTTTAGGAAACTAATTCCGACAGGTTCATTGTTCAAACACACACACACACACACACACACACACACACACACACACACACACACACACACGCACAATTATTACCTGTCTCAGACTAGGTGTCATGAAAACTCATAACAAACTAAACCTTACTCTAATTATCGCACGCACGCACACACACACACACACGCACGCGCGCGGCCATAATTAAAAGGTTAATGCCGGCCACGGCGTTGCAGGAAACAGCAGCTTAAAGATGCATGCAGAGGGTCCTGAGGTTAAACAGAGCAAAGCTGCCCTGTAATTTGACGAAGAGAAGCCTGTCATTCAGCCTGACCGCAAAATACCGTTTTAGAAACACTCTCTGCCTCTGACGTGCAGCGTTAAAGCTGTTATTCAGAGATTACCTCTAACACACATGGCAAAAAAAAACAACAAAGCTTTCTCATTCTCTGTGTTTTCACTTTAAATGCACAGAAAACGGTGCCGCAATCTCATAGTGTTCTCATTCAGCTCTCTTTCACATCTGTAATGCTTTCTCATTCTCAAAATGGTCTCACATTTACAAAAAACACTTGGATTTACAGAAATGCATTCAGTCATCACTTTCTTTAAAAAAAAAGAACACATTCACTTTCGCACCAAATGCTTTAACCTTCTCTCAAAGTCCATTCACGTTAAATATTTTACTGCTTTTTTTATACTAATGCTCTCACATTTACACAAAATGCTTAGATTGCTACATAAAACTCTTGCATGTTTAATATTCTACCTCTAGGATTCATCTAAAGGTCTCACATGCACTCAAAATCCTTTAGTAGTAGTACTTTCGTACTAATGCTTTTGCATTCAAATCAAACGCTCTCGTTTTCACATAAAATGCTCTTGTGCTCAGTTGAGATGATCGACTTTTGCACAAAATGCTTTAATTTTCACACAATCCTTCTCATTTAATAAATTCTATTTACAACGGTACCTTGTTTATCAGTAACGAGTTTAATCCGTTCCGGAGGCGAGTTCTTAAAGTGAAATGTCATATTGTGAAACACATTGTCCAATAGGAAGTAATGTACATGCAGATAATCCGTTCCAGCCGCTTAAAAATATTACCAATGTTACCTATTTCCAACATTATAATCATATTTTTGCATATAAAAACAATCAAAACATTTTTAAAAAGCCTTGTAAACGAAGTTAAATGAATAGCCATTAAACCTCACTTGGCCTTAATTTATGATTCTTCTCGGCACCGGCTGCTTTAAAAACAAACCTGAAAGCGGCTCAGTTTTTCTTCTTGATACCGTCCTTGATAACATTCGTGAAACCTATGGTGCTACGTCTTCATTAAATCTTGCACAAAATGCATCAAAACCCACGTAAAAATATGTAAACTTTCTTCGCTTGGTTTTCCAATGAAGTTTTAAATGGCTCCCAGACGGACATGCAACATTGCAACAACAATGCAGCGTTCGGTTCAGCCCGGTTCATTCACTCGAACATGGCGAGGCAAATTCATGAGGTAATCTGCATGTCTTTGGACTGTGGGAAGAAAACCAGATCATTTGGAGGAAACTCATCAAGCACATGGAGAACATGCAAACTCCATGCACACAGACCCTGAGGCAGGAATTGAACCCGGACCTTGGAGGTGCGTGGCCACCATGCTAACCACTACATCGGCGTGCCACCAGAATATTTAAATGCGGGATAATTATTTTATTTTCCTTCTGTTTTCATCAGAGACAATTGTGTGAGTGTGTGTATATTATAAACACAGGTTCAAACAACAATATTTCTTTATTTTTCATCACTCTGTCTTACACAGAATCTCTCTCTCACACACTTTGACTGCAACACTCACTCTCAATAAAAAAAGAAGAAGAAAAAAACCTGACAAAATGTTTGATTGACAGCTCTGAAGTTCCCACCTCTTTTTGTAACCTCCTCCATGGCAACCAGAGACTGAAGTGTGGAACGCATGAAATACCTGTCAAGTCGAGGGATGTATGACTAAGCATCACACACACACACACACACACACACACACATACACACTCCTACGATGTGTGTTCCTAATGGTGGTAGAAAGTGTTGCACTTCTTCCTATCGTTAATCATTTCATGCCAGTAGGATTGAGGTATCATTTCCAACAGGGGCACTCATCACCCCACCTACACAGAGAAAGAGAGAGAGAGAGTCACTTTCACACCTGACGAGGTGTTACAAATCCTTTGAATAATCTAATTACTGCAGAATAATTAAAACTTTCCTAGTTGCTGCTGTTTTGGCTGCTGGTCTTCATGCTCCTCGAGCTGCAGCAGCCCTGTGATCCACTAGGGGGCAGTGTGGAATTACAGGACAGATTTCTAGATTTTGTCTGAAATCCCCGCTTTGTTATGATTACTCAGCTCAGGGTAAAATCCAGCAGAAGTTTAAATAGCTCGAGAATCGACATCAGCGTCTATCTTTGTCGCTAATGAGGGCTTAATATTTGCGAGAACTAGCCGTGTTGGCAATCCAAACACACCCTCGGTTATGAACAAGGACAAAAACATAGATGCTGATGAAGAACTTTGGGAACTTTCTCAAACTGTATTATGTTTTCTGACATCTTCACCACAAGAGAGTTTATGCTATTTTTGTTTTTAGTTGAGGGACCCCTGAGTACTGTGATTTCCAGTTTTAGTAACGTGACTAGCGATAAGCTAGCATTAATCATATCGGCATTTGTTTTCCCCAAAGGCTAATTATGCCTTCATATTCCTGTCCACTGATGAGTTTTCATTTATAAATCTGAAAACCATCAACATTTTCATCAAGTCATGCTGAGAATGCTAAGTTATTTATAATTGCATTTTAATGAGTGTTAAATGAACTCATTGCAACTGTCAAAGAAGATATTGTAACTAATGTAATTTGCTAGTGATGCTAATGCTAATGCCACTTCTAATCAGCCATGCCTTCATTATGAATCAGTATAATAATGCTAATATTTATACTTAAAGATTCTTGATCAGTTGTGATGTTAAAATGTTCAGGCCAACCCTGTAAGCAGGTCTTCAACTTATGTATGTTATGACATAAGGCTACCGCTAATGTTAACGAGCCACACCCCCCCCCCCTACCCACCCACCTACCCACCCACCACCACTGTGACTTCGTTGGGATTCAAATGATAACCTGAGTTAAGATAATCAAATATAACTAACCTTTATTGTTTATTTTTTTGGCAAGCTGTTGCTAACACTCATGCTAATGTTTTCATCCTAACCTACTGTACTGTTAGTGTTACTGTAGCTCACAATGTTTACCCTAACCTATTGCCCTAAATAGCAAAAAAATGACACCACTGCATTATGGGTAAACACAATGGTAATGGTAAGACTGTAAGGAACCGCATGCTAGCTACAGTTAATTATTGTATTAAGTGTAAGTAACAACATAAAGTATGAATATTTGTCAAAACTATAGTAAAAATACAGCTACATTTAAAATTACTTCCCCAAAACACTTAAGTCGTCGTCTCTTCCAGATGATTTTCAGCAGCTTACAGTCACGCGTGGTCGGTTTTGCTGAAAATGCATTAGGACTGCAAGGAAAAACTCCAGACGACTTTGGTCGCGGAGAATATATGAAAGAGATTTGTAACACAAAATGACATAAATCCTCTGGAATGAAATCACAAGAGGAAGCGCGGATCAGAAAGAGGATTGCAGTGGCAGAGAAAGTGGAGATGCGACTTTGGAAGAGTGAGATAGCAAAACTGTGAGCTGTACTGTATGTGAGTTAACAGGTTTCAAAATGGAGGCTTTTAAACTGAATGTTTGAGAACATTATCACGTTTTTTTTGGATAAATGGGTTTCTTTATGATTCTTCATGAAACCAATGGGAATTTTAAAGGTTGCTTTAAAAAAAATTGTCTTAATCAGCTTGGGCATTAAACAAACTCATTAAAACTATTTACATAAAAAAGAAAATAAATTCCTTTAATGATTTTTTAGTGAAGTGTAAAATAATCTATGTCTCCCCACAACCCCTTCCCCCACCACACATACTGTAAAGTTAATTTTCCCCTCCCCTTTATTGAGTCCCATTTAATCTGCTCTTCCTCCATAATGTTGAGTTTCATTTGCCCCTCCCCTACATTGAGACACATTTAACCCCCCATACTGTTGAGTTTCATTTGCCACTTCCCCACCAAGTCACATTTTGCCTGTCCTGCCTTCATACCCTGTTACGTATCATTTGCCCCTCCCCTATAGTGAGTTACACTTAACTTGCACCTGCCCATACTGTCCGCCACACCTGGTTAATTTTCAATTGCCCCCTTACATCCTGTTATGTTTCATTTGCCCCTCCCCCACATCCCATGACATTTCATTCACACCTCTCCCAAACACCGTTGAGTTTCATTTGCCCCTCACCCACACCCTTTTATGTATTATTTGCCCCTCGCCTACATCAAGTCATATTTCACCTGTCCCTTCCGCAACAAGCTGTTTATATTCCATTTTGGCGGCCACATCCAGTGATATTTCACCTGCATCTCTTCGATATACCATTGAGTTTCATTTGCTCCTCCCCCAAACTCATCACATCTCACCTGTCCATTCCCTCACACACTGTTGAGTTTCATCTGCTTCTCCCCCACACCCAGTCACATTTCTTGTTGAGGTGGTCTCAAATCTAGACTAGAATTTAAGCTTTTTGTAAATCCCTGCTTGTTTTGGGAATACTTGCTTTTCAGTAATGATGGGAGGTTCGGATAATTTTGCAGACTCGGATCTTTGAGTCTCGTTCAGCAAAATGGACTAATCTTTCGTTCATTTCGTTTATTTTAGCAAAATGTAAGTAAAATGTTACATGTTGCCTACGTAACATCAACTACCTGTGCAGGCATTGATCAAACAACAAACAAGACAAAAATATAATGGTATAAGAAAAAGAAAGCATTAATTTATTATTTATCTGCGTCTTTATTCTACAATAATGATTAGAATGACTCGAGAGATGAACTAATCAATTCTCTTTCTGGCTCAGATTGCATTCTTTAAGCTTACTTGCTTGTCAGGTGATGAACAAATGAATAGAAAAACGTGAAAACTTGAAAGGTGAACTAATCAATTCTCTTTCTGGCTCAGACTCCATTGATTAAGTGTGGGACTGTCCAGACACGGGAAACCCGAAGACTTAAAACAGCTCAGTTAATTCCTGTACAGAACCTATGATATTTCGCATGGGCAACTGAATGAATCATTCCCTGAGATGACTTGTTCTTCCCGAGTCACACTTAAGATTTGTTCAAAATAAAGAAAAGCATTCAAGAACGACCCATGTGGGGGAGGGGCAGCCAATCAAATTTTAATATGGTACTTAACTATGGCAGTTCACATAGGACCGTCCTTCTGTTTCACATTGTTGTTAATACAAACCAGATTCCAAAAACGTTGGGACACTAAACAAATTGTGAATAAAAACTGAATGCAATGATGTGGAGATGGCAAATGTCAATATTTTATTCAGAATAGAACATAGATGACAGATCAAAAGTTTAATCCGAGAAAATTTACTATTTTAAAGGAAAAATATGTTGATTCCAAATTTCACGGTGTCAACAAATCCCAGAAAAGTTGGGACAAGTAGCAATAAGAGGCTGGAAAAAGTAAATTTGAGCATAACGAAGAACTGGAAGACCAATTAACAGTAATTAGGTTAAATGGCAACATGATTGGGTATAAAAAGAGCTTCTCAGAGTGTCAGTGTCTCTCAGAAGCCAAGATGGGTAGAGGGTCACCAATTCCCACAATGTTGCACAGAAAGATAGTGGAGCAATATCAGAAAGGTGTTACCCAGTGAAAAATTGCAAAGACTTTGCAGTTATCATCATCAACTGTGCATAATATCATCCGAAGATTCAGAGAATCTGGAACAATCTCTGTGCGTAAGGGTCAAGGGCGTAAAACCATACTGGAACCACTGCACCACAAACAGGAATGCTACTGTAAAGGAAATCACAGAATGGGCTCAGGAATACTCCCAGAAACCATTGTCAGTGAACACAATCCACCGTGCCATCCGCCGTTGCCAAGCTGAAACTCTACAGTGCAAAGAAGAAGCCATTTCTAAGCAAGATCCACAAGCACAGGCGTTTTCATTGGGCCAGGGATCATTTAAAATGGAGTGTGGCAAAATGGAAGACTGTTCTGTGGTCAGACGAGTCACGATTCGCAGTTCTTGTTGGAAATGTGGGACACCATGTCATCCGGACCAAAGAGGACAAGGACAACCAAAGTTGTTATCAACGCTCAGTTCAGAAGCCTGCATCTCTGATGGTATGGGGTTGCATGAGTGCGTGTGGCATGGGCAGCTTGCATGTCTGGAAAGGCACCATCAATGCAGAAAAATATATTCAGGTTCTAGAACAACATATGCTCCCATCCAGACGTCATCTCTTTCAGGGAAGACCCTGCATTTTTCAACAAGATAATGCCAGGCCACATTCTGCATCAATCACAACATCATGGCTGCGTAGGAGAAGGATCCGGTACTGAAATGGCCAGTCTGCAGTCCAGATCTTTCCCCTATAGAGAACATTTGGCGCATCATAAAGAGGAAGGTGCGACAAAGAATGGGAGAAGAATGGGAGAGCATTCCTATTTCTAAACTTGAGAAACTGGTCTCCTCGGTCCCCAGACGTCTGTTCAGTGTTGTAAGAAGACGGGGAGATGCCACACAGTGGTGAAAATGGCCTTGTCCCAACTTTTTTGGGATTTGTTGACACCATGACATTTTGATTCACCATATTTTTCCCTTAAAATGATACCTTTTCTCAGTTTAAACTTTTGTTCCGTAATTTATGTTCTATTCTGAATAAAATATTGACATTTGCCATCTCCACATCATTGCATTCAGTTTTTATTCACAATTTGTTTATTGTCCCAACTTTTTTGCAATCAGGTTTGTACTTGCTTTTAATGAATTTGAACAAATCATTTAATTGATCAGACTCAAATTCTTGTCATTCTAAGACTTAAAGTTTTTCTACTAATTAGCATGCTGGCCTGTAAACTTGGTCACTGCTAAACACAGTTGTCCAACTAGCAAATGCAGCTCTTACTTTCTCTTTACATCATAAATACCATTTTATAGTAGAAGAGAATTTCTTTTAGGCTTTTTAGGAGGTTTGTCTGAGTTAGGATGGAAAATTTGTTATTTTGTAGTAGATATCGTTTTAACTTTATCTATAATGATGTCGGCTCAGGTTAGCAAACTAACGCAGAGTGCTGGCTTTATATACTCAGCAAAAAAAAAGAAACGTCCTCTGACTTTCAACTGTTTTTACTTTCAGTAAACTTAATGTGTAAATATTTTTATGAACACTAAAAGAGTCAACACTATAAGTCATAAACTAAAAATGTTTCACAATGTGTCCCTGAATGAAGGGAGGCTCAAAATCAAAAGTACCAGTCAGTATCTGGTGTGGCCACCAGCTGCTCATGGACTGGACTGGACTGGACCAGATTTGTCAGTTCTTGCTGTGAGATGTTACCCCACTCTTCCACCAAGGCACCTGGAAGTTGTTGTGGCCATCCTGTACCTGTCACGCAGGTGTGATATTCGGATGTACCCATCCTGCGCAGGTGTTGTTACACGTGGTCTTCCACTGCGAGGATGATCAGCTGTCCTTCCTGTCTCCCTGTAGCGCTGTCTTAGGCGTCTCACAGTGCGGACATGGCGATTTATTGCCCTAGTCACATCAGCAGTCCTCATGCCTCCCTGCAGCATGCCTAATGCATGTTCACGCAGATGAGCAGGGACCCTGGGCATCTTTCTTTGGGTGTTTTTCACAGTCGGTAGACAAGTCTCTTTAGTGTCCTGCGTTTTTAGAACTGTGACCTTAAATGCCTACTTTCTGTAAGATGTTAAGGTCTTAACGACCATTCCACAGGTGCATGTTAATTAATTGATTATGGTTAATTGAACATGCATGGAAAACATTGTTTAAACCCTTTACAATGAAGATCTGTAAAGTTATTTGGATTTTTACAACATTATTGTTGAAATGCACAGTCCTGAAAAAGGGGCGTTTCTTTTTTTGCTGAGTATACTGTATGTGTTATGGAACAGGGTGCCAAAACATTTATTAGCTCACCAGTAAAACATTGCCCTCATTATGATTCACAGTTATAAAAAGAGTAAAATCTTTCTTTGCATATGTTTCTGTCCCAGAGAAGTGACACTATTCAGATGTTGGCATTGGGACCCTCACTTATTCATAACAAGCTGAAAAATTACAGCTAGAGAAACGTCAGGCTCACTGTGCGCCAAACAAACTGCAATTGACAAGGGCAAAAAAGGCAGCTAATTAATATTGACAGTGAGGCTGTCAGTCAAAAAAGGTCATTTCATACTTTCTAAAGACTTGTTTTAATGAGAATCCTCAATGTGTCCATGTAAAGAGTTGGATGGAAATATTATTAAAACTAATAATTGAAAAAAGTTTTTTAATTGTCTAAAAGTTGTCGTGTGGACACAGTGAAGATGAGAACAGATTTATTGGCAGATTATGTGTGGTCCATTATCTTATTATTTTTCTTTCAAATACTTAAGCTGTGTGTGGCTGATAGGTTTATGGCATATTTATTGCAAGAAGTTGGCTTGTAGAGATAGGGATAGTTCTCAGTGAGATGAGAGAGAAATTAAAATTGACATAGAACAGATGGGGTAGAAATAAAGATGGGCCTGTAGGGACTAGGATGGAGATGTGACACGTGAGGATTGGGTAGAAGTGAAGGTGGGGCTATACAGATAGGAATGGAGATGGGGCACATAGAGATGGGGTGAAGATGAAGATATGTCTATTGGGACAAGCATGGAGATGAGGCACGTGGGAATGGAGTACAAATGAAGATGGCCTGTAGGGGTAAGGATGAAAATAGGGCACTTGGGCATGGTGTAAAAATGACAATGGGGTTGTAAGGATAGGGTTGGAGAAGGGCACATGGGGATGGGGCAGAAGTGAAGGTGGAGCTATCGGGATAGGTACAGAAATGGTGAACATGGGGATGGGTAGAAATAAAGATCTGTCTGTAGGGACAAGGATGGAGATGGGACACATGAGGATTGGGTAGAACTGAAGATGGGCCTGTAGGGACAAGGTTGGAGATGGGACACATTGGGTAGAAGTAAAGGTTGGACTAGAGAAGTAGGGAAGGAGATGGGGCACATGAGGATGGGGTAGAAATGAAGATGGGCCTGTACGGTCAAGGTTGGAGATGGGACACATTGGGTAGAAGTGAAGGTGGGGCTAGAGAAGTAGGGAAGGAGATGGGGCACATGGGGATGGGGTAGAAATGAAGATGGGCCTGTAGTGACAAGCATGGAGATGTGACACAAGGGAAAGGGATAGATGTAAAGGTGGGGCTCCTGGGATAGGGAAAGAGATGAAGCACACAGGGAAAAGATAAGAACAAATATGGGGTTGCTGGGATGTAGTGGGCCACATGAGTATTCGGAAGGAATGAAGATGGGTGTGCAGGTATCTGTGAAAAACACAGGGGTGAGATGGGATATGATGTGAAGATTAAGATGAGCCTTTCTCGGATGTGTTAAGAATAAGGATTAGACCTGTTTGGTGTTGGGTGGGCGTAGAAATGAAGATGGGCTAAGGATGGGCCTGGAGAGATACAGTAAGAATGGAGATGGGGTGCTTGGGGATAGGGTGGAAGTGAAGATGGGAATTTAAGCATAAAGATAGAGATGAGACACATGAGGGTGGGGTAGAAATGAATATAATGTGATACTGTAGGTATATTTAGATGAAGCATGTAGGTGTGGGGTAAAAGTGAAAAAAAAAAAGGTCTATAGGCATGTAAATGGAGCACATGGGGATGGGGTAGAAGTAAAGGATAGGGATGGAGATGGGGCTCATTAGGATGGGGTAGAAGTGAACATGAAGTGGTAAGTATAAGTAGATGGGGCACGTGGGGTCAGGTAGAAGTGAACCTGGGGCCCGAGGGGTGGAAAATGATAAGGGGCACATTGGGATGAGGTAAAAATGAAAATAGAGCTGTTGGAATAGCGATGATGATGATGATGATGATGATGATGATGATGGAGCACATGGGAAAGAGTATAAATGAAGCTGTAGGGATAGGGGATGAGATAGGATACATGGGGATGGTGTAGAAATAAGGTTGAAGCACATAGAATGTTGTGGAAATAAAGATATAAGGCCTGATGGAGATGGGGGCCATATGGATGGAGTAGACAAGAAGATGAAGCTGTAGATATATGGAGGGAGATGGGAACATGGAGATGGGGTAGAAGTGAAGATACTGTGGATAGGGTGCAGCAGATGTGGCACTGGGGGATAGGGTGAACATTTGGGATGGGTGGAAAGATTAAATATTAGGCCTGTTGGGGATGGAATGGTGAAGGCTGGGGGCTGGGGGCTGGAATAGGGAAGGAGATGTGGTTTTTAGGGGGACTTTTGTAATTTTACTGCTACAAAGTCTTTTGCATGTTCCTGAGATTTGTCCTGTGGAAAATGACTTCATTTAAGTCACTTAAATCTTTTTATATATACCTTTGGCTATAAGGATGCATAAACTATAGAACTCTCATGAATTTGTACTTTAGAATATCTTGCTGCATTTGATCATCGCGTTGTCCGCGCCATGATGCTTTCCACTGCCCCCGGAGAAAAAGAAGAAAAAAATCAATAAGCCGTGATCGAGGCCGTGTTTGTCAGTTTTCCCACGTTCACTCGTTGCGCTATCTTATCTGAACCCATTACCTCACGCCAGTAAAGACGGCGTGAGAGACGCGGCCTAAGTTTAAAGACGAGTTAAGCTGATGGTGAGCAATCTGGAGAAATTCCATGACTGGGAGTGTCATTTTTTTTTTTGCAAAGTGAGAGTTATTTCTGCTTCATTTAAATATTCCAATTAGCATGAAGCAATTTGAAATGAATTAAGGTGTATGAGGAAGCGTCAACATCCAGTGAGGTTTGTTTTTGAGCTTGAATATTCCGTTTCACACACATACAGTCTATTTCTTTCTTTTTTCTCTCTCTCTCTCTCTCTCTCTCTCTCTCTCTCTCACACACACACACACACACACATGCCTTATCTGTAGTGAACATATTTTCTGTGATTCAGGAAACTCCCCATGGTCTTACATCTCCATGTCATATTGCTTGCGGCGTTGTGGATTATTAGTGTTATATATATATTCTCTCTCTCCCTCTCTCTCCTTCTCTCTCTCTTTCTCTCTCTCTCTCTCTCAAGGACTTTGCGGCTTTATTTGTCTTCGCAGCTGGTGGATTGTCACAGCGGAGCCACTACAGATTATGACAACCTGTATTGTCATCAGTGTGTGTGTGTGTGTGTGTGTGTGTGCTTGTGTGTCATTGCTGTATAAATATTACAAACATAAACAAGGACAAACACACACATCCACATATACACACACAACTCACTTTATGAGCCCCAGTGTGTGAAGTCATACTCGCTACGAGGCACCACATTATGAATTAAACATGGGGATCTCATTCAATAAGATACATCGGCAACATTCCGATGTGAGCGCACGCACACGCACACACACACATACACACACGGTGTATGTGCTTGAAATACTGCCTATCGTAAGGATACTGAAAAGATGGCAGAAGAAGATTTATCTCTTCAACGTGACCGAGCAGAATGTACACTTGTATAATTTAGCCCCTGATCATAAATCAACATGTACATGACACGTGTCCTGTCTTTGTGCTCAATTTATTAGTTTTTTTAAATGAAAAATAATATAAAGATTATGCCCTGTGATGGATTGGCACCATGTCCAGGGTGTACCCCGCCTCGTGCCCGAAGTCTCCTGGGATGGGCTCCAGGTCCCCACAATCCTGAATACAGGATATAGCGTTATAGATGATGAGTGAGTGATAATAAAGATTATATTTTTCTCATACTCCACCTGTTTATCACCAGCATCAATTTGGTCACTTTGTAAATCACTCATTCTGCTTTCTCAGAAGTGACTTCATACTTAATATAACTCCTTAGTGTCCATCAAACAGGACAGAGTTATTAGGTTTCCATAGTAGCAGATTACTTGTGTGATACACAGTACACTTCATGTACTATAAGACTAATAACAAGCCTTTGATCTTGTCATAATGAATGCAATTAATATGGTGAAGTTGTCCATAAAAATGTCCTTACATGCGAAGACCTGGTCTCACGAATTTTTGCCTTAAGAACTGAAATTTTGCAAAAAATATGCCTTGGCATGCAAAGTATCATCGGCATACAGGTAGTCCCCGAATTACAAATAGGTTTCTCTCCAGAGGCATGTTTGTAAGTCAAATTTGTTGTTAAGTCTGACAAAGTCAGTCTTATATGCCTTTGACACAATTATACAATGTAAAGTAGACCAATTCACTTGAAGAAATCTCTGTCCCATTTCCCCACACTGCCATCATGTGGCCAAAAACCATAACTGTGCCTAAGGAAATGTAACTTTAAATAGCAAGGGGAATCCCGGACACCATTTTGTCTCAGAGCTGTTTTCCACTGCATTGGACTGTGAACTCAGTTTTGCTGAGGATTCTTTCCAAAATTAGGATTATTCACCATCAGGACAGCTTTACAGGACTTTAGACATTTTATACATTCACTTACACACTGAAAATATGGTATATAATTGTAAATATTGGTACCTGGTGCACTGCAGTGTCTATTTTTTTGTACAATACACGTAAGATGCTTTTGTGATTGAACCAGAAGTAGAACCTTGATCCGTTCGCAATTGTGAAAATTCATAACTCGAATGTTTGTAAGTCGGGGACTACCTGTACGAGCGACCAAACTGTGTTTTATTTATTTTTTATTTTTTTTGCATTATGTGTAAGATTTAGTGAAGACATAATTAGTAACATTGTTAATACTTTTGGGTAGCTGGAAAGGATTATCTATATTTACATTACTTCCTTTGAGAAAATGCGTTTCCCAGATTAAATCCTTTGCCGAGGTTCTGCTGTATTTAATGTTTAATGTTCAGTATCAGCACTTTGTAACCTCCCATGTAATGAGTCATGACTGTTTATTGTAGCTGCTGTTAGTGTAAGTGAGAAGTTGTTTCAGAGATGTTCTATAACATTTAGGCCTTGTTCACACGGGCGTTAAAATCGATCATTTTTCTGCCGTTCGTAGCGTCCGGTGACCGCGGATGAAGCGCAGAGGGTTTTCTACACAAATGAGTCAATGACGGTGTTCACACGGGCTTTGGTGACGTACGTTTGTCCGGCTGCGCGTTTATACGGTGTTAAAAAAACGTTGCATGCAGCTTTTTCTTGGCGTTCAAATCCCAACGAACGCAAGGAAACCGCGTCTAGTTCGTTTTCTCTGCGTCCATTTTACGCTTCGGAGGACCGGATATATCCCATGATCCTACATGCTATACAGAGGGAAATGCGGAAAAAAGGCAAAAATAAAATGCTTAAAAAATAAAACTTGCACGGAAATGTTCGCATTTCTTCATAAACCACAAAAAACTTCCTTTAATCCGACGTTGTGCAGTCGGAGGGTGAACCCAGTAATGGCAGCATTTTTTTTTCTCTCCCTCGCCGTATTATTTTTAAAAATATTTTTATATATTATTTAAATATAATAATTTAATAAAAAAAATTTTAAACAATAAGATTAATGTCTAATATTGCAAAATGGTCCATATTAAAAGGTGGCACCTCAAATAAAATGACACGGGCTTTCATATCTAGTTCCCGACACACTGCCCCCCACAGGTTAAACACACAAACTACAATTTGGGCTGCAGGCTGTCGTTAGACAGAGACAAACGAACGCCAGTGTAGAAATCAATCGAGCGGCACTACAAAACGCAACATCAATGTACAGGACGTTCTGAGCTCGTTCGTTTATCCAAAAATTTAACGCCCGTGTGAACAAGGCCTTAATGTAACTAGAATGAGATAGAGATCAAATATGATATATCTATTTTACCTCATTAAGTATTTATGCTATATGGTGTTTAATTCAGTAGGAAAAGATCCCATGTGTGTGCTCCTGGCCGACGCTGTGTTATCACGAGTACACCAGTTTCACACTTTAAATACCAGCGAGCAGATGACACACAGCACTGTTGCGTAACAGATGGCCATCTTGAAGCACTTTATGAAAGACTAGTATTGTTCTCAGTCCAAAAAGGAGAAGGAACATTATTTGTGTGTGTGCTTTGATTGCTCCACAAACTTTCCAATATGAAATTAATTCAGCAGGCGTTATTGCGTTCATGGAAAAGGACCTGAGGGAAAGCAGGCGCGCCGTAAATCAGGTGGCTACTAACAAAGGAACAATTCAGGATCCATTCTGATGAAGTGCTCCATCTGTTTGGTGGTTAGATTCGACGCAATGGCGTTAAAACTAACTGATACACCAAGACCCCAGTGTGTGTTCAGTGTACTCGCTCCATATGGAGAGCTCGGAGTAAAGGATATATCAGTGTGTGTGTGCTTGATTAACAACCCCCCCCCCAATATGTTGATTTCTGCTCTAGTAACACCCACATATGCGCACACAAACATGTTCAACTCACCATCACAACACAATGTTTTGACCTGAAAATTTCCAAAGTTAGCACATGTGACATCATATGAGTATCAGGAGAAAAAAAAATATCCGTGTAAGAAAATCTGACAATTTTTATTTATTACACATCTAAAAGGAATGTAAAGAAAATTAGTGAACTTGGAAATAGATGAGCCATAGCTCGGGCATGAAAAAAAAAAAGATCAAATCACAAGTGGACACAAATTAATCATGGACTTGAGCGTAAAAGCTCAGTTGCAAACGATTGTCATATTTGAATAAAATTATATTTTTTCTTGTGTCTTTTAAATTTAGTCTTTATTCGTCACATTTACATTACTGAACAGTGAAATAATTTTCTTCACATATCTCAACTTCGGAAACTGGGGTCAGAGTGCAGTGTCAGCCACGGTTATACAGCGCCCCCTGGAGGAGACAGGGTTAAGGGCATCGCTCGAGGGCCCAACAGTGGCAACTTGGTGAATCTGGGGCACGAACCTGTTGACCTTCTGATCAGTAACCCGTAGCCTTAACCCGCTGAGGTACCACTTTCACCCAGTGGGGTAAATTTGCCTTGGGCGAGAGTGAGACACTGAGTGGCTGCACTGGCAAAAACTACCACAATGAAAAACAGCAAGAGCTCAGTACAAGGGCAATTCAGCAGCGCGTACAGGATAAAAGACAAAGGAAAGCATTAAATACAAGAAAGAAAATATGAATATGAAATATATCATTAATTATTAATAATAAAACTAGCCGAACTAGACATGGGCACTTCCTGTTCACAGCTTGTTCACTGAGTAATGTAATAGATACTGGAATAGAGGAGATTAGAATTTTTTTGCTTTTGCACTTGCTGAAGGCACCAGTTCATATTCTAGATGTAGTACTGTGTGTTTGTGTATGTATGTGTGTGTGGTCTTGCAGAATGTTGTGTATAAGTTTGACAACGATTTCCTCATATTAAAAGCAAAATATTTGTTTCCTTTCTTTATCACTTTCATTGCTGTGATCACGAAGCTGTCAGTCCTAGATTTCACTAGAGCTGTGAAGTTACTGTTCCATGCAGCCATACAGTATCTGATCATGCTTTCTGCTATGGAGTTATAAAATATTAGCCTTCCTTCCCACCCTGTACAGTCTGAGTCTGTAGAGAGACTGTCTAAAGTAACTTACCTTCTATACCGCTTTATCCTGTATTCAGGGTTGCGGGGACCTGGAGCCTATAACAGGAGGCTTAGGGCACGAGACAGGGTACACCCTGGACAGGGTGCCAATCTATTGCAGGGCACACACATACAGTACACACACTACGGGAAATTTGGGAACGCCAATTAGACTAACCTGCATGTCTTTGGACTGTGGGAGGAAACCGGAGTACCCTGAGGAAACCCACCAAGCACGGGGAGAACCCAGACCCCGGAGGTGCAAGGCAACAGTGCAAACCACTACACCACCGAGCCGCCTGCCTAAAGTCAATTTAAGTTCTTGTGTATGTACCTGCCAAAGTATTAGCTCAATCAGTGATTATCTGGGTGTCTACTTCTACAGTCATTAGTGTACAGTGTGAAAAGAACAGGTGAGCTCACAACACTGAGTATTTCCCTTCAGAAATGGGAACACTGAACTTTACCAGTTTGGGTATCTATAACTCTATTATAAAAGATTATAATAAGAAGACTGATGTGCATGTGCATGCCTTTTAACTTTTGGACAAGCAGGTGTGGTTGTAGCGTATTCAAAGCTGAACAAACCTGCAAATAAAACATGTGTATACTGTATGCCTCATGGTCTTCCAGATGTTTACTGATTAAGTGTATTACACTGACAATAGCAGCAAAAATATATAAATAAATTAAATAAATAAATAAAAAAACAGCACTTGAATCATGTTAAAAAATTTCTTCTGGGCAAACAAATAAGTTGCTGGTAAAAGTGGAGTGTAAAAACATAATCACGTGTTTAAAAAAAAGAATCATGTGTAAAACTCATGTGAAGAAATAAAGAAAGTGTCAAAAATAATGCATGGAAATTAATTCACAATGTTTTAAATGAACCCCAGTGTGGTAATAAATAAATATTTTGGGGGAAAAAACATGTTAAATAATATAATAATAAGTCAAGTGTGCAAATACAAAATTCAAAATAATAATCGTTAACATTAAGCCCGGAAACTAAATTTAGCACTAAGGACAAAAAGCGAAGGACAAACGTCTTCCATTTCTTATTGCATGTTTACTTCTTAAATTATTTCATTCCACGTCCTGACCAAAAAAAAAAAAAAAAAAACTTTTACATCTTACAGAAATGCCAAAACGTGTTTAATAGCATGGCGGAATATTGAAGGACTCCATTAAAGTCCGGGACACAATTGATGAAAGCGTGATAGAGGTGCTTTGTGTATCTGACGAATACAAATGTTGCCTCGTCTGACTGAGGAGTGTTCGTCTAGCTAAAGTCTGACCTTATCACTTAATCCAGATCGATATGTTCACGTCAACGCTCGGGAACAAAGCCCTGCTTCGCAATGCAGTGCTGTGGCCTTTTGCTCCATTACTAAGGTCAAGGTGGAGTACAGAGTTTGAGAACAATGAACACATAATATAGGGAAAAGTGTTGGTCCAAACCTGTTAATCAGACCCATGGTTCGGTGTGCAAGAACTCGACCAGCCTGAACACAGAGCCCTGACCTCAACCACATTGAGAACCTTTGGAATGAACTGGAACATCAGTGCCTAACCTCATAAATACTCTATAGAATGAATGGACACGAATTCCAGAAACACTCCAAAATCTTATGTATTTGGATACAATATCACTGCAGGTTTGGCCAAATACTGTACTTTTGTTCACATAGTGTATTCAGTATGCATCATCAGAAGAACATTAAGTGTTATTACAGGAAGCAGGGTTAATAGTGTCCAGGTTTCCTGATAACCACCCAATACCCGAAGGCTCTGGCTTGCATCCAGATAAAAGTGAAACAGCATGAAATGGCGATCTCTAGAGTCTAGAGGTGAATCTTCACAGCTGGTGTGATCAAGGAACAGCTTTTTATAAGAAATCCTACAACAGAAACAGAAGGCATCATGCCATGCAGGGTGTATTCCCACTTTCTGAGGATCCACCTCGAACCTGACCTGGATAAAGGACTCAGAATAAATGAATGAACCTGGGAGAGGAGTGATGTTATTATGATTATCTGCAAATGATGATTAAAAGCTAGACCACACGTGCAGAACATACTGAACAAACCATGAGCCGGGTTCTCATAAAGGTTCTCATAAAGTTTCTCATCAGGGATGAGTTCCTGAGTTTAAATGAGTTTAGAATCCATGTTTGAAATTAGAATCGTCTCTGTATGAAATAAAATGAAATCGAATAAAAAGCCAGTTAAACAAATCGTGTAAAAAGTGGATCTGGATCATGTAAAAATCACATATTAATAATGTGTGAAAAAATTCACATGTTCAAATAAATGAAAAACAAAAAACGTGAAACGTGTGGAAATTAAGGAAATTGTACAAAAAAAATCACTTGTATAGAAATAAACAAATTGTGTATAAAAATAATGTGAGAAAATAATAATCAGTTGTGTGTTTGTCAATATTGGTCCACTAGGGGGCAAACTGGAGCAATAACCTGAGGGCTGTAACCTCGGCTACTGACAATTGTTCTAATGATGTAAGTCAATTATGTGTAACAATAAAATAAATGTACCTTCATTTAAGACAAAATTAATTAAAACTAAATTTATTTGCCTTTTTTTTATTGGTCCAACATTTATCCATGGGCTGATTGAGATCATATTCAGAATATTAACATGGACATCTTGCTCCAACCTGAACTTTCAAATCTAACAATAACCAACTAACCAAACAAACAAACGATCCGATAACAGGGCTTGAAAAGACATCAAATAAACAAACTGCAACCTGAACATAATATTAACTCCATCCTGTGAAGATCATTAAAATTTATCCAAGCTTAGCTTCCACACACACATACACACACACAATCTCACCAGCATTGGCTAATAATGTGTCCTGACATCTCCTTGTAAAAGAAGAAGAAAAATGATGAAAAACATTACCTCTCCCTCTCCTCATCTTTGATTTATTTTTTTTTGCTCTCAGACTCCAGTAAACAAGTCTGTTCATTTTTTCCCCTCTGAGAAAAACTACGAAGGCTGAAAGTTCTGCGCTGTTTGACACACTCCGGAACAAAAGCTGGGAAACGTCAATAAACGGCGAGCCAAACAATGGAGCAGTGTTTATTTACAGTGCAGTGCTGCTGAGAGGGAAAGATCATTCCGAAAGGTGAAACCTGGATCATAAAGCTTGTGTTTGATGGTTTGTAGCAGGTACCAGTCATGCAGCTTTCCACAGTAATGCCAAATAAAACTCTCAACTTTCTTTCCTACAACATAGGAATTAGTTTTTCAAATTTAAGTAGAAAACAAGAGGTAACAATGTTAACAATGTTCTAGAATAAATATGACATTAGCTAGTTTCAAGTGAGTTGTCAGATTGAACTAACCCCAGTGACCAGAAGACGGAGCTTTAGCAGTTGGCCCAATGTAGCGTGGATGGTGAACCCAAACGCGGGGATACATGGGATTCATGGGTGATGTGATGAAGGGTTTGAGTTGAGAGGTATGGAATACTGGGTGGATCTGGAGCGCCGCAGGCAGCTGGAGCTGGTAGGTGACAGGATTGATACGATGGGTGATGCGATAAGGGCCGATGAATCTGGGGGAGAGTTTTTTGGATTCAGTGTGGAGATGTAAATTTTGTGTAGACAGCCATACTTTGTCACCTACGTGGTACAATCATCCCGGCGGGTGTCGACAGCGGTGTTGGGTGATGTAACGGGTGTTGGCTTGTTGTATGGCTGCGTTGGCATGGTGCCATACCCGTCGACACCTGCGGACCAACTGGTGGGCCGAGGGTACATCAACCTCCGGTTCTTGGTGTTTGAACATCGGAGGTTGGAAACCGTAGCACACCTCAAAAGGGCTTAACTTGGTGGCGGTGGAGATGTGAAGATTGTGAGAAAGTTCAGCCCAGGTGAGGTGGCGGGTCCAGGAGCGCTGACACTGAGCGCCACAAAACATCTCAGGTAACGCTCCAGCTGTTGGTTGGTCCGCTCCGTCTGACCATTAGTTTGAGGGTGGTAACCAGATGAGAGACTGCAGGTGGAGTTGATCAGAGGGCAGAAGGCCTTCCAGAACCGGGCAGTGAACTGGGGCCCTCTGTCCGAGACGATGTCCTTGGGGAACCCATGCAGATGGACTACGTGCTCTAATATCAGCTCGGCTGTCTGTTTAGCTGACGGGTGTCCGGAAAGGGCCACCAAGTGCACAGCTTTGGAGAAACGGTCCACAATGGTTAAGATGGTGTTTTTATCTTCTGAAACCGGCAGGCCCATGATGAAGTTAATGGCAATGTGCGACCAGGGCTGGCGGGGAACAGGGAGTGGTTGGAGTTCCCCGGGTGTGGGTCGGTTTGTGTGGAAATTAAGAAAATAAATAAATTTTATTATTTTATTAAAAAATAAACACTGGGCATGCCTGGACAAACTCGTCGATGTCTTTCGCCATGGAGGGCCACCAGAAGACACGTCGGACGAACTATAGTGTGCGTTGTGTACCTGGGTGTCCAGAGATGGGAGTGGAGTGTCCCCATTGGATGACCTCATTCCTAATTGCGTTGGGTACATAGAGTCATCCAGGCGGCACGCCTGCCAGTTCGTTCTCCGAAGCCTGTGCTTGGTGAACCCTTGTCTCCAGTTCCCAACGGAGTGGGGCGATGATTTTGGATGATGGTAGTACAGGCGCAGGATCCGCCCGGGGAGCGTCCTCTTCATGCTGTCGTGAGAGAGCGTCGGCTTTGATGTTCTTGGACCCCGGGTGGTAGGAAAGATGGAAATTGTAGTGTTCGAAGAACAGAGCCCACCCGCCTGTCTGGGGTTTAACTGTTTGAGGTTCCGAATGGTGATGAGATTTTGGTGGTCGGTCCAGACGATAAATGGCTCTCTGGCGCCGTGGAGCCAGTGTCGCCATTCTTCCAATGCCCACTTTATGGCCAACAGCTCGCGGTCCCCCACCCCGTATCGCTGCTGAGTGGGATCAAACTTTTTGGAGAAAAAGCTACAAGGGTGTAGCTTCTGGTCTGGACCTCGTTGGGATAGGACGGCCCCGGCGCCCACATCCGAGGCGTCCACCTTCACAACGAATGGTTGGTTGGCGTCTGGGTGAAGGAGAATGGGTGCGGAGGTGAATCGGTGGCAGAGTTCGTGGAAAGCGGAGATGGCAGTAGAGTTGAGTTGAAAGTGATGAGAAGAGGGTTTTGTCAGAGCGGTTAGTGGGGCCGCAACCGTACTGTAGTCCCGGATAAAGCGACGATAGAAGTTCGCAAACCCGAGAAACCGTTGAAGTTGCTTAAGGGTCTTGGGTAGGGGCCAATGACGCACAACTTTGAGTTTCTGCGGGTCCATGGCCACACCCTGGGGCGAGATGACAAAACCCAGCAACGTGGTGGAGTGCTTGTGAAAAGCACACTTTTCCAACTTACAGTACAGTCTTAATCTCTTCAGTCTTAATCTCTTCCACCACTCTGACGTATTCGACATATTCTGTAGGGGTGCGTGAATATATGAGGATATCGTCTAGGTAGACGAATACCCACCGGCCGAGCATGTCTCTGAGAACATCATTTATGAAATGCTGGAAGGCTGCTGGTGCATTGCAAAGTCCGAAGGGTATAACGAGGCTCTTTCATAGTGTCCTGTGGGGGTGAGCAACAGCCGCGCGGAGATCCACGTTCTCCCGCCTGAGCTCCGCAACCTCGCGGCGCAAGGCCGCAACGTCTTGGAGGCCCAGGCGCAGATTAGCGATCTCTCCAGTTAGCTTGTTGATTAGATCGGCATGCTGATCCACCACACCGCAGAGGTGCGCATGATCCGCTGGGTTCACCGCGGAGGGCTCAGTCATTCTGTCAGATTGAACTAACCCCGGTGACCAGAAGACGTAGCTTTAGCGGTTAGCCCAATGTAGTGTGGATGGTGAACCCAAACTTGGGGATAGGCGAGTGGATAGGATAACCACACGATTTAGTCTAAGGACTCTCACAAAAGGGGAGCAAGGGAAAAACACAAATTTAACCCGCGTCCTATAAATACACACTCAAAATCAGAAAGCAAAAACCCAAGAATGGTGAGTACTCACAGTTTCGTAGAATGACAACCGGAACCGACATGGGCCGAAACTCAATGACTGAGCGTTGTACTGTGGTTTGTTTACTCCTTTTATACTTCCTGGGTTGACGCCCGCCTTACTTCCAGGTCCTAGTGCCGGGCGCAGACTGAGTGTGCATGACACGAGTATTCTGATTGGTTGAGAGGCTTCCCATGAGTGGTGATAGTAGACAGTAATAGTGCTGGAATGCTATATGTACGGTATGAGTGGGCGTGTCTCAGGTGTTGTCCAGTGGTTAATGACACTAACTGTGTGTCTCATCGTGGGTGAGAGTCGGTCTGTACAGTCTGCAGTACTGAGGAGAGAGCAGCTGTCTGACAAAACCCACATTCACAAACAGTCACAGAAGCACTTTCAGTAAGAACACACATCTGATAATGTTATGTTGTCTTAAACAACTCTTTCTCTCCTACACTGTGAAAAAAATGCTGAGAAAACTCAAATTATCAAGGCAGCATGATGTAAGAGATTATTGAGCTTTCTCAGCATTTGACTACTTTTGCTGAGATTACTTTTAAGTTTTAACAGGTCTTCTACCAACTTTCTATCTTCACGGTCATCAAATTATAATATTCTTGTGAGTCTAACAATGAAATTTTACCAAGTTTGCCATAAATTTCTACCTTCAACAAACAGATAATTTAGTTGAATGAACTTAAAAAATGCTGCTTTAGTGAAACTAAATTTTATGCCTTTCTAATTTAAGGAAAATGTATGGTGTTGTAGTTGTAGTTATGGAATGCTCAATTAATACATAACCAATGAATAAAAACTATGTACTGTAGCTTAAATTGAACTGAAAACCTAACAAGGTTAGGCAACAGCCTGCCATACAACCTAATTTTAGTAAATAAATTCACTAAATAAATAAATTATATATGTAAAAATGTAAAATAATATATGTAAAAAGGCCTTTTGCTGAACACAAGTTTTAGTCTACAGTATGTAATATGTACTGAAGATGTATTTGAGACCTAACAATGAAGCGTCAACAGAGGTTCACTGCTGACTAACAGATTTTAGGATGATTTCCGAGACAAAGGGGACTTGCAATGGCTCTAAAGTTCATAGCACTAACCAAATACATGAGAAAAGACAAAAAAAAGACAACAGGTTAGTCACATGTGTCTTCCTCATAAACATTCACAGCAAAAGCTTTGTCTTCAGAGACATTGTGTACTGTGACCATCGAGAGCTATGTTCGGTAAAATAATTTGAATTGCTTCAAAGGTGTATCTCATCTCGTTTGGATAGTCAACGTACAGTATATGGCATATAGAAAACAAGAAACGGTATGCAAAGGCAGTACCTCGGTCTGTTATGTGATACAGCATGATTGCCACATCTAGCACATTGGGAGACATTACTTGGTGTGTGGAACAAGGGATTATAATTGTCGATTTTAACTGAAATTTTAATTTCATTTTTACACTGACACTTTATTTGGTTGTTTATACATATCATTAAAATGCTTTGAAATTTACTAAAGACTAAACCGAAAGTAGCCTACGGATACAGGAAAGATGGCCTACCTAGAAATTGGAACGTGTCAGGATATTTATTGAGTATTTATACAGTAAATACTCCATGACATACTACAGATCCCTGTCTCAGCAACTGCACTGCTATCATATGGACTCTGTAAGTTTGGTGCATTTACTTGTATTATTTTCTAACACATTTTTCTTCTTTTATCTGCCCTTTTATGCTTTCCCCTTTTTCTTTCCTGCTGTCCATGTTGATTAAAGGCTAAGACGGCTCTATGGTCTGGTCTGGGCTCTTTCGGCTCTTTTTCATGTGACCAGGGTTGAATTAGTCGACCAACTGGGGATCTCAGAGGGTCGCTCTTGTTGTCTCATTGCCTCCTGGAGGGGAAGGCAGGGGTGTGATCGATACCTGTGTGTGTGTGTGTGTGTGTGTGCTTGTATGTGTAAGGCTAAGATGCAGCTGCCTGTAGCCTATGCTGTAACAAGTAGTTCTAAATTATAATGCTAACATGAAATCTATTTTTTCCTCCAAGTTCTCCTGATTAGGCCCTCTGGCATTGGGATCCAATACCAACACTGACTAGGAAGGGATTTCAGTCTAGTAATAAAACTAAATTGCATTGATAACTATATAATAGATCCACACTAACGTGATGTAAGCACTTTTTTTTTTGCGGACTCTGTTTTTGTGACATCAGTCTGGTAGAAACCCTGAAAGTCAAATCACTTTTAATTTTATGGCTTGTGACGCTTTTGAGGATAAAATGTTCTAGCAGTAATGCTATAAATAAAAAATAACTAACATCAAAATAGAACTTCATTATGGGTTTCAGCAGGATGTTTAACATATTGCATTTTTTTTTTTTACTAATTGCTAAATTCAGATTAAGGAAAAAGCTTTTTTTTACTTGTTAAAAAACATCTTGGATCTGTATGAAGAGATTTTAAATATTTTCAGTTAATAATGTACTAAAGATATTTCAGCACTGCCAGGATTCCTGTAGACTCAGAGTGAACAATTAAATACAACAGTGATGTAAATGAATAATCAGTCTACTAGATGTACTGTATACTGTACTTATTTACAATATTAAAAAACTGTAAAAAATAACCAACATTTTTACCATCATTTGACCGTAAAAATACGTTAATTTAATCACCCATGTTAAACTCGACTTAATAAGATTGTACATCTATTTATTTGAGTTCTCTTATTTGAGAACTCTTAATAAACGAACAGGCAAATTATACAAAATTGACGTGACTGCTTATCCACACAACAGCCAAACAAATGCCAGGAGTGTTTTAAATAAATAAATTGATTCAATCTTTTATTTTATCTGACCCGCCTAAACACCCCTGCATGTGTTCGGTCTGTTATGTAAAGCAATTATCCTGCCACATCCTTTTGCTGCTCTGAAAGAAAAGAGCATTAGAGGCAACAAAGCGCTTTTCTGTATGCCTGAACAATGAACTTTTCCTCCTGACCTTTTCAGGTTTGTGTGTGTGTTCTATGAGTCACAGCTGCTTTGTGTAATCAGAGGTTTGTTGCAGATCTACTGGAGGGCTGAAGGTACAAGTCTGCGTGCGTCCCGGCTTTTATTCCTTTCACACTTGAGCTAAACCAAATGAGTGTTTTTTGCTTATATGTTGGTGTAACACTAGACTTTTCTTCACATCACCTCAGGTCCTCATTTTGTATAGATTCAGTTGTAGTCAGAAATTTACATACACTTTGGTTGAAGTCATTGAAACAGATTTTTAAGCGCTGCAAAAATTTCATGCTAAAAAACTACAGTATACTGTAGTTTTGTTAGGACGGTTTTTGTTAGGACGTCTTATTTATGCACAACACAAGTAAGTTTTCTATTAATTGTTTTCAGACAGATTATTTCACTTACATGCAACCATGGGGGGGCGCAATCCAGTGTCTTCTTATGCCAGTCCCAAGTCTGGATAAATGCAGAGGGTTGTGTCAGGAAGGGCATCCGACGTAAAACATTTGCCAAATCAAATGATGCGAATCAGAAATATCATTTCCATACCGGATCGGTTGCGGCCCGGGTTAACAACGACCGCCATTGGTGCTGTTGACTTACAGGGTGCCGGTGGAAATTGGGCTACTGTTGGTCGAAGGGAACTGCCAGGCAGGAGGTCTAGAGGAAGACCAAAGAGGAGATTCATGGATGCAGTGAGAGAGGACATGAAGTTAGTTGGTGTGAGAGAAGAGGATGCAGAGGATAGGGTTAGATGGAGGCAGATGATTCGCTGTGGCGACCCCTGAAAGGGAACAGCCGAAAGACAAAGAAGATTTCACTTACAGTACAATTCACTATATGACAATTCCTTTTTGTCAGACATTTACATACTCTCATATGGCTGTACCTTTAAACAGCTTGGAAAAGTCCAGGCTTCTGATAGACTAAATGAAGACTTAGGGTTTGAAATAAGGGTCAATTGAGTCACATTTGAGTCAATTGTTCAATGGTTGAACCTCTGGATGTATGTTAAGGAATACTTTCAGATTCAGTGACTCATTGTTTGACATCATAGGAAAATTAAAAGAAACCCCCCCCCCCCCCCAAAAAAATGCTCAGACAAAAATGGCAGTCCGCAAGTCTGGTTCATTCTTGGGAAAATTTTTCTAATGCCTGGACCATGTTTTTTGTACCAACAAGTCTATGCACGCATAAACACCACAGGACCACACAGCCATCATACCACTCAGGAAGAAGTGGGTACTTTGGTACAAAAAGTACAAATTAATCTCTAGTCTGCCATAAGGAACTTTGTGAAGACACTCAAGGAAACAAGTACAAAAATATCTATATCCACAGAAAAACGAGATCGATATCAAAGGCTATTCATCAAGGAAGAAGCCACTGCTTCAAATCTGCCATGGGTCTGAAGCTGCACATGGGGACGAAGATCTTACTTTTTGGAGAAATGTCTTCTGGTCTGATGAAACAAAATTTTAACAGTTTGGCCATAATGATCATCGCTGCCTGGATGAAAAAGGGGGTGGCTTGCAAGCTGAAGAACATCCTCTCAACCATGAAGCACAGGGTGGCAGCATCATGTTGTGAAGGTGACATACTCCAGGACGGAATGGCGCACTTCATAAAATAGATGGCATCATGAGGAATGAAGGTGATGTGGACAATTAATCCAATAGAATATTTATGGTCAGAACTGAATAAGTGTGTGCAGGCTTACAAACCTGCCACAGTTACACCAGTTCTGTCAGAAGAAATGGGCTTTATTTTCAGCAACTTATTGTAAGAAGTTTGTGGAAGGCGATCCGAAACCTTTGACCCCAGTTTAAAAAATTAAGGGCAATATTACCAAATACTAAATAAGTGTATGCAAACTTCTGACCCACGGGTAATGTGGTGAAAGAAAGAAAAGCTCTGACCCCTTGGGGAATGACACTACAGGGTCTCTGGGGTACGCTGTGGTGTTTGACACCAGGACGTTGGCAGGGTATCCTTTGGGTATAGTGAGTTTTGGGGTAGGACCTCCATGGATTAGACCTGGTTGTCCAGTGCATCACATAGGTGCTTGATCAGATTAGGATCTAGGGATCTGCCTAGCGCTCTTTACCTGTTAGGTTCCATACATGGTAGGGTGTGGCGCACTGGGTGTTCTGATGCCTTTCTATCACAACCAGCATTGACTTTTTTCAGCGATTAGTGATGCATTGGCTTTTCTGTGGGATGAGACGAACCTTTGGTCGCTACATTCATGACTGAGCCATGATCCTGCCATCAGTTGCTTGGGGTATAATTGGTAATCAGTGCTGTTCAGTTCACCTGGTAGTGTGTTAATATTATGGCTGATTAGTATAGGCATAAAAATGTAATTCTAAAGTACTTTTTATGTATTTTATGTTGAATAAAACTAGTGTATTTTTGGCATCTGAAGTTAGCCTTAAGCTAACCAAATACGACTTCCATTTGATATATTTTCATCAAAAGACTTAAATTACACCCACATTAGCTGATAAAATGAATACTGTTTAGTCTCCTAACTCCGGTGTAAAAATACAACAAACACGGAACTGATAAATAACTAACTGACCTTGTTCTTTTATGAAATTTCCACATTCAAAGTCTTTGCAACGAGATACACGTTTAATCCTGACATCAGTTTGTTCAACAAGTAGAAGCTGGACGAACCTCTCCGGTCCTGACTCACTCTCGCAATCAGCGTTTTTCTTTCCCTGCTTCCTCCTGATTGAACTCGTGCCATCACTGAGCTCATCAGACGAAACATTTTTATTTTATAAAAAATTTTTATGACGCCGGTCCACTAGAGCAGAAAAATGACAGTTTTATGGAAATGCCTGGAGGAGTACGCAGAGAGAGATTTAAAAAATTTTTTTTATAAATAAAGGACTCCAAAATATGCTGTAAAAAAGGCACATCTCAGCATGCTCGCTTCTCTGAATACGGGGACCTGAAAATAAACCCTGCGGAATAACATACAGCATGTGCGTCGTCATAATGTCGAAGTTAATTGCGTTCCGGGAGAAAAAGTCAGCGCATCTACAGCGAGAATGAAGCAAATGGATTTTTCTTTTTTTCTGATATGAAACATTGATTTTACATAGAGCTCAGGGTCCTTTTATTTATTTATTTATTTATTTATTTTTGCCTGAGTAAAGTAGACATGTCTGGCTTACACTTTATGCTTGTACTGTACTGTTGCCTAAATGGTAAAAAATGTTCTAGCTTTTATGTTTGTTTTATACTTATACAGTATATCATGACAATGTATTTAAAATTAAAGGCAAAGTGTTGTTACTAACATGACGTAGCTAGAGCTTGCTTACTTGATACTAAATATTCTTTTTTTTTCCTATTGCATTGCATCGTTAACTTAGCTAACTACTAAACTATTTAACTATGTGATTGAAAGAAGACATTGTACTTTTAGTTTAACCATTAGAGGTGTCAGAGTTCAGTAAACAAAAAAACTATTAATTAATTTGACAAATTCTATTAAAATAATTTACATTGAATGCACACATTGTGAATTCATAATCTTGATCTATCAACATAGGTATTTAAATTGTTACTTGCTTTTTACTTTTCATCCAATTACTATATATTTGGCAACAAATAAAAATAAATAAAATGTATCTCAGAAACAACTGGTTTACTATTGCAAGTCAAAAAATTATGTGTAAAGTAGAAACTCAGTAGAAAGTGGACAATAGAAACAATCAATAACATTATGCATAAATAAACTTTTCTTATGATTTATAAATAATGTATTGGAACATGATGGATTGTCATTTTTAAAGAAGTCAGTCCCTTGACCATTTATTTAGGCCTTTACTGTATAAAAAAATAGCATTTCAGCATATACAAAACTTCCCACTCATGAAAATATCACGGTAACTTGTGTAATCCAGCTCAATGTCAAGCAGCTGATATAAGCGCGCTAGTACAGTAGGTAACACGATCACGTGGAATTCGATTTGTCCGCATTTATTTATTAAATCTCTCCAGGTTTCCTCTCTAGATCACTTCCTATTTCAACTTTTAACTTCCGAATAACTTCCTTTCCTTTTTTTCTTTCTTTATTATTCCGTCCCCCCGTCCCCCCCCCCCCAAAAAAAAAAACACACTCGAGCGGGTCAGAACTTTTATCCTGTAATCCAATCTTTGTCAGAGCGACCCATTTTTCCATCTGAAACCCCGAAACCATAGCACAAAACTCCATCTTCTAATCTCGCCCTGATTCAGTGTCTGAACTGATACGCCTCGAGCATGCGAAAGTGAAATGGAATGGTACGGATACGTAAACGGAGCATAAAATACATTTCTTCTGTCAGCAATAATTCCACGCTTGCAGAAATATCAAATTGGTACAGATGAAGAAAAAAAAATCTAATATATTAGCACCATTATCAGTCGTCGTTCAGTTATGGCAGTAATATTGTTCTATTATTTTTATGATGTGTAGGGATGAGAATGAAGCAAGCGCTCTGTTTTATCTTTTAGGCTTTAACGCTAGCGGTTCTGGCCTTATCGTCGTCTCACAGACCCTCTCGTTCGCCGGTCTCCGGTCCCGCTCCATTTCCAAGTGTAGCTTACTGTACATGGCAAGACAGCCTAAAAAAAGAGAAACCTATTCCTGATACAATTCGCCATGTTGTTAGAAAAGATACACAAGATGAAGCCAGGAGAAGTTCCGGGGGTACAAAATGACATCATTTGGTGAATCCAAATCAGAGTGAAACCAATACTGCTCTGTAAAGAACGTTAGGTTGGCGGACAGAGTTAGCAATCACAACTGAAATTACGATTTACTCTGCAGTCATAATGACTCAGGTGAAATTACCGAAGACTCAGTATTGTGTGTGTGTGTGTGTGTGTGTGTGTGTGTGTGTGCTGTTGTGACTGTGCTTTTGCTGATCGCCTCACATCCTGGCTTCAGATTTACGTCTTCAGAAAGAGCTGAGCGCACTCACGCTCCTCCACTCGCTTTCCTTTTTATCACTCGAACTCTGCACCCGCGACAGCTAATCGTTAGCAATACTGCAAACGCCTCGCTCGGACATACTCTCAGCAGCTCGAACATCGACTCAAGTCTGGTTTCATTTAAAGAGAAAACATTGCCCTGTAATTTTACATTGGAGCGAAAAGCCTCAGGTCTCTTATCATGTCAGATAACGATGGTGTCACAGTCAGAACCGATTTTTGCAGTTTTTTTAACAATCAGATTTGACATAATTTATATACACTACTGTTGAAAAGTTTGGGGTCACTTGCAAATTTCTTTGTTTTTGTTTACTGATTTATTTTCTACATTCTACAACAATACTGGGGATTTCAAAACTATAAAATAACACATATGGAATGAGGTAATTATGTAACAACAAGAAAAACAACAGTTATTAGTTATTTTAAGACACAGAGGTCAGCCTTTCTGTAATAGTTCTTGCAAGAACATTATTGTCAAGTGCATTTGCAAAATCCGTCAAGCACCATAATGAAACTGGCTCTCATGAAGGCCATCCCAGGAGGGCGAGACCAAAGCCTACCTCTGCTGCAGACGAGAAGTTCATTTAGAGTTATCAGCCTGAAAAATGACCAATTAACAGCAGCTCAGATTAGAGGTGTTATGAAGTCTTTACAGAGCAGAAGTAGCAGAAACATCTCAATATCAACTGTTCAAAGGAGATTAATGCATTTTTCGGACGCCTTCAGCAAAACTTTACAATGTAGAAAGAAATAAAAATCAGGAACCATCATGGAGTTAAAAAGTGTTCTAAAACTTTTGAATGGTAGTGTATAAATCGACACAATAGCTATATAAAATCTAAATTGCAAAATTGCAACAAAAAAAAAAAGAAAAAGAAAAAATAACTAAATAAAGAAAATTATTATAGCACGTTTATAAATTTTAGTGTCATTAGAATTATTAGGTCATAACTTTCACTGTGCCATCATTACAGTGTTTTCAATCAATCCTTGCTGTGGCATTTGTATTGTTTGCCAGTTGTATGTATTTGCTGTATGTACTGTATAATTTACACGTTTGTCCGTTTAGCTTCCACATCAGCAGATTGCTAAGTAATGTATTTTGGTGTATTTCCCTGTATACAAACTATATATACAGTGGTGTGAAAAACTATTTGCCCCCCTCCTGATTTTTTATTCTTTTGCATGTTTTTCACACAAAATGTTTCTGATCATCAAACACATTTAACTATTAGTCAAAGATAACACAAGTAAACACAAAATGCAGTTTTTAAATGAGGGGTTTTATTATTCAGGGAGAAAAAAAAATCCAAACCTACATGGCCCTGTGTGAAAAAGTAATTGCCCCCTGAACCTAATAACTGGTTGGGCCACCCTTAGCAGCAATAACTGCAATCAAGCGTTTGCGATAACTTGCAACGAGTCTTTTACAGCGCTCTGGAGGAATTTTGGCCCACTCATCTTTGCAGAATTGTTGTAATTCAGCTTTATTTGAGGGTTTTCTAGCATGAACCGCCTTTTTAAGGTCATGCCACAACATCTCAAAAGGATTCAGGTCAGGACTTTGACTAGGCCACTCCAAAGTCTTCATTTTGTTTTTCTTCAGCCATTCAGAGGTGGATTTGCTGGTGTGTTTTGGGTCATTGTCCTGCTGCAGCACCCAAGATCACTTCAGCTTGAGTTGACGAACAGATGGCCGGACATTCTCCTTCAGGAGTTTTTGGTAGACAGTAGAATTCATGGTTCCATCTATTACAGCAAGCCTTCCAGGTCCTGAAGCAGCAAAACAACCTCAGACCATCACACTACCACCACCATATTTTACTGTTGGTATGATGTTCTTTTTCTGAAATGCTGTGTTACTTTTACGCCAGATGTAACGGGACACGCACCTTCCAAAAAGTTCAACTTTTGTCTCGTCGGTCCACAAGGTATTTTCCCAAAAGTCTTGGCAATCATTGAGATGTTTTTTAGCAAAATTGAGACGAGCCTTAATGTTCTTTTTGCTTAAAAGTTGTTTGCGCCTTGGAAATCTGCCATGCAGGCCGTTTTTGCCCAGTCTCTTTCTTATGGTGGAGTCGTGAACACTGACCTTAATTGAGGCAAGTGAGGCCTGCAGTTCTTTAGATGTTGTCCTGGGGTCTTTTGTGGCCTCTCGGATGAGTTGTCTCTGCGCTCTTGGGGTAATTTTGGTCGGCCGGCCACTCCTGGGAAGGTTCACCACTGTTCCATGTTTTTGCCATTTGTGGATAATGGCTCTCACTGTGGTTCGCTGGAGTCCCAAAGCTTTAGAAATGGCTTTATAACCTTTACCAGACTGATAGATCTCAATTACTTTTGTTCTCATTTGTTCCTGAATTTCTTTTGATCTTGGCATGATGTCTAGCTTTTGATGTGCTTTTGGTCTACTTCTCTGTGTCAGGTAGCTCCTATTTAAATGATTTCTTGATTGAAACAGGTGTGGCAGTAATCAGGCCTGGGAGTGACTATAGAAATTGAACTCAGGTGTGATAAACCACAGTTAAGTTATTTTTTAACAAGGGGGGGCAATCACTTTTTCACACAGGGCCATGTAGATTTGGAGTTTTTTTTCTCCCTTAATAACGTAAACCTTCATTTAAAAACTGCATTTTGCGTTCAATTCTGTTATCTTTGACTAATAGTTAACGGTTTTTGATGAGCAGAAACATTTAAGTGTGACAAACATGCAAAAGAATAAGAAATCAGGAAGGGGACAAATAGTTTTTCACACCACTGTATTTTTGTGTGCTTAATTTTATTTGGGCTGCACGGTCATGTAATGGTTAGCACTGTCGTCTTGCACCTCCAGGATCCGGGTTCGATTCCCGGCCAGGCTCGATTCCCGTCTCTGTGTGCATGGAGTTTGCATGTTCTCCCCGTGCTTTCCTCCGGGTTTCTCCCCGTTTCCTCCGGGTACTCCGGTTTCCTCCCACTGTCCAAAGACATGCAGATTAGGCTACAGTAATTGGCGTTCCCAAATTGACCATAGTGTGTGAATGAGAGTGTGTGTGTGTGTGCTCTGTGATGGATTGGCACGCTGTCCAGGGTGTATCCTGCCTCGTGCCCTGAGTCTCCTGGGATGGGCTCCAGGTCCCTGCGACCCTAAATACAGGATAAAAGTGGTATAGAAGATGAATGAATGAATAATTTTATTTGTCATATATACTTTATATAGGACGATACTTTATATCAAAGTACTTTATAACAAAGTTAAAAGTTGATAGTTCATTTACAATGAGGAATACTTGAGGTAAGTCTCAAACCTCATTCTAAGTAATATGCTGGTACACAGGGAACATATTTTTTTTATCTGTTGTAGTGACGTTAATTCGACAATTAATTTGTCACAGACATTGTGAAAACATCAATAAGAGGTTTGTTGACTTTAATGAAAATGGGAACAACGTCGACTAAATGTTGAACAATTGTCTCTAACACCATCTTGCAAAAATTGTCACACACACCCGGTTTGCGGCCAGCACTAGGACCCAGAAGTAGGACGGTCGTAAAACAGGAAGCATAAAAGGAAACAAGATGGCGCTTCACATCACTCTGTCATTGAGTTTGCCCATGTCGGTTCAGATCATCCGTCTGCCATTTCGTGAGTACTCACTTTCTTGGGTTTATTTTCTGATTCGAGTGTGTGTTTATAGGACGCGGGTTACAGTAAATTTGGGTTTTTCCCTTGCTCCTCGTTTGTGAGAGTCCTTAGACTAAATCGCGTGGTTATCCTGCCTACTGGCTTGCTTCCGCATTTGGGTTTACCATCCACGCTACAAAGGGCTAACCGCTAGTGCTAAGTCTGTAATGCTCGTGTTTGATTTTAGAGCTAATTACAAAATTTCGGGGTCTTAAATCTAAATAAGGGCATATTACACTTACTTCCGGTATTGCGCAACCTTTGCAGAGCAAGAAAAGACACACGACAACAACTAAACCAAACCGATGTGTATTAAAGTGAACTAAAGACAAGAACAAACAAACCAATAAGGTGCACCAACAAATCAATATATACAATATATATACAACAGTAAACAATGTCAGTAATGTATGCGAGTGTGTGCGTGCATACAGTATGTATGAATGTCCAAGTCCGTGTTATTGTGAATGTATGGGATGGTGAACGGGGGAAATGGTTCGGTCTCACCAGAGAATGATGTAAAGTCCGGGAGCACGAGGTAACGGAATGAGATGGGTATTGATTGAAACCAGGAAACAATAATCCACGGAAACTCCCACCAAGCTCTCTCTCTCTCATCCAAAGTACAGCGCGCTGTCTTCATTTCTCCCCCATGTAGCATCATGCCGATTCCGGCTTTATGCCGGCACACGTGACCCGCTAGGTCATCGGGGTTCCCTCGCGGCACAGCTGCGCATGCGCGCGTGGGCTTAACCCTGGAACTAAAACCCCGTCGTCATGGAGACAAAGATAAACCGTTTAGGGTTTGTTAAAAAGGCCTGGTGGTTTTACATTTTTTCTAACCACTTTATTTTTAGCCCAAATAACTACCCCTTTATGTGGCTGCGCTACAAGTCTTCTGATCATCCCGGTTAGTTTCATGATAGAATGACAGAGTCACAAGCGGTAAACCCAGCGGATTATGCGCACCTTTGCAAGGTGGTTGATCGGCAGGCCGTGCTAATCGACCAGCTGAACGGGGAGCTCGCTACTCTTCGTCGGAGCGTCCAAGACATCGCGGCCTTGCGCCGTGAGGTGGCGGAGCTTCGGCAGGAGAACACGGCCCTTCGTGAAGAGGTTGCTAGCGCGGCTAACCGGCCTCCCGTCATGGCGGCCGCACCTCCGCCAATCCCCCCCCGCTCTCAACTTCTGATGTCTTTCTTGTTTTACCAGATAAATGGGATGGCACAGTCGGGAGATGCAGTGTTTTTCTAACTGCTCTCGGTCTGGTGTTTGAGTTTAATGCCACCAAATACTCCACCGATCGTTTGCGCATTGCTCTCCTCGTCTTGTTGCTATCGGGGCAGGCAGCTGAGTGGGCCACGGCAGTTCTTCGAGCTGACTCCGACACCGCCCATTCCTACAATGAGTTCACCCGTCAGCTGAAACTAACTTTTGAACATCCTGCGGGCGAGGTGGAGACCGACACCAAGCTGTACCACCTGCGGCAGGGAGGATTGTCCGTGAGTCGCTATATGTCTCACGGTTCAGGTATCCCTCCAGTTTGGCCACAAACGGGTCAGAAGTACTGCATTCATCGACTCCGGTGCTGCAGGTAATTTCATTGACTCTAATTATGCCAAAAAACTGGGGGTAAAATTTGAGGCGTTATCCCAGCCGGTTCGCATCACATCCGTAGACGGCTGGCCTCTTTCATCTAGCCCCATCACTACCCAGACACAGCCCATCATCCTCACCATCGATCAGCATCAGGAACAAATTCAATTTCACCTAACTTCGATTTCATCACCACCCATCATCCTCGGACACCCCTTTTGCAGCACGACCCTTTGATCTCCTGGACCCAAAATCGGATCTTGCAGTGGGGGCCGGCCTGTAACGAACTGTGCCTACCAGCTACGGCTGGGACGTGTTCTAGGGAGTCCGAGGCCCCCGACGTCGACCTAAACGCCATCCCTCCCACCTACCGAGACCTGGCTGAGGTGTTCTGTAAAAGACGCGCCAACCATCTTCCACCTCACGACCTAGCGATTGACCTTCAGCCAGGCTCGGTTCCACCCCGCAGCCATCTCTACTCACTCACTCCCACCGAAACACAGGCGATGGAAGACTACGTATCCAGAGCCCTTCGTCATGGCACCATCCGGCCTTCTTCCTCGCCTGCCGCCGCGGGGTTCTTTTTTGTAAAGAAAAAGATGGGTGAACTTCGTCCATGTGTCGACTATCAGGGGCTCAACAAGATCACCATCAAAAACCGACACCCACTGCCTCTTACCAACTCTGCCCTGGACGCCCTCTCTGGTGCCACCATTTTTACGAAGTTGGACCTTCGGAGCGCCTACAACTTGGTGCGTATCAGAGAGGGTGATGAGTGGAAGACGGCCTTCATCACCCCAACTGGACATTATGAAAGCCTGGTTATCCCATTTTGACTGTGTAATGCCCCCGCCGCCATCCAAAGATTCATCAACGATGTCCTCCGAGACATGCTGGGGCGGTGGGCATTCGCCTATCTGGATGACATTCTTATCTACTCTAAGACTGCTGAAGAACATAACCAACATGTCCGAGCGGTTCTCAAGAGATTGCTCGCCTACCGACTCTACTGTAAGTTGGAGAAGTGCGCTTTTCACGAGCGCTCCACCACGTTCCTTTGTTTTGTCATCTTGCCATGATGTGGCCATGGACCCGCAGAAGCTTGAGGCTGTGCGTCATTGGCCCCTACCCAAGACCCTCAAGCAGCTTCAACGGTTTCTCGGGTTTGCGAATTTCTATCGTCGCTTCATCCGCGGCTACAGTACGGTTGCAGCTCCTTTGACCTCTCTGACACGCCCCACACCTCATCAATTCACCCTCAACTCTACCGCCATCTCCGCCTTCACCGAACTATGTCATCGCTTCACCACCGCTCCTATCCTTCTCCATCCAGACACCAAAAAACCATTCGTTGTGGAGGTTGATGCTTCGGATGTGGGCGCCGGAGCTGTTCTCTCCCAACGGGGTCCAGACCAGAAGCTACACCCCTGTGGCTTCTTCTCCAAAAAGTTTTATCCCACTCAACAGCGATACGGGGTAGGGGACTGCGAGCTGTTGTCCATCAAGTGGGCATTGGAGGAATGGCGACACTGCCTCCAGGGCGCCAGTGAGCCTTTCATTGTTTGGACCGACCACCAGAACCTGATCACAATACAGAACATTAAACAGCTCAACCCGAGACAGGCGCGGTGAGCCTTGTTTATATGAACATTATATCTTCCATCTGTCCTACCGTCCAGGGTCCAAAAACACCAAGGCGGACGCCCTCTCCAGACAACACGAAGGAGAGGGTACCCGGGCGGAACCCGCGCCTGTTCTCCCACCATCAAAGATCATCGCACCTCTCCATTGGGATATAGAAACGACGGTTCGCCAGGCACTGGCCACAGAGACCGAACCGGCAGGTGTGCCACCTGGACGACTCTACGTGCCATCAACTGTAAGGGGCGACATCATGGAGTGGGGACACTCCTCACCCCTTTCTGGACATCCCGGTACCAGACGCACTCTCCAGTTCGTCCAGCGCGCCTTCTGGTGGCCCTACATGACACGGGACATCGATGAGTTCATCCAGGCGTGCCCAGTGTGCGCCAGGGCGAAGAACACCAACCAGCCGACTCCTGGAGAACTTCAGCCGCTCCCGGTTCCTCGTCGGCCCTGGACGCACATTGCCGTTGACTTCATCACGGGCCTGCCGTCTTCAGAGGAAAAAAACACCATCATGACCATCGTAGATCGGTTCTCCAAGGCCATGCATCTGGTGGCTCTCCCCGGACTCCCGTCAGTTAAGAACACAGCCGAACTGATTTTAGAACACGTAGTCCGCCTGCATGGGTTCCCAAAAGACATCGTCTCGGACAGGGGGCCCCAGTTCACTGCCCGGTTCTGGAAGGCCTTCTGCCGTCTGATCAATTCCACCTGTAGCCTGTCTTCTGGGTACCACCCCCAGACCAATGGTCAGACGGAGCGGACCAACCAACAACTGGAGCGCTACCTAAGATGTTTCGTCGCCGATCGCCAGCGCTCCTGGGCCCGCTACCTCATATGGGCTGAGCTATCTCACAACCTCCATGTGTCATCTGCCACCAATCTCAGTCCATTTGAGGTATGCCACGGTTTCCAGCCTTCGATGTTCGATCACCAAGAACCGGAGGTTGATGTACCATCGGCCCAACAGTTGGTTCGCAGGTGGCGGCGGCTATGGATACAAGCCAATAGAGCCATCCAACGAGCCAACACCCGCTACACCATCCAACATCGCAGTCGACATCCCCCGGGACGAATGTACAATGTAGGTGAAAAGTATGGCTGTCGACCAAGAATCTACATCTTCACACTGAATCAAAGAAGCTATCACCCAGGTCCATTGGTCCTTATCGCATCACTCTCCGTATCAACCCTGTCACCTACCGGCTCCAGCTGCCTGCGGCGCTCCGTATCCATCCGGTTTTCCATACCTCTCAACTGAAACCCTTCACCACCTCTCCTATGGTTCCACGCCCCCCTCCCTGCTCCTCCTCCCCGAATCATTGACGGTGGCCCTGCTTACACCGTACGTCGGATCCTCGATTCGCGACCTAGGGGCCGAGGCACCCAGTACCTGGTCGACTGGGAAGGCTACGGTCCTGAGGAGCGATCTTGGATTCCGGCCCGGTTCATCCTCGACCCCGAGCTGATCAGGGACTACCGTCATCGGGTATCCTCCACCCCAGGAACGTCGGGAGTCGGTCCTGGACAGGGGGGGTACTGTCACACACACACGTTTTGTGGCCGGCACTAGGACCCGGAAGTAGGACGGTCGTAAAACAGGAAGCATAAAAGGAAACAAGATGGCGCTTCACATCACTCTGTCATTGAGTTTGCCCATGTCGGTTCAGATCATCCGTCTGCCATTTCGTGAGTACTCACTTTCTTGGGTTTATTTTCTGATTCAAGTGTGTGTTTATAGGACGTGGGTTAAATTTGTGTTTTTCCCTTGCTCCTCGTTTGTGAGAGTCCTTAGACTAAATCGCGTGGTTATCCTGCCTACTCGCTTTCTTCTGCGTTTGGGTTTACCATCCACGCTACATTGGGCTAACCGCTAGTGCTATGTCTTCTGATCATCCCGGTTAGTTTCATGATAAAAATGACCTCAGATATTAATACCAAACTGACAGGAGAGGCAACATTACAACATTTTATAGATGCATGACTCATGTTGCATGTGGGAATCTGTTGTGTCCATCATAATCTCAGATCAGAATTCTAAACTCTGTTAGAAAATTAAGGGATGATGTGTGTGGGTGGAAGTTGTGCAAATGGATGTTAAAAGGGTAACATTACATTGTTTTGAAGTTGTATTTGTTGTATCCTGCTCAAAGGTTTGAGATCACTTTTTCCATGGTTGTTCCTGATTTCGTAACTGTACATCAATCCTGAAGGCGTTTATCCAAAAGATATTGAGATGTATATCTGCTACTTCTGCTCAATAAAGCTTCATAACGGCTGAATAATGAAGCTTTACATGCATAATGAGGCTGGTGACTCTGAATGAATCTTCTCTGCATCAGAGGTCAGTTTCGGACTTGTTTTTCTGGTAAGGTCTTCATGAGGGACAGTTTCATCAAACACACTCAACACAATACTGTTCTTCAAGAACTGTTCCATAACAGCTGACCTCCATGCATTAAAATAACAACTGACTGTTTTGTTGTTGTTGTTACTTATTTACCTAATTCTCTATTTTATTCTGTTAAGTTATATTTTTGAAATCCATAAATGTTGTTGTAGAATGGAGAAATATATATATATATATATATATATATATATATATATATATATATATATATATATATATATATATATTTTTTTTTTTTTTTTAGAAAGACATTTTTTTAAGGAAGAAAATTGGTGAATTGTTCACAGAAACCCGTATCCAAAGTTCTGGATTCTTTCACTCTCACGCACTTCTTGTCCATCTCCATTTCTCCTTTGTTCCACGACGGTAGTCCTTCTTCAACAGCCTTTAATTACTGCGAGCATGGGCTTTCAAGGATCCTCGAGGACCCACAGAGGAAAAAAGGAAGACCATCCATATCTACGGATCGATAGAACACAGTTCCTTTGATCGATCCCACCTCCCTAATTCTCTCTCTCTCTCTCTCTCTCTCTCTCTAAGGAGGCACAAATTTCACTTTCCAGTGCAAGAAAAAAATATTTTGACGTCATGTCGACTCGTTCATTATCCAAGCCTATTTTCCTCCCCCACACAAACACACACGCACACACACAAACACAAACACACACACACACTGTATTGAAAAACCCCATGGTGTGGAAAGCTGTTTAGAACATGCAGCACACTGACTGTGGCTTTGCACACATGGTTTATGCTCAATAACCCCCCTATCAGTTTGAATGTTATCTCTTAATTGCATTTCTTCTATCAGACTGACAGAGTTTGCTTTGCCATATTGTGCTGCGCTCCCTTCCTGAGTCCATAAGTCTGCTAGTGTCTGTGTATGTGTCTAATTTTTTTTACCATCTCACCTAATAATATTCTCCACATTTAATGTTCTTCCACCTTATCGCTAGTACAATAACCCTGCTGTTGATTGATTTACGACACATCATCACCTGGCTTGTTATGATCCCCAAGACTTTTGCTGCTTATTAATAAAAACTTCTGCCTCCCTGCTAGACCTCCCTGCTAGCTAGCACAATAAAACCATAAATATGTTTAAATAAAAACACACCAGAGAGTCGATGGATGGGCGGATGGCACACGCCGATGGAAAAAGAGAGCGTTTACGCTATATTTTATAGCCCTGCTTTTTTTATACCAATGTTAACATTTCCACATCATTCATTAAACTAACCACTCTCGCTAAAACCGATTCCAAGGGAGCCCTCTGGCCTTCAGCGCAGCGCTACCCGGTTGCTAAAACAGCACACTGTTGATTTTCGCCTCTCTGGCCTGTTGCTATTGCACCAGCTATAAAATGCACCGTGGGCTGACGGCCATAAAAGGCTTGTAAAAGCTGTAAAATCCCACCTCGGAGATTAGCGAACACAAAAGGCATATTTATCTTCGGCGCTAACAATAGGCTAATTCATCTGATGACGTTTGCGGCGTATCGTTGACTCACAGGAGTAGGATATTTAGATTCTATTAAAGATCCAACCGTGACGAAGCATGACTACCAGGAGAGATTTTTCCGACATTTTGAACATTTTGATTTAGGATGTCTTTTAATGTGGCCCATGTCGGATGTGGGGAAAAAAATTCCCGTTTGAGCTCTGAGCAACTATATGCGATCTATGTCAGAAGTTGGCAAAACAAAATCCAGGACTGATATAGTGATGCAAACATGGCCTTTGCTTTCATTAGATTTCATCAGATGTTTCACAGAGTGTAAGGGAGTTTCCAAAAAGTCTAAATATTAATGTGCATGCTCGTGTCTAACGAGCGTTTCTAACCAGATGGTGCTACTAAAAGACTGCTGATCAAACACATATGAGCCAGTGTTCTCTTTGAGTGGAGGCATGGAGTCACATCCACAAATGGCTCAATGCCTCCACTCAACGAGATGTCTGCACTCTACAGTATGGAGATGTTTGTTTCAGTCATGCCTCGGTGGCTCCGGACTGCCTCTAGCAGTCTATCTATAAGTTTCAGACATGACTTGGAGTGCGTTTGTTTCTGGATGTGGTTCAACAGCTCTAAACGCAGGCTTCTATTCACCATTCATTTCAGAAATGGCTCAAATGCCTCAGAATGCCTTCCTTCATGCAAACATTTGTTTCGTACATTATGCGTGCCTCAGACAGCATTCTATTACACAATTTGTATCAGGCATGACTTGATTCTTGAAGGCAGTATTGTAAGCATATGTTCCTTCTGTCCCCGGCCAGGCTCGATTCCCATCTCTGTGTGCATGGAGTTTGCATGTTCTCCCCGTGCTTGGTGGGTTTCCTCCGGGTACTCCGGTTTCCTCCCACAATCCAAAGACATGTAGGTTAGGTTAATTGACATTCCAAATTGCCCGTAGTGTGTGAATGAGTGTGTGTATGTGAGTATGTGTGTGTGCCCTGCGATGGATTGGCACCCTGTCCAGGGTGTACCCCGCCTTGTGCCCTAAGTTTCCTGGGATAGGCTCCAGGCCCCCGCGACCCTGTATATAAGGATAAAGCGGTACAGAAAATGAATGAATGAATGTTCCTTCTGGACATGACTCCATGCCTTAGAGGGTGGCGTTGCAAGCGAATGACTCAATGTGTGCTGATTTTTGTTTCTGACATGATTTAAAGTGAGCAAACATTTGTTTCTGGACATGATTCTGAGTGTGCAAATGTTTGTTTCAGGAAATTACTCTGAGTGTGCATACGTTTGTTTCTAGACATGACTCGAAATGTGAAAAAAATTGTTTCTGGACATGAATCTGAGTGCAAATCTTTCTGGATGTGAAGTGTGCAAATATTTGTCTTTGAACATGACTACGCTTGCGAATGCTTATTTCGGACATGATCAAAGTGTGAGTTGTTTTTGCTCAAGACTTCATGAGCAAACCCTTATTTTTGGGCATGACTCGATTCATTTCACATTTTGGAACCGGCTGATGAATTGTCTCTCAGTTTGACAGAAGTCCTGATTTGTCATTTCCAATAGCACAGTGTGTGTGAAGAGGATTGAGAATGTGGTTTAGTGAACTCTCTTGCCTCATTTAATGGATATCTTCCACAGAGACGCTGAATCTTCCTGCCTGAAACACAGCTTTGTTTTAGCACTCTTAACACGACCAATCACACACTCTGCGGCCATGAAATAAACACACGCATCGGTGAGAATGGCTGCTGAATCGATGCTGAAGGATTTGTTCAGCCAAAAAATCTATTGAAATTGACTTGAAGAACTGAAGAACTTGAAGAACTGAAGGGCTATTAGCATTCGAGTGTTACTAATCTTGCACACTGGAGAGTGTATTATCATGATGAGTGATGGCTAAACTCTTGCTATTTGATTTATTCAGTTTATCCATGATGCATTGTTTTGAACCTGCAAAATTTGTTTAAAATTTTTTTGGAGTAAAATTCTCTTTAGCATTTTTTTTTTCCAGAAGGAGTTGAAAAAACCTTTGGTCTCTCATTTGGCAGATCTATTAATTTATATCAATTTTATATTATAATGAGGTAATGTAGAAATACTAGTATTACTTTTTTTTTTTATCTTTTAGTGTATACACTATAGCTGTGCTACTCAAGGAGGTCATATGCAACATTGTACAATAAATTAGAAACATCAAAAGACCTGAAATAAATGTATTGACACAGATACTGTAACACTATATTCTTATTGTTCATATGTTTATGGGTTTTAACAAGTTCTTTGTTTCGTAAAAAGATCCAGAGTTCCTGGTGGGGGAAAAAATCATAGCTTTCTCTAAAATATTGTAAACTGGAAAATTCCTGGATTCCTGGGTTTCTGCAAGGTTGTATAAAAAACTAATCAGGTCCCTTATGATCTCTTAAAAAAAAAAGAAAAAAACTAAACAAAACACCAGATTCAGGAAATCCTTCCTGTCCTACTGATTTCCTAAACAATTTGTTGGTCATAAGTTTCTTGAAAATTAATCCACTATGCTGTTGGTTTCCTTGGCCTAATGAAAAGTTTAGCTAGATGGATTGATGGATAGATTAGATAGATTGATGGATGGATGGATTGATGGATGGATGGATGGATGGATAGATAGACTCATGGTCAAAATTGTTGGGACCCCTGAAGTTTTTCCAGAAAATCAAGTATTTCTCACAGAAAAATGTTACACTAACACATGTTTTGCTATACATGTTTATTCTCTGTGTGTATTGGAGGAAAAAAGGCAAATTTGACATAATGTCACACAAAACTCCAAAAAATGGGCAGGATTAAATTATTGGCACCCTTAACTTAATATTTGGTTGCACACCCTTTGGAAAAAATAACTGAAATCAGTCGCTTCCTATAACCATCAATAAGCTTCTTACACCTCTCACACAGAATTTTGGAGCACTCTTTGCAAACTGCTCCAGGTCTCTCATATTGGAACGGCACCTTTTCCCAACAGCAAATTTAAGATCTCACTACAATGGGATTTAGATCTGGACTCATCGCTGGCCACTTCAGAACTCTCCAGCGCTTTGTTGCCATCCATTTCTGGGTGCTTTTTGAAGTATGTTTGGAGTCATTATCCTGCTGGAAGACCCAAGATCCCAGACGCAGACCCCGCTTTCTGATACTGGGACCTACTGTACAGTGCAACCCAAAATCTTTTGGTAATCCTCAGATTTCATGAACCCTTGCACACAGTCAAGGCACCCAGTGCCATAGGCAGCAAAACAACCCCAAAACATCTTTGAAACTCCACCATATTTGACTGTAGGTATTGTGTTCTTTTCTTTGTAGGCCTCATTCCATTTTTGGTAAACAGTAGAAAGATGTGCTTTACCAAAAAACTCCATCTTGGTCTCATCTGTCCACAAGACATTTTCCCAGAAGGATTTTGGCTTACTCAAGTACATTTTGGCAAACTGTAGTCTTGCTTTTTTTTGTATGTGTGTCAGCAGTAGGGTCCTCCTAGGTCTCCTGCCATAGCGCTTCATTTCATTTAAATGTCGACGGATAGTTCGCGCTGACACTGATGCTCCCTGAGCCTGCAGGACAGCTTGAATTTCTTTGGAACTTGTTTCGGGGTGCTTATCCACCATCTGGACTATTCTGCATTGCAACCTTTCATCAATCTTTCTCTTCCATCCACGCCCAGGGAGATTAGCTACAGTGCCATGGGTTGCAAACTTCTCAATAATGTTGTGCACTGTGGACAAAGGCGGATCTAGATCTCTGGAGAGGGACATGTAACCTTGAGATTGTTTATATTTTTCCACAGGAAAAAGGAGCATCACATGCTTGAAACAATCTTATTTATCCACAATTTTGAAGGAGAACAATAATCCCTGGATAACTAATGCACATAGGTTGACAAGGTGTCAGATTTGGGCTACTAGTCTGAACAGATCTAAATCCCATCTGCTCACTTTCAAATAACAGTGTGGACAGATTTGTGAAACAAATTGGATTTACCTGCAACTAGAAAAAGGCCTTATAGAAACGAACATTACAGGCTCCCAAATAGGGTCCAGCAGTCCTATGGAAAGTCCAGGAATTAAAAAAGGTCCTTGGGAGTCTAGATTCCTACAAAAGTTCCTGTGGTGCTTTAAATGTTTCTTCAGCGTTCTGGGAAAGATCCTGTTTATTCTGTAAACGTTTCTGCGCTCCTAAACAAGTTACAATTTTTTTAAAGGTTTTACATATTTCCAGAATTATTCAGAATTTCTTAACAAGTTCCTAGGTTCCTGGGAAAAAAAACTCTTCTGCATTGATCATAAAGTTACCAAGTTCCTGAGAGTTTTCATTTCAGGAACATATCCTAATTTTCATTTTAAAAAGTTCCTAAACAATTCCCAGTGTTAGGAACTTGAACCTTTTCCTAAGTTCCTAACGAGATTTCAGGTTTGAAAAAAGAAACAATAATAGCAATAAAACAAACATTGATAAAAAAAAAAAAACTAAGTTTCTCAAAAAAGATCTTTAAAAAAACTTTGCTGATAAGTTCTTGAAAAACAATAAAGGATTTCTGAATACATTTCCAGACCATATATAAGATAACCGTCTTCTTCTTCAGCTTTACAACATTCTATAAAAGTTTTAGCTGAATTCATGTTTCTAAAAAAGATTCCTAGCCTCGTAAAAACGTTCATGATTCCTCGACCTGATCATTTCTCAGAATTTGTGACCTGGGTGGTTTATTCGTTCAGTCATGGTAGACGTTTTTAGTTTGGACTGTAGCTCTGAAGGAACTGCATTTGATGTGTTTAAGTGTTAACAGAGACGAGTGATGATTTGATTATTTAAATCCTGCTTTGATGTTCCGATTCCGGTGCTTTGATGAAATTAAGGAGAGTCCTCATGTGAAATAAACGATGATCTGCTGATGACGGGCTGTCTCAAGGCCACCCCCAGACTCCAATCTGTTTCTTCAACATGGAAACATGAGAGCTTCTCACCCCATAAATCTGTTGCAGGTTGGAAGTTCTTGTGTGTGTGTGTGTGTGTGTGTGTGTGTTTGTGACTTTGATCTTTCACTGCTTGAGTCTCTTTATCTTTTGCCACTCTCTGAGGTGTTGGCAGGTGTGTGTATGTGTGTGTGTATGTGTGTGTGCATGTGTATGTGTGTGCATCTTCAGCGTAGATGTCAAAATAGAAGCACAAAGACTGTTTGGATTAGACTCGGGTTGCAGGAGTTAATGAGGAGTAGAACCGTGTGACACTATGCATTAAACTATTACTGTAGATGTCTCCGGGACCTGTTTAGTAATTTAAATAACGAGCAAGTTTTTCAAGGATGAACACTTAATTGGATAAATTGGATAAAGATTACATTATTATATGTTATATTAAAATCATTATAATGACGTTTGTTTGATAATTATTTTTGCACCTTTAATAAACATAAGGGTTCCAATACTTATGGAATTGACTTTGTAATTCCACATGGTCCTTTTCTCTCCACTCATCGTGAAATGTTCCAGAGAACAATCTGAGCTGTTCTAATTGATATGACTGAAGATTCACAAACAACTTAGAAAGACTCTTACATGAATCGAATGACTCAATTTGACTCACTCATTTGTCTATAATGACTCACATCGAAAGAAGTGAATTAAAACCTAAAAAGCTAAGAATAAAATTTTAATCAGGGCTAAGATTCAAAAGTATGTTTGTGTGTGTGTGTGTCTGTGTGTGTGTGTGTGTGCGTGAGCATGGACGAACACATACACGTGACCTGCGGTTTAAATAGTATATCAATTCAAATAAAACTTATTATATTTGATTCATTTAAACGAATATTGTAGATGAATCAAATCAGTCACGACTGAGTCATCCTGCTCATCACTACAGCTCTGTATAATAATAAATCCCGGTAAATTAGGCTCTAATGTTATAAAGAATGGATGCCCTCCTTTTCGTGAACAGGAGTTCGATGATAGGGAGGTGCGTGCGGCTGAGAAAACGTCCTATCCAAATATCTTCCCATTTCTCATCACTGCCTCGCTATTTACCAACGTGGGCCGGCCCTCATTTGCATAGTAATGATCGGAGCAGCGCGTGTGCAAAATGGCAACTTTAAAATGCTTTAATGGGCTCATTTTTATTCATGAGATTCTCAGGGGAGTAGTGAGGCCTGTCGGATTGGGATCCTCAGAGGTTATGAAATGGCTTCGGTAATGGAAACGTTTGTACACACTGTGTTCTGCCCATGGGTTCACATAGGAAATAAATAAACAAATTAATAAAAGAAATGGTTTCCATATGTATAACTTTAATTTTATATGGATTAATATACAGAATGTTTGCATGAAAATCACCTCATCCCCCCCCCCCCCCACACACACGATATTGGGTTGCGAAAATATATATTTCTCTATGATTATTATTATATATTTTCAAAATATTAACTTTCAAACTTGTATTTAACTTTAGTTGAAGTATGATACCAAATAAACTGATTTTGTTTGACGTGATGCCTTAAAATCTGAACAAGCTGCACTGATCCTGCCTCAGGGGACTGAAACGCTGCCCAAAATAGGCACAGATATTTGAGTTATTATTATTGCACTGATGAATTCCGGATTCTGATTTGTTGATTCATTTTCTATAATGGCTCACAGCAAGATAAGTGTTTGCTTATAATTTCACACGTCATGGTCTTTACAGTACATCAGGTCCTCACTTTGGCAAGGAAAAACTCCCTGAGATGTCAATAGGAAGAAACCTTGAGAGGAACCAGACGTAAAAGGGAACCCATCCTCATTTGGGTCATAATAAATAGACAGCAGGATATTTTTTTTTTTGCAGACATACTGTGTGGTGGGAGGATGGAAGTTCAATATACGTAACAGAAGACGTCCCCTCTGCTTGCTCATCAGGGACAATCTGAGCATTATGATTTATACGCATTTTTTTCACATACGTACGCATTTCCATCATTTTCTTTTGATTCTGTGACGCAGCTTTGAGACGATGACTATTGTTAAAAGTGCTATACAAAATTAAATTGAATAACATTATTTAGGTAAAGTTAAACTACTATCCACAGTAGAACGGCATTCTGGGTCATTTAGTGCAAAATAAAAAACAAATAAATACAAATAAAGACAAATAAAAAGTTGTGTTGAAGTATATATAGTGTTGGAGATATATTTGATTACAATGATTAGCTGGGCTGATTGAGAGGGCCGGCGAACAACCATTTGTTTTAAAATATCAAGAAGAAGATTGACGTTGGAGACTTTAACTAATAATGCATGGAGCTGATGTCCAGAGGTTGAGGAGATCAAATCCCTGGTGTGCCAGCGACAGGCTGTTGAGCAGGACCGCATTTGTACTTTCACATTAATACTCTTTCTGTCAAGATTCATAAAACTCACTCCATGCTGTGACTTGAAGCTCTCTGCGACTATTTTTGTAAAAGGATTTTATTAACACAATCTGGCATGGAGAACGCAGAGAACTCTCAGAGTCGTGGCCCCCTTTTTGCTTCTCTTCTTTTTTTTCACTGCTATTTTACGTTTCACGGTTCGAATGAGCTCTGTCTTATCTCTGGATTCCAAACCTCTCTTATGGATTGTGGTTTTTCTAATCTCTCAGACGATTGCTCTTCTGAAGAAGTGGCGTTTTCAGAGTCTTGGCTTCGGATCCCTCGTTGCCGAGCTTTGCCTTTCAAAGGAACCGTATCCCATGTGGTAAAAAGTATTAGCGGAGTGGTAACGGTGTCTTTCACTGTGATATGAGACAGGAGACTATGAGGTTCTGCTGGTCATATGAGGCATAATGGATATTATTTAGGACTGTGGTCGAATAAAATCTTGGGAAGACACTGTCCTTTCCTATGACAAACCGAGTTAGGTCCAGAGCAAAGTCTGAAGGTCTGAAACTGTTAGGACAAGATGTAGAAATGGTTAAACCATGAAAGTTCCTGTAGGAACAGAGTCTAATTAAAACCCTACAAAAGAAAGCGTATACCAAATACCAAGGTGTATTAAGGTCAAGGTGGAGGTGGATCTAGAACCCATCCTGGGAATACTGGGTGTGAAGGAGGTGAAGTGGAGAAACAAGAGGAAACACACATGAGCTCAGGGTGGAAATTTGGACCTTGAAACTACAGTACACCACTTAAGGCTTTACCTTATACTTGAGCTTCCTTCAATCAGCGCTATGTAAACATAACATCTCCTTACACTATGATTCATCTTGGGGGTGAGAAGAGTTTTAGACAGAGTGCAAGGGTTTAAACCCAGTTACATAAAATTAATCTGACCAATCAGGATTGAGAACTCAGCTCAAGCGCTGTGATCTCAGGGTCAGATAATCAGCTCTACACCATCAAGTCGGATCTGCCTGTGTGATTCATCCACTTCAGACTGAAGTTCTAATCAGCGTGCGCTAAACAGCTTCTGAGTACACTTGAAAGTGCTTTAATGTCCTCTGTTCTTGCGGGGGAGCCTCTGAGGAACGTCCTGGACTGTAAAGCCGCACTTGGTGCTATCATCAAACGCGAACTAATTGGATTTTCTTTTAGAACTTGAGTAAAAGTGGAAAGAAGGAGAGAAAAAAATTCCTGCTTGGTGTTGTCTTTAATATGCAGTAGGTCTGTTTCACTGTTTCTTTTTTTAAAAGAAAGCAATAAAGTTATTAAATGGCATTTAAACATATTTAAAAAAAAAAAGAAAGTTATGAAAGTCCTCAGGTCACCAAGGATTATTAGATAAAATCAGATTTGCAGGTTTCGGTCTTCTGCTAATGAACTGCCATCATTATTTCTGTTATTTTGTTATTTATTTTCTTTAATAACGAGAGAAAAAGAAAACAGTGTGTGTGTGTGTGTGTGTGTGTGTGTGGGGCGGGGGTTCATGCTGTGATAGAAATATTATACTATCAGGAGAAAAATCCAGAGTTAAAAAAAAGACAAAAAACAAAACACTATTAACATCTGCTTGACGGTTGCAGAAAAACACACTCGCTAATCAGCTAACTAGATAACGCTAGTGTTTCACCAAGTTATTACTTAAGTTATCAGAATCTCTCTCTCTCTCTCTCTCTCTCACACACACACACACAGACACACACACACACACACACACACACACACGCGTTAGAGTTCCTTTGGTAATTTATGCTAACAAACAGCTAAACCCATGTTTTCTGACAGGATTTGCCTCAGTGTGGTTTCTTGACTCTCGACTCGGAGTCTGAGTTTCGCATCGTGATATTCAGGTGAAATCTCAGGAAATGTCAGTGGCGTGATGGAGAGAAGGAAACAGGTGGCTAACTCGCTAACGCTAATCACACTCAGCATTCTCATTTATTCAGATCAACGTCATTAAATGCTCTCGATCCTGTCTTTATCTCTCTCTCCCTCCTCATGCGTTATACACTCTCTCTCTATGTCTCTGTCTGCTTGTCTGTCTCTCTGACTTGCTGTCTGTCTACCTGTCTTTTTCCTCTTTCCTCATGTTTTATACTCTGTGACTCTGTCTGTCTGTCTCTCTCAATGTCTCTGTCTGTCTGTCTGTCTGTCTCTCTCTCTCTCTCTCAATGACACTGCCTGTCTGTCTCTTGCTGTTTCTGTGTCTGCCTGTCTGTCTCTCTTTTGCTTTCTGTTAACATGAAACTTTCTGTTAACTCTTTCTCTCCTCATGTTTTATTTTATATGTCTGTGTCTGCATGTCTGTCTCTCTATGTCTTTGTCTTCCTGTCTATCTCTCTCTCTCACTTTCTGTCCTGTCTGCTTGTCTGTCTCTCTCAATGTCTCTGTCTGTCTACATGTCCTTCTCTTTCTCTCCTCATGTTTTATTCAATATGTCTCTCTCTCTATGTCTTCACGTCTATCTCTCTCTCTCTATTTCTGTCTGCTTGTTTGTCTCTCTCTGTCTTTGTCTTCCTGTCTATCTCTCTCTCTCTTTCTGTCTGCTTGTCTGTCTCTCTCAATGTCTGTCTGTCTGTCTCTTGCTGTTTCTGTGTCTGTCTGTCTGTCTCTCTTTTGACTTCTGTCTGTCTACATGTCCTTCTCTTTCTCTCCTCATGTTTTATTCTATATGTCTCTCTCTGCTCATCTCTCTCTCTATGTCTTTGTATTCCTGTCTATCTCTCCCTCTCTTTCTGTCTGCTTGTCTGTCTCTCTCTATGTCTCTGGCTGTCTGTCCATCTGTCCCTTTCTCTCTCGTCAGTCTGTCTACCTCTCTCGCCCCAAGTTTTATAATCTCTTTATGTCTCTGTCTGGATGTCTGTTTCTCTGCTCATGTTTATACTCCCCTCTCTCTCTTTTCAAGCTTTATATCCTCTCAATCTCTCATTCTCTCTTTTAATAAGACTCTAAGTATCCTGCACACATACTGAGCTTGTCTAACCATAATTTAATTTAATACATTTTTTTTTTTTGCTTTTAATGTTTATTATGTAAATGCAGATACATGTTTTTTAATTATGTAATGTTTAATGTAAATTATCCACCTCTAATATCAGTGCTGCTGAAAGACCATCTATCTCTCTCTCTCTCTCTCTCTCTCTCACTTTCCACATATTTCCGTCCTCCTCTGGACCATGAAAATAGTGCATTATAAAATAAAAAGGGCAGTGAGATAAAAGTATTGGCGCCCTCAGCATCATTTTCGGCTTTGATCTGTCTATATATCACATCACTTTTTTTTTTTTTTTTGCTAATGCATTCTTGCTCACGTCTCTCCATTTGCTCTCTCTCTCTCTCTCTGTTTAGTTTTAAAGCATGCTAACCTTTACACAACGGCATTTCATGCTTGGTGTTTGACATTTTCGCTTCTTTAAGCACAAACACTGATGCCGTGTTTCTCCTCAGCGCCAGACCTGACGTCCAATCCCCCAACATTGCCCCCCCTCCACCATTTTTTCCTGCCGTGGATAATGAACGATGGATTGAATTTTGGATTTAAACATTCTGATCTGGTTTTAACATGAGGTCAGGATCCTAATTTCAACATACAATATTGATTGTATGTAGCTGCTGTTATCCCTTGTGGGAGTGGTCTAGTGAAACCCCACCCACACATTAATTTGTGCCGTATTCAGGTTCTTTTTTTGTTACTTCTGCTCTCTTTGTTTTGTGGGCGTGGTTTTATTATTGTTTGTTATAAATGTGTGTGTGTGTGTGTGTGTGTGTGTGTGTGTGTGTGTGTGAGCGAGAGTTGTTTTTTACTATGTTTTGGGTTTGTGACACAGGGGAAATATGAGCGCCGGAAGTTTTGTTTCGCCGATAAACACAAGTTTAATAATCCTCTCTGAATTAAATCCTTTACGCGTCTCACAGAAACAGATTATAGGACTGATTAGAATTAAAATCCCAGAGAACTGCAATGGAGACGAGGCGACGGATGCGTGTTTACAATAAATTAATGAAAAAATAATCGCAGCCTTTAAACAGAATTGCACATGGTAGAGCGAGGATATTAAACATATCTCCTCCATCCTCCACGAGTCTGATTTTCATTATGGGGCTCAAACACAGCGTTCCGCAGAAACAAATCTAGAACTTAGAAACGGATGATGTAAACCTGTAACCCTGACGACTTTTTGCCCATAAAACAACCCCCTCAGCTCTCTGATCCCTTATACAGTATGGTAATACTTCATCAAGACGATTATACATACAAACAGCTAATGTCCATTCCAACCCGGAAGATGCTAATGTGTTCCCTTTCATCTGTAGGTCTCTGGGTCTCCATATGACTTACATACTAATAACCTCTCCTTTGGTGTACGAGACACATAAGCAAAAGCGGAAATATGCTCTCGTTCTCGTGATAATTAACAGAGACTATCAGACACATCATGCCTGCATGTGTTTTTGTCCCGCACTCCTGATTTGGTGTCGCTGGAAAGCGCGTTGAGGTGCAGCGGACACAACAAACAATAATTTTCTACTTTTAATCCATCTTAAAGCTTATAAATTTGAGTAGTGGTCTTAATTCTCATTAATTCTAATTAATTTTAGTTGTATAGTATGAGAGCGTGTGTGAGTCTGCGGTGTATGAACGATGGATTGGCACCCTGTCGGGGTTGTACCCACCCTATGCCCGTAGTTTCCCGTAGAATATAATGAAAATATTTAAAACAAATGCTATCAACATGAACACTGTGACTTTGGCGAAGAACTACGGCTGAAGCGAAAGCTAATGCTAATGCCAGAGGTGGGCAAAGTACACAAATCCGGTACATGAATAAAAATGCAAAAGTACTTACCTTCAAATTTACCCATATTAGATTTTTCATAGTAAATATGCTGATCCTGATCTCCATGAACACCATGTAGAAATGTTAGTGAAGTAAAAGTACAGGTATTTGCTGTACCATATAGCAGAGTACAAGAAAAAAAAATCCTCTAATAAAACCACTCAAGTACAGATATGTGAAATATGTGCTTAAATACAGTAATGAAGTAAAGTTGCTCAGTTTCCGACCACCTCGGGCTAATTCACCATGTAATGGAGAAATGGAGTGTGGAACAAGCTTCAACAGAAAACGCAATACAGGGGAATCATGACAGTAGACTATATGAGAACATGTAAAGTTACCAAAACACAGAATCCTTAAAATGTCTTAGAATATTCTCGTGTTACAAAAAGGACCCGCGTTCCACTTAGAACCCTCAAAGACCTTCAGATCCCTTGAGGAATCTTTAACTCATCACACAGCTTATTGTTTAAAATGGTTATAAGTGCTCTTGTGCTTTCTTCAGTTTTGTTATGATCAAGTCTTAAAGATTGTGTGTCAAACCTCAAGGGTTCCCTTTCAGAACTGATTCTAAGTTATTGAAAATCCAATTCCAAAGAACCACTTCTTTTTCTCTGAGAGTAGATTATAGGAGGAGAAGATCTTGATTATGTTTTTTGCAGTAAACTCTCTCTCTCTCTCTCTCTCTCTCTCTCCAACACACACACACAAACACACACAGAGATAGAGAAGTTGTGCAAGTTTGACTTTATTTTGAGCTCGACTGAGAAAAGTTCAAGTCCTGCTGTTATCAGTAAGTTTGTGATCAATGTGTGTGTGTGTGTGTGAGAGAGAGAGAGAGAGACAGAGAGAGAGAGTGTGTGAGACTGATATATGGTTCGGTATCTCTGGAGTTCTGATCAAACTGCAAATTGCTGTTGCCAGAGATTGTGCGTGTGTGTGTGTGTGTGTGTGTGTGTGTGTGTGTGTGTGTGTGTGTGTGTGTGTGTGTGTGGACACCTGCAGTGCAGAGATTACAGCTCCATCAGTCCAAAATCATGTCCACTCAGACTTCTCTATCAGGTTCTAAAGTCATATTTATACAGAAATGTCATTACAGAATTACATTTTCTTGGAATCTGTTGTAAAGTCTTAATGCACCCAAAGACGTCTTTCAAAGGTCTCCATCAATAATCAGTGTATAGTTTTATTTTTGTTGTCTATTGTTTCTTTTCTTTTACCTCGAATCTTAAAGGGTTCCTGTAGATGTGGAAACAGAGTGAGCTTTTCAGAGTTTTTTTTTATTTTTTTTAAAGATTTTCTTGGGTTTTCAGTGGCTTCCAAAAAACATCAAGTTAATAAATTCCCTCAGTGTAACATACAGTATCTACTATTTTTTTCCTGACAGATTAAGTACATTACTGAATAACGTAGTTGACAATTTTCTTTTTCACCCAGCTGAGAATTTCTCATTTTCATGAACAGTTTAACATTAAACAAATAATTGAATTGACAGTATACTGTATGTAAACCATAACAACAGCAGAATAGAAAATGGTCAATGGTTAATTAAGGACAATGAAATATTATATATATATATAACATTAGAGAACATTTCATTTTGCCCAGTGAAATTGACATCATGTGACGCTGGTCACTCGGCTTCATGGCAAATAAATTTTTTGAGGGTCAAAAGAGTTTTGTTAGAATTTTTTTTGACTGAACTTGTACAGACATTAATAAATTGGGAAATTTCAATAAAAAATATTTAAATAATTTAAATTGTAATAATTGTTTCTTTTAATTTAAAAATAGATTTAAAAATGTTTGTTTAATGACATTAATAAATGTTTATTTTATATTATATATTTTAAATTATAATTAATTATTTACATTTCCTAATGCATTAGACAATGAATTTGTTTTAATGAAATTAATAAATTGGAAAGTTGTTCCAATTTGTTAAGTATTTAAACAAAAGCAATTGTTGTTAATGGTTTTAAGTCAATACTATTGAAATGCTAGCATGCTAGCGGCCGTGCTGCTAAAGCAATTTTAGTGATATACAATCGTAATATAATTCCTTTAAGTGAGTGCCTTTTGTAGATTTAGTTTGGTTAATGTCACTCACCTGAAAATAGTTAATGTCATGCTTTTTAGGATCATTGTAATGTAAATGAATGCAAATTTATACAAATCATTAAAAATGCAGTAAATTAGACCCTCAGGCGCTTCGGTTTTACCTTAACCAAGGTCTAAAAGTAACTGTGTACACTTCTTTAGGTTAAGGACACACATTAAAATTGCTTTTTTTTTTTTTTTGAAGTGAGAATGAAACACTTCTGTAAGTTCTGTAGGTTTCCAGGTTCTGCGTTAAAAGGCAAAATCGTCGTACTTGTAAAATAATTATCATGCAAAAACAAACACATTGTGTTTATTTTTTTAAATAATTCTATATTAAGCCTTCTTTAATGTTGATGATGCTTAAAAGACAAACACTGAAGTTCACGTAACAATGAATTAATTAACAACTAATATGTTTCGGGCTTATATGGTTCTAAGTGTACGAATGATTAAAAGTGTTTATTTCTGTCACTCTCAATTACAGACCTAGCTACAAATGTGGGCCCTCGCTTTCATTAAATAATTTAGCATGTGAGTGAGTGACTGAAAGAGAGAGAGAGAGAGAGAGAGAGAGAGAGAGAGAGAGAGAGAGAGAAGATGGTCTTTCAGCAGCATAGATATTAGAGGTCATATTCCGAAGGCAATGCAAATACAGGTGTGGAGATGTCACATGACCTTCACGGTCACGTGTACACACACACACACACACACACACAAACACACACAAACACACAGACAGTGTACAGACAAACACACACCAACATGTGACCGGCATGTGTAAAATATATTGATTACACAGAGTGATGAAATGCTCAGTACATCAATAATGGATGTAACTTGAATGGAAACAGCACAGTGCTGAGAGAGAGAGAGAGAGAGAGAGAGAGAGAAAGAGAGCATGTATGTATGGACAGAATACAGAGAGAGAGATAAAGGGGCGGTTCTTTGTAGAAGTCCTTGAAAGTTCATGGTCAGCCAGCAGTAATCCCTGTGTCTCCACTGCTGCTGGTTTAGAAGAAAATCCCAGTTTGACCCAGGTTCACCCAGGTGGCCATGCTTTGTGTACCAATGGGTGTGAATACACTCAGGCTAATGACAAAATCGATAGAATAATAGCTCCCTTAGTAGCTACATCCCATCAGGTGCATCAGATTTCCTCAAATTAAAATAAGCTTTCCATGCTGCCAGTGCTGAATAATAAAAAGCTGAGATGCTCTAGCTCAAGCTCATACAATTTCATTCATTACAGTTACATCCATCAGATAGCACTGAAAACGAAAACATTATGCCCGATATTGTATAGGTTACACTGGTGCTACCGGTGGAAGCTCTTGCCCCTCAGGAAACGACTCCACAAAACTTCTGGGGGAGTGCTGTGGTGTCTGGCACCAGGACGTTCATGGTAGATCCTTAGGGTGCTGTGGGTCATGGGGTGAGTCTCCATGGTCTGGACTTGTATGTCTGGCGCCTTTCATGGGTGCTCGGTCAGCTTGGAATCTGGACAATTTGAAGGCTGTGGTACACTCGGTATTTAGTTGCCTTTCGATAATGGCCAGAATTTACTTTATTCAGCATATTGTCCATGGCCTGTCCTTTAGTCCCTGCGGGTATAGATGAGCCTTGAATGCCCATGATTCTGTCACCAGTTTACTGGTACATACAGTAATGTACAATCAGTTTTTTTCAGATCACATCAAGTTCAAGCTTTTATTGTCATTTCAACCACACTTCAACAAACAAACATTTGCTATCTACTTTTAAAAAATGGTAATAAAATTGCACATATTGTTTTTAAGCAGTTTTTAATGCTTGCTTTTTTTGTGGAATTTACTTGAATAAATCATGTAAAAAATCCTAAATTATTTAGCCAGACGCATATTATTTTTACGGCTTGATTTTATCCCCTAGCAGAATCTACTTAAATAAATCATGTAAAAATCCTAAATTATTTAGCCAGACACATGATGATTTTAACATTATTAGTGGAATAATCTTTTTTAGTTTAAGCAGATAAAACAAAAGGAACACATATGTATTAAAGAAAATTACTTAATAATATCAAAAAACATTTTATAATGAAATGAATACATAATGCATTTTGGTGTTAAACATGCTTTTATTTCATGTTTCACTGGTATCAAAATATTAAACACTGTGTAAAATAGTGTATATAACATTTACAGCAGTTTTAAGATCTGTAAAACAATTTGTAAAACAGTTTGTAACTGACAATTTCTATGTCATTGAAATCAACTGTTTAGCATTATATGCTAACATCTTTTCTTGTGGCAATAGTCACATTCTGTACTAAAACCTGAGAGAACTTGTACAGTAAACCATTTCTAGGTTCATATCTTTGTAACATTGCAAAACACGAACTCCCCAAAAAGTGTTTCAGTGAACTGTGGAGACTGACACTACAACAAACTCAAGTATGCTAATGGCTAATAGCGGACAGGATGTTTTCAGAAATGTTCGTAATGTTTAATTTATTTAATTTATATTGCTGACACTAGTGCAACAAAGGAGCTTATTTAAGAAATCAAAATAAAATATAAAAATTAGTAAGGGGCTTAACTTATTTCTTACCATTTTAAACTGTTTGCCGGTTCCTTCAAAATGGCGTCTGCTCTCTGCTGTTGTTGTTGAGATTCAAATGAAGGTGACTTAATAAAACCCGGATAATTGAGCCAATTCTCTTAAAATAAATACCTCAAATTTTTTTACTAAATGGTTAATCAAATTAAGCCTAAAATTGCACTCATTTCCTTAAAAAAATAGGTAACATTTATTTCTTAATTTTATTAGTGAAATGTTATCAATATATTATAAAAAACACAGAAAACCATGTTTTAAAATGAAATATACACATTATTTTTAATGATTACACTTTTTTTCATGAAAATTACAAGCCTCATGATTAATTTCTAGTTCTAGTTCTAGTGCGTATACAGTTTAATACACAGTGAAATTAAACAACGTTCCTCCAGGACCAAGGTGCTACATAAACAATACATATACAACAGAAATGAGCGACATAAATTAACAAAACTACCGAGGTAACTAAGAAACCTAATTAGCTGACTAGCTGAGACAAGACATTTTTAAATTAACAGAACAATATCTAAGTTCTATACAAAAGAGACAACATAAAGTATACTGTACATGTGCAAAATAGAGCAACAAAGTGACAATGTGACAGTACAATAAACATTCCTTGTAAGTAGCAGCAAAGATAGAAAATATTTATGTGCAAATACATGTAATACATATTGTGCAAAAGAGCATTTACAGGTTTGGTGTGTACAATCATTAGATGGTACTTGATCAGTGTGCTGGCAAATGTGTTGCGTTTATCTGAGTGATTGTGTGAGTGTGTGTGTCTGTGTTTATCAGTCCAGTCACTTTTTGTTGAGGAGACGGATGGCTTGTGGAAAGAAGCTGTTGCACGTTCTGGATGTGAGAGCCCGCATGCTTCTGTGCCTTTTTCCAGATGGCAGGACGGTGAAAAGTGTGTGTGATGGGTGTGTCCGATCAGCCACACTGCTGGTGGGTTTGCGGATGCAGCGTGTGGTTTAGATGTCTTCGATAGAAGGACAAGAGATGATCTTGTCCGTTCTTCTCACTATCCACTGTAGGGTCCGAGACGGCAGAATTTCCAAAACAGACAATGATGCAGCTGCTCAGGATGTTCTCGATAGTCCCTCTATAGAAAGTGGTAAGGGTTGTTGGTGAAGACTGGGCCTTCCTCAGCCTTTTCAGGAACAAAAAACATTGTTGGACCAGGTGAGGTTCTCCTCCAGATGGACATCCAGGAATTTGGTGCTGTTGACGATCTCCACAGAGGAGCCTTAATGTTCAGCAGAGAGCAGTCGCTCCATGTCCTCCTGAAGTCAACAACTATGTCTTTTGTTTTATCAATGTTCAGAGACAGGTTGTTGTTTTTTCACCAGTTCGTTAGCCTCTGCACTTTTTCTCTGTTTGCTGACTCGTCATTCTTGCTGATGAGCCCCACCACAGTTGTGTCATCAGCAAACTTGATGTGGTTGGAACTATGTGTCACTACACAGTCATGAGACAGCAGTGTGAACAGCAGGGAACTGAGCACACAGCCCTGGGGGGCCCCAGTACTCAGTGTGGTTGTGCTGGAGGTGCAGTTCCCAATCCACACTGATTTAGGTCTTCCAGTCAGAAAGTCCAGGATCCAGTTACAGAGGAAGGTATTCATGCCCAACAGGCTCAGCTTCCCAATCAGGTGTTGGGGGATGATAGTATTGAATGCTGAACTAAAATCTATGTACAGGATTTGAACGTATATGTCTTCTTCTTGTGCAGGTGTTAGAGGGCCTGATGGAGTGTGGTGGAAATGGCATCGTCCAGTGAGTGGTTAGAACGATACGCAAACTGCCATAGGGTCCAGTGTTATGTGTAGCAAGGTCTTGATGTGTCTCATGACGAGCTGCTCGAAGCGCTTCATGATGATGGCTGAGTGGCAACAGGACACAGGGTTGTGGTGTTAGTGTTATCGTTGAATGGTGTACTGTATATAAGTTTCACCCAATCATCTCCCTAATATCAAAGTCACAGTACATTTCCAAGTAATAGACCTGTTGTACAGCAGCTTGTCCTTGAAAAGTCTTTAATCTGGAAACATGGTTTAATAGTTTTCCATTTTCAAATTTGTTTTTATTTGAATATTATTTTTGGATTCAATTCGAATTTCACTTCTGTTCCATTTGTGGTTAGTTAGTTTCTACTTCATTGACTCACTTCTATTTCATTTCAATTTACAAACCGGATTCCAAAAAAGTTGGGACACTAAACAAATTGTGAATAAAAACTGAATGCAATGATGTGGAGATGGCAAATTTCAATATTTTATTCAGAATAGAACATAGATGACAGATCAAAAGTTTAATCCAAGAAAATGTATCATTTTAAAGGAAAAATATGTTGATTCCAAATTTCATGGTGTCAACAAATCCCAAAAAAGTTGGGACAAGGCCATTTTCACCACTGTGTGGCATCTCCCCTTCTTCTTACAACACTCAACAGACGTCTGGGGACAGAGGAGATCAGTTTCTCAAGTTTAGAAATAGGAATGCTCTCCCATTCTTGTCTAATACAGGCCTCTAACTGTTCAATCGTCTTGGGCCTTCTTTGTCGCACCTTCCTCTTTAGGATGCGCCAAATGTTCTCTATAGGGGAAAGATCTGGACTGCAGACTGGCCATTTCAGTACCCGGATCCTTCTCCTACGCAGCCATGATGTTGTGATTGATGCAGGATGTGGTCTGGCATTATCTTGTTGAAAAATGCAGGGTCTTCCCTGAAAGAGATGATGTCTGGATGGGAGCATATGTTGTTCTAGAACCTGAATATATTTTTCTGCATTGATGGTGCCTTTCCAGACATGCAAGCTGCCCATGCCACACGCACTCATGCAACCGCATACCATCAGAGATGCAGGCTTCTGAACTGAGCGTTGATAACAACTTGGGTTGTCCTTGTCCTCTTTGGTCCGGATGACATGGCGTCCCACATTTCCAACAAGAACTTCGAATCGTGACTCGTCTGACCACAGAACAGTCTTCCATTTTGCCACACTCCATTTTAAATGATCCCTGGCCCAATGAAAATGCCTGTGCTTGTGGATCTTGCTTAGAAATGGCTTCTTCTTTGCACTGTAGAGTTTCAGCTGGCAACGGTGGATGGCACGGTGGATTGTGTTCACTGACAATGGTTTCTGGAAGTATTCCTGAGCCCATTCTGTGATTTCCTTTACAGTAGCATTCCTGTTTGTGGTGCAGTGTCGCCTAAGGGCCCGGAGATCACGGGCATCCAGTATGGTTTTACGCCCTTGACCCTTACGCACAGAGATTGTTCCAGATTCTCTTAATCTTCGGATGATATTATGCACAGTTGATGATGATAACTGCAAAGTTTTTGCAATTTCTCGCTGGGTAACACCTTTCTGATAACGCTCCACTATCTTTCTCCGCAACATTGTGGGAATTGGTGATCCTCTACCCATCTTGGCTTCTGAGAAACACTGCCACTCTGAGAAGCTCTTTTTATACCCAATCATGTTGCCAATTAACCTAATTACTGTTAATTGGTCTTCCAGCTCTTTGTTACGCTCAAATTTTCTTTTTCCAGCCTCTTATTGCTAATTGTCCCAACTTTTTTGGGATTTGTTGACACTGTGAAATTTGCAATCAACATATTTTTCCTTTAAAATGATACATTTTCTCGGATTAAACTTTTGATCTGTCATCTATGTTCTATTCTGAATAAAATATTGACATTTGCCATCTCCATATCATTGCATTCAGTTTTTATTCACAATTTGTTTAGTGTCCCAACTTTTTTGGAATCCGGTTTGTATTTTAGGTTTAGTTTTAGTAATTTCAGTTAATTAAATTCTTTGAAAGCTTGTGTGTCACATAATCTTGCTGACATACCAGTCTCGATGTGTAGATAGATGAGTGCATTTTCCCGTCTTTTGTATTCATTTAACCCGGTCTTCCACTCCTCCGATTTCTTCAAACAGTGTGTTAGAGACTGCTGTTTGGTTGACGTACTGCTAACTGTGACAATCCTGTCTGTTGCTAACACTAATGTCTTTAAGATTTGTGGAGTATTTCCATTTTATTTCTACGCCACATGTGCTGTTACCAGTAATGACTATCGATTTGCTTTTACTGGTTTCACTGCCAATTCAAAATGGTTCCACACGGGCCTCGAACATTTTTTTTTCTGACATCTTGACTTTACTTCTCTTGATAAGGTGAAAGTATTGGTCCTTGCACTACATCGCCATGTAAAGGTGGTGTGCTATAACAACACAAACCTTTGGCATATGTCATGCAGTTGTCATCTAGCAGACAGAGGCTGGCAAAAAAGCAGCTGTCTTAAATGTAATTATACAGAATGATGATAATTTTTTGACAAAATTTTATGTTATTTAGCTTCATAGCAGCATCGTGGCTTAGTGGTTAGCACTATCACCTTGCACCCCCAGGGTCTGGGTCCAATTCCTGGCTCTGTGTGCATGGTGTTCGCATGTTCTCCCTGTGTTTGGTGGGTTTCCTCTGTGTACTCCGGTTTCCTCACACAGTTCAAAGACATGAAGATTAGGCTAATTGGCATTCCCAAATTGTCCCTGTGCCAAGTCTCCTGAAATGGCTCCAGGCCCCCTGTATACAGGCTAAAATTATCGATGATGAACTAATGAGTGAACAAGCGGGTTTTAGAGTTTTAGAGTTTTTAATTTTCAGTGGGTAAATTATTTTATTTCAGCTTACGAAAATGTTTTTAAACCAATAGTTTCTGTGTTAGTTTTCATTTTAGCATACAATAATAACCCTGTCTGGAACTATGTCCATAAGGCCTTGATGGTACTTGAAGTACAAAATGGCGGCTCAGTGGAGCCAGTTTCATTCCGAACAACAAGTTGTTACCAATGGTCAGAGACGCTGTTACCAATGGTCAGAATAAGCTTGTCAACCCACCTGCTGGTCTGGGGCCCCCAAGCAATTGCCCTTCTTGCCTGTTGAGAATCAGTGCCTCTGGCAATGGGAAAAGTCCTGCAGGTTGTTAAAGCAAATCAAGATTGTAGTGAAGAGCTTTTTAGCAATCAAAACTTTTCAGAACCACCTCCTAGAAGTTGATTTGGTGCACACTCTCTTCGAGTACCCTCTCAAATCTGTTCTGAAACTCCATCATTATGAAAATTCCCAAACCCTTAACAGCCTTCAGCACCACCTCAGGTTCCCAGGTGAGAATGGAAGTCACTTTACTGTAAGTTGCTTTTGTCCCAGTTAACTTTAGCTACTAAATTGCAGAAGGGACAGGTAATACTCTGACGTTCTCACCATAATTAATGAAAATGGAAACATCATTTGAATGTACAGAGATTCCGTGAGTAGCTTTAACCAGCATGGGGAAAAGTGTATGTTTGGTTCCTTAGTGGTGTGATCTCCAGTATAGTCTATGTGCAGTTCCAGTCCTGTCCAGGTACTGTACAACACAACTGTCATTTTCACATTGCCTTAAAGCTCTGCAACAATGTTCTCCACCTGAGAGAGAGAGAGAGAGAGAGAGAGAGAGAGAGAGACGAAGCTCATGGAAGGATATTGAAGTATGACCTGAGAGATGAAACAGGGCAAGAGAAAAACAAAGACATTAATTAATAATGAGAAAAAGGACAAAATGTAATGAAGGAGAAAGAAGGAGTATGAAGAGAGGACAGTAATGGATTACATTGATTGAGTTGGATGTTGGATTGATGATGGATAAATAAGAAGAAAATATCAAAATAAATATATATCAGGAAGTAGATGGATGGACAGAAAGGGAGAGAGAAGTAAGGAGAGGTCAGATGAGGAATAAGCAGCTGGAGAACTATGATAGTAAAATAATCTTTAAGTAATACATAATACAGTTAGAAGTGTGAAGCTGGACCTTTAGCAGGAGATTATGGAACTCACACACATCAGCCAACACTGTTGGAGGACATGGAGAACACAGATGGCACAAAGAACATGGAGAACACAGAGACCATGGAGAACACAGATGGCACAGACAACATGGAAAACACAGAGAAAATGGATAAAAAGAGAGCATAGAAGACATATCATGTGGAGAACAATGAGGACATGGAAGACATAGAGAACATGGAGGCCATTGAGAACCTGGAGAACATGGAGGCAGTATTAAACATGTTACTGAGCTGGGTGTGTCACTGCTGTTTCTTCACAGCTCACAAATGTTCTTCACACTTCACTCGACAAATCACTGATAAAAACTACACAAACTGCATTCACTGATCATTAACCTGTCATTTCATCACAACCGTTCTGCACATTCCTTCCTTCCTTCCTTTCTTTCTTTTTTTCAAATCTATCCCTTCATTCTTGCTGGCATTTACTTCCATGTTTATTTTGTCAATCCAGCACACATGTGCATGCTCTTTCTTTCTTTCTTTCTTTCTTTCTTTCTATATCCCTCCATCCTTCTATGCACAAAGAAAGAGAAAAAGAAAGTGTCGCTGATTTTATGGAGGGCTAGAATACAATTTCTGGAAGTTCTTAATGCTAGATTTCGCACTGCGGGGGGCGCTAGCATACAATATCGGGTTTTAACTGACATTTTTTTTTATCAGAACGGGGATCTGTGGTCTCTTTTAGGTGTGTGTGTGTGTGTGTGTGTGTGTGATGGTAGTACATGTGAGTCTACATTGCCCTTCCATTAAGCTCAGTGACCTTCCTTGTCCTTCTCATTCGAGCTTCTAATTGCGGTGCGACCGTCAGCGACCTCCGTGTAAAGGTTTTTTACACCCCCGCGTGGAGACACAAAGTCAACCGAAAGTAATGCGATCACTCCGGACTTGCACTTGTTATATTTCACACTCGCAATGTCTGGAAAAATGAGAACTACAATAAAGCGTCATGCATTCGTGGGGAAAGAAATGACCCAAGATCAGTCTTTCCACCTGTGATCAAGAATTAAGATATTTATTAGAGGCTAGACGCTGATCTGGGATCAGTAGTGAGTAACAGAACATGTTAGAGAACAAGGCAAAGAGCACCGCTGACCTTTTTGTGGTTTTTCACAAACAGACAAATGTCAAGTTTATGAACATCAAGTGATATCAGAGAGGAACAGAAAAAAAACTTAGATTTATCTGCAGGGTCTTATAAACTCAGTGTAAATAAATGAAGGAATAAAACAGTCAAAATGTTATAAAAATAAATAAATAAAAAATCATGGAATAAAGTGTAGTTATTGTTACAACAATAGCAGCATGCCCTGGGGGTGTTTTATTCCCCTATAAACATTTTGTTTTTCCATTTATAGCAGATATCATTTTATCTTTAACTTTATCGCAGCTATAAAGAGTTTTTCTTTCACTTCAGACTCGTCAGCTCCTTCCCACCGGAGACTCCTCCCATAAACTTCATAGTACCCATGCTTATGTTTATTTGTTCATATGGACACTTTGTACAGTACTGTGAGTCAATCAAACAGTTACTATAGAAACGATAACACAGGCTACGTGGGAATGAGCGGTTCAACTGTGGTGTAAGATTTCACATCAAAACAATTCTAAACAAAGATGAATATAATGATATTGTGTATCGGGCAATATGGGCTTTTATTACCCGTCTAAGCCTCATGCATTTTTGAAGTGTATATGTTTGTGCAGGTTAAAACTCAATAGAGCACCGCACAACTGCCGCGGACGTATAGATTCCTCGGTCCTTGAACTGTCCTTGTCCTCGTCTGTTTTGTCCTCCGTGGAAAACCAGAACTATATTTTTATGCGTAAGGCGGCGACGAGCGACCCTATAGCGCAGAAGTAACGATTCTGCATTAATTTAGCGCTCGCCCGGCCAAGACCTAAACGATCCCCGAGGTAGACCAGCCGACTCATGAATTTTAAACTGTGTTTATTTCTTGTGTTAATATGTCACCCGTATAGCCGGGAGAATGGATTTGTGCTGCCTTCATGGCGCCGTGCCAGTGCTGGCTCATAAAAGGTCTTGTAAACAGAAAACGGTATCTTGAGTGAGAGAAGGACGAATGTCAGTATGCGTAGAATATAAAAAACTAGCGCGTTGTTAAATCCAAATGGCAAATTGAAATGGTCAGATGTCAGAGAAAGGTGTTTAGATGGAGTGAATCAGCGAGTCCCTGACACTGAGTTAGCTCCCAGTCCATTAGCTTATCAGCACGAGTCGTTAGACGACAGCGCTTAGACGACGACGCAGCAGTGTGTCCATGATATCAGTCTGATGCAATATCAAGTCAAGCTTCACTGTCACAGAGTGTCATCACAACTGTGTGTCAAGCAACGAAGAAGATAATACATTCCGTCATTAATCTGTAAGCTATGCTTTCCAACATATTACTTAAAAAATATATGTCCTCTAATATGAGTGGGAATTTAGAACTCAGAAACAAACTGAGGGGAAAAAACACATACAGCGGTACCTCAGCATACAAATTTAATCTGTTCCTGGAGGTGAGGTCTTGAAGTGAAATTTTGTATTGTGAAACACATTTTCCCATAGGAAGTAATGTAAATGCAGAAAGTCCACTCTGGCAACCCAAATATATTACCAATGTTACCAATTTCCAACACTGTAATCATATTTTTGCATATAAACAAAAGATAAGTAATGGAGTAAAATATGAAATAAATAGACATTAAACCTCACTTGACCTTAATTTGTGATTCCTCTTGGCACCAGCAGCTTTAATGCGACCGTACATGCTCATGTTTGTCATTCAATAAGCAACAAGCTACAGTAGTTAAACCTTTTTTTTTCTTGCTCTTGTAGCTCCTGTAAGTAGCCTCTTGTTTTGATTCTTATTTCCTAGTAGGAGGTCAGAATTGATGGCGCTTTCAGATCTATCAGGCAGTTAGAACTGTAAAACTGTCTTAGTGCATGGTTCTTCAAAGGTTCTTTAAGGTATTTTTCCATAGACAAGTTTTGTTTTGCTTCCAAAGAAGGGTTGTATTCTGACAGAACGTTCTCCAAGAGGAGCAACCAAGAACGTTTATGTTGAGAGTGCAAGAGTTTCGCAAATGTTAAAGTCTTGAAAAATCAAGTAAATTTGTGCTTTTTTTTTTTAAAAAGGAACAATTGAGAACTCTTAGCAAGGTGCTGTTGTCTTACATGGCCTGTCAGTGGAGCAGTCCGGCTCTCTAGAACATTCTTCAGAAGATCAGAGTCAGTCCAAGGTCTCGGCAGCAGCCTGAGAGAACCTGCCACATACCACTCTGCATGAGAATTAGACTCAATGACTCACAGACACGTGTGTGTGCGTGTGTGTGTGTGTGTATTTGCAATGCATGCGGGTGTGTGTGTGTGCATGTTTGTTCTCATCCTCCGTCTCTCTCCATCGCGAAAGGTTGAGACAACCAGTAGCCTGTTGCTAAGGTAACAAAGTCAAAGCCAAAACGGCTGTTTGTCGACCGAGTGGGATTTGTTCCCGGACTGTATGCAAATCAGAGAACAGGAAGCCAGGGATGCAAATTGTTTGCATATTGAATGCTGGGAATTTGACTCATTGTTAATATCCTTGAAACGAACATGAAGCACTTAATTCGATTTACCCCTAAAATAAACCTTTCATTTGTTCTTGAGTATTGAGCACGAAATTTATTATTATTATGATTAACTATTAGCACTTACACCATGTTAACTAGCTAACAATAATGTATATAATTTATTGAAGAATGCAGTGTACGATTTATCAATTGATACAGTAAATATTGTGGAACATTTTCGCAGCAATAACAGTTACTATAAAATAAACCACTCACTTACTCATCACTCATCTTCTATATGGCTTTATCAGAGGCCAACACAGAGAGGCTGAGGAGGAGCTTCTTCCCGCAGGCGATAAGGTCTCTCAATCACACCTCCACACAGGACTAATAACATCTTTTTAAGCTCACAACACTGACTGGACAATCATGGACACATTCATACACACTTGCACTAAATATTTATACATCTGGACAATTGCACATGTCACTTTCATTAGTCACCTTTCATGCATATTTGCACAACCACTGACACTTTAAATTCTATATACTGTACATATATACTCTATCTACCCTATATTTCTATATTTTGCAATATTTTATTATGCCCTTATTGTACAGTCAATTTTACTAGTTAAATTTATTTCTTTAGTATTTCCTTTTTATTGATTATTTATTTTACGTACAAGCTTTTATTTTCTTTTTAAGGTCACTGGCGGTCATGTAAGCATTTCACTGCATATTATACTGTGTATGACTGTGTATGTGACAAATAAAAATTTTAACTTAATTAAATTTTATCCTGTATTCAGGGTCGCAGGGACCTGGAGCCTATCTCAGGAGGCTTAGGGCACGAGGAGGGGTACACCCTGGACAGGGTGCCAATCCAGGGTGCCGAACCACGGGATGTTCCCAACATGCAGTGATCAGAACAACATGCAGTGTGTGTCGCAGGGCACACACATATACACACACTCAGACACTCATTCACACACTACGGGCAATTTGGGAACGGCAATTAGCCTAACCTGCATATCTTTGGACTGTGGGAGGAAACCAGAGTACCCGGAGGAAACCCACTAAGCACGGGAAGAACAGGCAAACTCCATGCACACAGGGACGGGAATCGAACCCGGATCTACTGTACATCTACTCCCATCTACGAATGTTTGCAGCATCACCCAGGAATCGAACTTGCAATTTCCAGGTAACAGGGCAAACATGCTTCCATTATGTTCTGACTCCTTTCTATAGTAACCAGCATTAACCTTTTCAACAATTTGTGTTACAGTAGATCTCTATTGAATTGGACTACATGGGCCCATGTGCATCAGTTAGCCTCGGCCACCCATCATCCTGTCGCTGGTTCACCGAGTATAAGATTAAGCTTCAATGACTTGTCAAGGGTACCTTATAGCAAAGTGAAATTATTTTTCATTCACATATTCCAGTAAGGAACCCCGGGTCAGAGCACAAGGTCAGCCAGGATACAGTGCCCCTGGAGCTGATAGGGTTAGGGCCTTGTTCAAGGGCTCAACAGTGGTAGCTTGGCGGTGCTGGGGCTTGAAACCCCCACCTACCGAATAACCCAGATCCTTAACCAATTGAGCCACCACTGCCCTCCACTCCCCATTTCCTTCCCTGGAGCACTTTTCCCTGACCACTGCAGCCTGGAAACATTGCACAATCAATCTGATCCATCACGTCACCCATAGTCACAGTAGTAATGGTTTCAATATCTTGTTACAATAGCTGCTGGATGTGGGTGGGATATATTAGGCAGACAAGTGAATGTTCTGTCTCTGAAGTTGATGTGTTCGAAGTAGGAAATATGGGAATGCATTGACAAGGGCCAAATTGTGATGTCTAGACTACTGGGTCAGAGCAACTCCAAAACAACTACTCTTCTGGAATATTTCCAACATGCAGTGATCAGAACCTACTAATAAGTGCTTAGAGGAAGAAAAACCTGGGTTATGTCAACAGGGTTATGGGTGGCCAAGGCTCACAGAGTGGGCTCTCTGGTGTACAGTAGTTTGATCCAATAGAAGCACTACAGTAGCTCAAATTGATGAAATGCCATAATAGAAACTAATCAGAACAAACAGTACAGTACATCACTATTATGTTGGCAAAAGACAGGACCTACAGTACTCAATATTAGTCAGGTGGTCATGATGTTATGGTGGATCAGTGTTTTATGTACTGTATGTCTGTCACACCTGAAATAATCACACAATAGATACATTAAACGAACAAAAAACTAATTAAGTACCATAATTAAGTCATGATGATGATGTGATTAGTAGCATCGTTACAAGCGGCATTGTTACAAAGCAAATCTTTCACATCACTCACTTTTCTTCACACTTGCTTAGGGAAAGGTTATGTACGTCACCCCGTAATTTAAATCAAACCACCCATCGCCCCCCCTCCCCCCCCGCACCAACGACACGCACACCCCGTGTCCCTTCCAGCATCTCCGAAACACCTGAACTGCGCCCCATAATGATCGTAATCTGACGTTAATTTCACACTCGTCCACCGCTCGGAGTCAGAGAGGGGGCCGTTTATAATCGACCCCGTGAGATTTAGCTAAGCAGTGCTAGCTCAAGTGGATAATTAGCAATCCATTTTCATAGAGGGAGAAAAAAAATATAGAACCGCTTTTAGCGTTGTGCTAAATTGAATTATCGCCAAGAAGAGTCATGGAGCTCGGGAAGGCAATTAAGGTGAACGGCAAAAATGGTGCGAACATGCTCATACACACACACATGCACATGCACACACACATACACATTGTGTTGTGAACCAATGTGTTTCATATATACTACAGAAACTCATGTACTGTATATAACCATTTAATAAGACTACTAAAAAAAGGTTTAATTGTAATCTAATATTGTAAAAGGATTGTCTATCTTTGTGTGTGTGTGTGTGTGTGTGTGTGTGTGTGTGTGTGTGTGTGTATCACATATTGCACACACACTCACTGATTTTTCTTCAGGTGTGTATGTGTGTGTCAAAACACCCCCCTGGTCTGATTCATTACAAAAAATTCATCTGGGCCGCACTCCGGGGGTATAAAGTCGGACTGAGTGAGTCCCCACTTCAGCTGGACAAAATCGAACGCCACATTTTAAGTGGAATATCGTAATAAAGAGCACACACACAAACACTTCAAGGTACACACTTACACATGCACACACACACCCACGCAGTCACTAAGCCTGAGGATAACAAACTTAGAATGAAGAGCGGATAAAGTTGCAGCGATGTTTCATTTCTAATAAATTAAAAGATTACAAGGATTAAAATGCTCACTTGTAACTCTGAGTGTTTTGAAAGAAAGAAAGAAAGAAAGAAAGAAAAAGAAAGAAAGAAAGAAAGAAAGAAAGAAAGAATATTAAATGCAATCAAGGAAGCAAAAAAAGACAGAGCAGTTAAAGGGGAAAACTTGCAAACTTTTTTTTAATGGAAAAAGAGAGAGAGGGAGTGGGGAAAAAAGTAAACAGATAACTAGTGATTAGAGATACAGAAGAGAGGAGGAGAGAGAGAGACAGACAGACAGACATTTTGTCAACTCTGCTCTGATTAGCATGCAGCGTTCATCACTGTGAGGGAGGGAAGTGTGTATGAAATAAATTGAATGACCTTTACACTGCTCTGTCTAATATAGTGGTCTTGTGTGTGTGTGTGTGTGTGTGTGTGTGCGCACACGTGTGTGCACTAGTCTACCTCTTATGCTATTATTCCACTGCACAGTGTAACCAATTCAATCATGGCCCCCGTTTCTGTGATTCCCAACGTATTATTAAAGGTTTTATTTGCCCTTTTCTTCTCTTTCTGCATAATCTCGAGCGAGTGCTCACCCTCAATCTGCTTCCCAAAATTGTTTGCTCAAAAGGTAGGTCCCTTAGAAATAAAACCCAGTAACCATAGCACCTGAAGATTTCTAAGATTGTAGGCCCCAGGAAATATAGGCTGATGGTGTCAAGACACACTGTAAACATAAAACATTACGGCTATGTGAGTAGGGAATTGGTATATACTAGGACCCTGGGATATACAAAGTACTGGAAACAGAGGGCCCCTTGTTATTTAAGACCTTAGGAATGCATGACGTTGGGAAACCAAGGAGGAACAAAGTGACCTTCAACTGGTCCAAAGAGAATATAGGACACTACATATGAAACCATTTGGAATGCCCACAGGAAACACAGGGCCAACAGGCAATATAAGGCACTCAGTATATAGGACTATATGAAACACAGGGCCCCCAGTATATAGGACAACAGGCAATAGGGTATTCCATATATAGGACCAGAGGAAACACAGGGCCCCCAGGATATAGGACAACAGGCAATATAAAGCACTAAGTATATAGGGGTACAGTATATGAAACACAGGGCCCCCAGTATATAGGACAACAGGCAATATCGGGCATTCAGTATATATGACCACAGGAAACACAAGGCTCCCAGTGTATAGGACAACAGGCAATATAAGGCACTCAGTATATAGGACTATATGAAACACAGGGCCCCCAGTATATAGGACAACAGGCAATATAAGGCACTAAGTATATAGGGGTACAGTATATGAAACACAGGGCCCCCAGTATATAGGACAACAGGCAATATCGGGCATTCAGTATATATGACCACAGGAAACACAAGGCTCCCAGTGTATAGGACAACAGGCAATATAAGGCACTCAGTATATAGGACCACAGGAAACAGAGGGCCCCCAGTATATAGGACAACAGGCAATATAGGGCACTCAGTATATAGGACCACAGGAAACACAGGTTCCCCAGTATATAGGACAACAGGCAATATAAGGCACTCAGTATATAGGACCACAGGAAAAACAGGGACCCCAGGATATAGGTCAACAGGCAATATAAGGCACTCAGTATATAGGACCACAGGAAACAGAGGGCCCCCAGTATATAGGACAACAGGCAATATACTGTAGGGCACTCAGTATATAGGACCACAGGAAACACAGGTTCCCCAGTATATAGGAAAACAGGCAATATAAGTCACTCAGTATATAGGACTATATGAAACACAGGGCCCCCAATATATAGGACAACAGGCAATATAAGGCACTCAGTATAAAGGACCACAGGAAACACAGGGTCCCCAGTATATAGGACAACAGGCAATATAAGGCACTCAGTATAAAGGACCACAGGAAACACACGGTCCCCAGTATATAGGACAACAGGCAATATAAGGCACTCAGTATAAAGGACCACAGGAAACACACGGTCCCCAGGATATACAGTAGGACAACAGGCAAAATAAGGCATTCAGTATATAGGACTATATCATACACAGGGCCACCAGTATATAGGACAACAGGCAAAATAGGGCACTCAGTATACATGTAAAGGACCACAGGAAACACACGGTCCCCAGTATATAGGACAACAGGCAATATAAGGCACTCAGTATTGTCATGCTCCACGCCCTGTCTGCCGTCCTTTTCCCACGCTGTCACTTCCCCACGTGCTCATGTTTTTGTCTAGCCGTCACGTACGCCCCCACGCCCCCGTTTCCGCCCCGTCTGCTCAGCTGTTTCTCATTCCATGACTGATTACTCCAGCGATTTAAGCATGCGCGGCGCGCTGCTTAAATCGCTGGATTATCTTGTGTTTTCATGCCCCGATCTTCTCGCGTTTATTTTCCCTTGATCTCACGTTGCCAAGTTCGCTTTGTTTCTCGTTTTTCGCTTTCGGTTTCTCGTCTCGGATTTGTTTGCCTCGCCCTTTTGATCTCCCGGTTTTTGAATTTACGCTTCCTCTTTTGACCACGGCTTCCGCTTTACGATTTGGCTTAGACGCTACGCTGACTGATCACCCGGTATTGACTTCCGCATTCCGACCACGCTCTTGCCTGACATTTTGGCACGTCATCTGCACTTGGATTCACCTCGTTCCGTTCCGCTACGTGACAGAATAATCCAGCCATCGATATGAATCCAGCAGATGTCGACTGCATGAATGTAGCACTGGAGCATCAGGGTGCTCCTCTTGAAGCTCACCACCAGGGGCTGCTCAACACCAAGCAAACCCTTGCTGACGTCACAACCCAGCTCCAAGGACTCCAGCTCTCTCCAACGCGACATGAGGACTCCATCATGCAACGCGAACCACGCCTCCCTGCCCCCCCGACCTATGAGGGTGATCCTGGTACATGTCGCTCATTTCTCTCTCAGTGTACGCTGATATTCGAGCTCCAACCCTCCACATTCTCCACCGAACGCTCCAAGGTGGCATATGTGATAACGCTGCTCTCAGGACGAGCTCAAGAATGGAGCACTTCTCTTTGGGACTCTCGCGACCCCTGCTGCTCCAACTACGAGGACTTCGCTGAGGAGATGAAGAGGGTGTTTGATCGCTCATGTCATGGAAGGGATGCTGGTCACAAACTGTTAAAGCTCCAACAAGGCTCGCGTTCGGCCTATGATTACGCCATAGAATTCCAGACCCTAGCTCTCTCCAGCAGGTGGAATAATCGTGCGTTGAGTGATGTGTTCTTTGAAGGACTGACAGAAGCACTTCAGGATGAGCTAATCTCTCGTGAACTACCGTCATCACTCCAAGATCTCATGGATTTGGCCGGCCGAGTGGATTCACGTCTCCGCCTTCGGAAAGGGGCCAGGATTGCACCACCTAGAGCCTTCCAGCGACCCCACCCTCAGGATGAAACCGTACAACTGGGCAGAACCCGCATTTCACCAGAGGAGCGACGACGTCGTCGAGTGGAGGGAGCCTGCTTCTACTGTGGAGAATTGAACCATCTACTTAGGAACTGTGCAGTAAGGAGAAGAAGTCCTCAGGTTCAGCTGGGAGCACTGGAAGGCACTTCTCCAAAGAAACCTCCAGACCAACGCCGACTGCTTCCCATCTTTCTCATCCACGAACAACGAACCCACCTGGTGCAGGCACTGATCGACTCCGGTTCAGACCGTAACCTAATCAATGCCGCCTCAGCCAAGGCCCTGGGAATCCCTGCTCTGCCTTTAGAGACTCACCTCAAGGTTCAGGCCCTCGATGGGAGTCCACTTCCTTCTATCACCCACAGGACCCCTCTTCTCGGTCTAAGGGTCTCAGGTAACCATTCTGAGCAGACCTCGCTATCCATCATGGAGGGATCTCATGCCACGGTCATTTTGGGCCTCCCCTGGCTGATCCGACATAACCCACAGATTGACTGGGCCGGAAACTCGATCTCAGCATGGAGCCCATCATGTTCCACGACCTGCCTACGCGCTGCCCTCACGTCATGCCCCGACCCCGCCCAGGCAGATGAATCACTGGAACTCACCCATGTTCCACCTGAGTATCACGACCTCAAGGCTGTGTTCAGCAAATCGCGCGCCATTTCTCTTCCCCCCCATCGGCCATACGACTGCGCTATTGATCTGCTCCCAGGCACCTCTCCCCCCAAGGGCCGTCTATACTCATTGTCACCCAAGGAACGCCAAGCCATGGACCATTACATCACCGAATCCCTCGCGGCGGGGATCATTCGTCCTTCTTCCTCTCCAGCGGGGGCCGGGTTCTTCTTCGTGGGCAAGAAAGACGGTTCCCTTCGTCCCTGCATAGATTACAGGGGTTTGAATGAGATCACTGTGAAGAACCGGTACCCCCTCCCACTAATGGCCACCGCCTTTGAGCTTCTCCAAGGAGCCAGGATTTTCACCAAGCTCGACTTACGCAATGCTTACCACCTTGTCCGCATCCGAGAGGGTGACGAGTGGAAAACGGCCTTCAATACCCCTACAGGGCATTACGAATACCTTGTGGTTCCGTTCGGCCTCACTAATGCCCCCGCAGTCTTCCAGGCCTTCATTAACGATATACTCAGAGACTTTCTTAACTTATCTGTGTTTGTCTACCTGGATGACATCCTGATCTTTTCCCGGGACCTGGAGGAACATCAACAGCATGTCCAACAGGTGCTACAAAGGCTCCTAGAGAACAAATTATTTGCAAAACCAGAGAAGTGCGAATTCCACACCACTTCCACCACATTCCTTGGATTTGGCATCGGACCTTCAGGAATCCAGATGGAACCTGCCAAGCTTCAAGCCGTCACGAACTGGCCCACACCCACCTCACGACAGGAACTCCAGAGATTTCTGGGATTCTCAAATTTCTATCGCCGTTTCATCCGCGGCTACAGTTCTATCGCTGCCCCCCTAACAGCCCTAACCTCTCCCAAGGTTCGTTTTCGTTGGAACCAGGAATCTGAGGGAGCCTTCACCAAACTTAAGAAGCTGTTCACATCCGCTCCTATCCTCACCATCCCGGACCCGTCACGGCAGTTCATTGTGGAGGTCGACGCCTCCAGCACGGGAGTAGGAGGCATTCTCTCTCAGAGATCCGCCCATGACAACAAGCTGCACCCCTGCTCTTTCTTCTCACACCGATTAACCCCCACCGAAGGAAATTATGGCATCGGAGATCGCGAGCTCCTGGCCATAAAACTAGCCCTGGAGGAGTGGAGACACTGGCTTGAAGGAACGGAGATCCCATTCCTGGTCTGGACTGACCACAAAAACCTCGAGTACCTTCGAGGCGCCAAGCGGCTGAACTCCCGCCAGGCCCGTTGGTCACTCTTTTTCACCAGGTTCAACTTCACCCTCTCCTACCGTCCAGGATCCAAGAACGCCAAACCAGATGCTCTCTCCAGGCAGTTCACCCACACCCAAGACTCCACCATCAGCAACACCATCCTCCCTTCGCACTGCCTACTCGCAGTGGCTGAGCTAGATATAGAGACTCGGGTGAAGCAGGCCTTGTCCCGTGAACCAGGCCCCAGTAATGGACCCCCCAATCGGCTATTCGTCCCACTCACTCTACGCTCCCAGGTCCTAGAATGGGCACATTGCTCCAAACCCTGTCCCAAGCCCAGCAGCGTTTTTGGTGGCCAACCATAAAGGAGGACGTCCCTGGCTTTGTGGCAGCTTGTGACATTTGTCAGCGATATAAACACCTCAACACCGCCCCAGCAGGCCTCCTCAGACCTTTACCAATCCCGCACCGTCCATGGTCCGATATCGCACTTGATTTTGTGACAGGATTACCCACCTCTGATGGCCACACCTGTATCATGACCGTAGTGGATCGGTTCTCCAAGGCAGCCCACTTTATTCCCATCCCAAAACTCCCGTCCGCCAAGGAGACTGCAGAACTCATGATCCTCCACGTTTTTAAGCTCCACGGCCTGCCCAAAGATATCGTCTCCGATCGTGGCCCGCAGTTCACTTCTCAATTCTGGAAGGCATTTTGTAAGCTCATCGGAGCCACCCCAAGCCTGTCATCAGGTTTCCATCCTCAATCCAATGGGCAGACGGAGAGGAAGAACCAGGCTCTCGAGGTCGCCCTGAGATGCATGACCTACCGGGATGTCACCTCGTGGAGCAGATTCCTGCCCTGGGTTGAATACGCCCACAACTCTCTAGTCTCTTCATCTACTGGGCTGTCCCCCTTCCAGTGCTGCCTTGGTTACCAACCACCCTTGTTCCCCCCTCAGGAAGAGGAGGTCAGCGTCCCCTCTGCCCAAGCCTTCATTCGCCGCTGCAGGAGGACCTGCAGGCCAGAAGGACGCTGCTACGACAAGGCAGAACTTATAAGGAGCAAGCAGACCGCAGACGCTCTCAGGCCCCCAAGTACAGGATAGGGCAGAGAGTCATGCTCTCCACCAGAGACCTCCCTCTAAGGACCATTTCTCGTAAACTCTCTCCCCGATATGTAGGCCCATTCACGATTACCAAGATCATCAACCCATGCGCTGTCAAACTCTTACTCCCCTCAACCATGCGAAGAATAAACCCCACGTTCCACGTATCCCAGCTACGCCGTCTTGCCTCAAGCCCATTAAGTCCCCCCACCCACCCTCTGCCTCCTCCCCGTATCATTGATGGCGGTGAAGCCTACACCGTCCGCCGCCTCCTGAAAGCTCGCCGCCGAGGTAGAGGCATTCAGTACCTGGTGGACTGGGAAGGCTATGGCCCTGAGGAGAGAAGCTGGATCCCCGCCAAGTTCATCCTAGACCCCAAGCTAATCTCTGACTTTCAGAAACGCTTCCCTGAGGCTCCCCGTCCTAACGCCCAGAGGCGTTCGTAAGGGGGGGGGTACTGTCATGCTCCACGCCCTGTCTGCCGTCCTTTTCCCACGCTGTCACTTCCCCACGTGCTCATGTTTTTGTCTAGCCGTCACGTACGCCCCCACGCCCCCGTTTCCGCCCCGTCTGCTCAGCTGTTTCTCATTCCATGACTGATTACTCCAGCGATTTAAGCATGCGCGGCGCGCTGCTTAAATCGCTGGATTATCTTGTGTTTTCATGCCCCGATCTTCTCGCGTTTATTTTCCCTTGATCTCACGTTGCCAAGTTCGCTTTGTTTCTCGTTTTTCGCTTTCGGTTTCTCGTCTCGGATTTGTTTGCCTCGCCCTTTTGATCTCCCGGTTTTTGAATTTACGCTTCCTCTTTTGACCACGGCTTCCGCTTTACGATTTGGCTTAGACGCTACGCTGACTGATCACCCGGTATTGACTTCCGCATTCCGACCACGCTCTTGCCTGACATTTTGGCACGTCATCTGCACTTGGATTCACCTCGTTCCGTTCCGCTACGTGACACAGTATATAGGACTACAGGTCCTTCTAAAAAAATTAGCATATTGTGATAAATATTATTTTTTGTAATGTAGTGATAAACATTAGACTTTCATATATTTTAGTTTCATTACACACAACTGAAGTAGTTCAAGCCTTTTATTGTTTTAATATTGATGATTGTGGCATACAGCTCATGAAAACCCAAAATCCCTATCTCAAAAAATTAGCATATTTCATCCGACCAATAAAAGATAAGTGCTTTTAATACAAAAAAAAGTCAACCTTCAAATAATTATGTTCAGTTACAGTATGCACTCAATACTTGGTCGGGAATCCTTTTGCAGATTCTTGTGTCTTGTGTCTCTCAACTTTCTCTTCACAATATCCCACAGATTCTCGGTGGCTCTGGATGTTTCTACTTCAGACTCAGTCCACTGCTTCCACAGGTCCTCCAAGGTCTGGAATCGGTCCTTCTCCACAATCTACCTCAGGGCCCGGTCACCTCTTCACCTTTTCCTTCCCACAGACTTCCCACTGAGGTGCCTTGATACAGCACTCTGGGAACAGCCTATTCGTTCAGAAATGTCTTTCTGTGTCTTACCCTCTTGCTTGAGGGTGTCAATGATGGCCTTCTGGACAGCAGTCAGGTCGGCAGTCTTACCCATGATTGCGGTTTTGAGTAATGAACCAGGCTGGGAGTTTTTAAAAGCCTCAGGAATCTTTTGCAGGTGTTTAGAGTTAATTAGTTGATTCAGATGATTAGGTTAATAGCTCGTTTAGAGAACCTTTTCATGATATGCTAATTTTTTGACATAGTGATTTTGGGTTTTCATGAGCTGTATGCCACAATCATCAATATTAAAACAATAAAAGGCTTGAACTACTTCAGTTGTGTGTAATGAATCTAAAGTATATGAAAGTCTAATGTTTATCAGTACATTACAGAAAATAATGAACTTTATCACAATATGCTAATTTTTTTTAGAAGGACCTGTATATGAAACACAGGGCCCCCAGTATATAGGACAACAGGCAATATAAGGCACTCAGTATATAGGACTATATGAAACACAGGGCCAGCAGTATATAGGAAAATATGGAACACAGACCACTCAGTATATAGGACCACATGGAAGAAAGGGACCATCATTATGTATATGACCATTAGGAATATAGGCCACTCAGGATGTATTTTAAGGAACATATGGTCCTCAGTATACCATGTGTAATAAAGTGACTCTTAATATACTGTATAGAAGCCTAGGGAACATTAGAACTTTTATAGCTATTACAATAAAGAATATAGCATAGTTAATCTATGGTACCATGTGGAACTCAGATACTTCCATAAGTATCAACACAGGGAACATACAGTAGGACACTTAAGAGCTATAGTAGGACTACCGAGAACATATACTGTAGGACTTACAGTACGATATAGTATAAGATCAGGGAGAACATATTACAGTCAATATACTGTACATGATCATACAGAGCATAGAGCACTTAGTATATAGAACCATAGGGCAGCCATTATCTAAGACCATAGTGAATATACTATAGATCTGTCAGTTATAAGGATCCACAGGGAACATAAGACACTCAATATCTTTGACCTTTTGGAACATGCAGTACAGTAGGTCTCTCAATAGCTTAGGCTCTGGTAACATATTATTGCATAGGACTATGATCATAGGTTAGTAGGTCAAAACAGTACCCAGGATCCATGGCATACAGTACAGAACACAGAAATCATAAGGCTTTAGGTACATTAAACAATGGTATCTGAGGGCTGCTTCTTCAGTGAGGGAATAGTTGAGGATATTTCCAGCAGGGTAATGAGGAACAAAAAATGTCCAGGGTGTTTGCCAAAGGGCCAACAATTCCCATTGGACACAGGACCTAGTGCACAATACATGTTTCCTGAAATAAAATCCAGTGAAGTAGCACTTACTTTGGCATCACTCTGTAGAATTTTCACAAGTGTAATGTTCTGTTGTCTTCTCTTGTATCTTGACTCTGTAATCTCCTGCACTTCTTATATCTTTTTGTTTTGCACTCCAAAGGGCCTCCATCCCTCCATCCAATTTCTGCAGCAGCACTATTGAAATGGAAATGTTTAGAGAGCTCTTAAGCAATGTCAAATCACCTGGCGCTACGGAGATGGTGGATTACTGTCTGCAAATTGGCCTCCGTGCTTCATTTGGCTGCGTCCTTAAGTCCCTCTCACACCCTTCTCTGTGAATCAAGTAATGAATAGGAATCCATAAATCCTAAAGCAAACAAGAGGAGAAGAAAAGCCGTGCCTATTACTGTGCAAAGTAAATGGACACTGCAATATGCTAAGTTGAAATGTTTTGTGCGTGAGCTGGTGTGAAAGCATGCATTATTTAGATTGCACTTAAATTCAGCACTAACCTGTGAGGATATCTCTCAGTTGCGCCAACTGGGATTCCTATATGACCTCAGAGATGGAGATTCATGCGCTTTGTCCATTTTTCCCCTGTGATTATGGCAATAAACGTAGCAGCTTTTCTGCTTGTTGTGTTTGGGATGCTAAATTTATACACAGTCTAAAATCCATCTTTAAAAATGACTCTATCAGGAACGCTAGACGCTAGCATTTTAAGATTTGCCTCAAAAGGTGAAGGCAGTATACAATATCCTCAACCCTAATGTGTAGACTTTGCAAAAATGTTATTCTAACGTAAGATTATTTTTCAGAGTGACATCTAAATGTCTGACAAGTTCTAAGATCTGACAAAGTAAGAAAAAAGAAACTATGATGATCAACTATTATTATAATGTATTCATCATCCAGAAGGCACCTGATGGAAAACCTAAGAAATGCAGAATTCAGGGTTTATAGCCTAATAATATAAGACCAGAGGTGGAAGGCAATTGAATACATTTACTTTCTTACTGTATTTAAGTAAACATTTGTATACTATGGTAGTATTGTTATTGTATTTCTTTTGTACTTTCACTCCACTACTGTATATGTGTTGGTCTTTCGGCTGCTCCCGACACAGCGGAATATCCAGTCCGCACTACAACTTGGCACAGTTTGTATGCCGGATGCCCTTCCTGACGCAACCCTCCCATTTTATCCGGGCTAGGGACCGGCACTGCATCCAGTGGCTGGGGCTTGGGCCCTGGCTGGGAATCGAACCCGTACCTTCCGCATAGTAGGCGAAACACCTACCACTGAGCCACCAGTGCCCTTTTCACTCCACTATATAGTACACCAAAAATCTTTACTTTTACTTCACTACATTTCTGCATGATGTTGCATTGCCTAACCTCATGGTGTGTAGTATTTGAAGCAGAAATTTTCATCACCTGCCGACTATTATGTGAAATTGCATTACTTTCCTTTCCACCAAGATAATATAACAGGTGTTTGAAATCAGAAGCAGAACTGATTGCAGACAGCAGGGAAAAAATAGCATGGGAGGGAAGAAGAGAGAGGGAGAGGCAGAGAGAGAAATAAAAAGACTATTCTGAGCTATGACAAGCCCCTTTGATACTTCAGTAAATTTGAAAGTTTGTGACATATAAAAGGAGGACTTTTAGTTGAGTATTTTTTGCCCTAAGGAACTTTTACTCAAATACCAGATTTGTGTACTTTACCCACATTATAATACACCAGTGATATAGGGCTCTACAAACATAAACATAGGACTGTAGCAAACTGAAGTCTGGGAACATGAGGACCCCTTAATAAACCTGTGACAACAAGGCTCAAAGATCATAAGATCCTTCAAACATAGGACTCTGGGGGAATAGGATACCTGGGAACATAACTCATGGTGAATTTCCTTTAAGAGACTAAGAATATAGGGTTTTAGGAGAATATGAACCTTTGTACATGGGACCCTAGAAGGATTGAATCCTAGGAATATGAGACTCTGGGAAAATAGGAATCTTAGAATGTAGCATTGTATTAACAAAATTAAGCAGGTTCTGAATTTAAGGTTTCCATTTCTGATCCACACAGAAGCTCTTCAGAAACCCAGAACTCCTTTTGGGAATTTTTCCTTAGCTTTATTTGAATGTGTGTATGTATTTCAGAATCTTTCTATAGGGGTTCCTGTACAGAGGCTAGAGAAGGATGAAAAAAAAAAGCTGCATGCCTTCATCCCTCACAACAGGAAACTTTGAGTCAGCACTCTTTCTGCTTTGCGGGGGTGGAAGAAGAAGGCAGAGAGGAAGAAGAACACCAGGGTGTGTGTATGTAGGAGTTACAACGAAAAAGAACTCTTATGAATCTGCCAAACTCTCGTCTCTGGATTGCTGGCTCTCGATTCCTGGTCGTTTTGAACAGTTTTGTGCTCTAAATGAACTGAAAGACTTGTTGATGAGATGATGAGCTGAAGAAAGTGTATTAGAACTCGGGTTAAGGTTTTTGTTCAAGGGCTCTTACACTGACTTCCTGGCAGTCTTGGGATTTGAACTTGTCACTAGCACAGCGCACTTTCCGCAATGCTACCACTACCTGTCAAAAGCAAAGAAGATAAGTGAAAAAGCACTTTTTAGAGTGCGTATCAAAAAACTATCTATAAACTATAAACCAGTAAATGCAATTTCTTCCACACTCTGTGTCCAAGAAAGTGCTGAAACAAAAACTACTGTAAATAATAATAATAATAATAATAATAATAATAATACAACTGTTCTGAACAACACAGAAATGGCAGAATATTAAAAACCTTTCAATCATGTTTATGCATCATATATTTTGCATAATTACAAATATAACCTCAAAGAATAGACTTCACCAATTTAACCCAAATTCACCTTTGTTGCAGATTTCTACACTCTATGGCATTTAAAAATAAAAATAGACCCGTGGATGAAAAGACAAAGATGAAAGACAACCTTGACCCTTAACGCGTGCTGCATCAAGTGCCTTGAGCGAGTTCAATACTTTTGTGTGAAGGTCTTCAGTTTCTAACCCGAAGGACTTCAACTCAGCTAATTTTATTCAGTCTGGAAAGAAATTTAAAATCTATATTTATGATTTGAATAAAGTTCAGAAAGGAAGACCTGCAACCAAAAATGAATAAAATATTGGGAAGAGGGAACTCTCTACCCTTTGAGGCCCTGTCCTAGTAGTTCAAAGAAGAGAATCAATCTGGGGCATACATTAAAGGAAAAAAAAACATAAAATATAGGACTGAAAGACACAGAGAGAGAGAGAGAGAGAGAGAGAGAAAGACAGACAGAAAGGGAGAGGGATGATTTAACGAAATTCTGCCATTGTAGAAAAAAAGACATGAAGCTTGGCATCAATAATTTGTGTGTTTCCTCTGAAAGTGTATTGTGCTTGTCTCATTAAGTAAACCTGGTCAGACGGAATCCTCCACTTCATTCCAATCTCGATATTATGCAAAGGAACCTTTCAACGCTTTATTGACTGTATCAATCAGGGAACATTTGATCCCACACACTCTTACAAATAGAAACAAAAACACAGAATTCCTCATCCTAACCACTTTAGAGACAAGATCAGTCTTGGACTACGTAACCCCCAAACACTTTAGAAACACTCTATAAACAGAACCATTCACTTGTCATTCATCAATCGCTGCCTGTACGACCCTAAAGAGTCCTGACGATAGATAGACTATTTGATCTGGAAACACTTTCATCTTTACAGCCACAGACACATGCTGCAAAGGAAATACAAATCATTTGACCACAAACCCAGAGAAAGAGAATGGAAAATGGTCTGACAACTAACCCTTTAGAGCTAGCACCAGTGAAGGCCCTCCTGACACCAGAAAAACATCAATAAGTTTTTTCTGGCTGTGCCAATAAAAGGCTGTGTGATTCCAGGTGGTCTAATCCATAGACTGTCAAAACCTTCATTGAAAAGCTATTTAATCCTGTGTAGTTTCAGGGCAGGCCAAAAATTATCTAAAGAGAAGATAGGGAACCTCAAACCACCAACAGGATCAACCATGAACTCCTTGACCCCATTCACAGAGGGTGGATCTCTCAAGGACCATATTCATGTGGGTTTATTAGGGTGCTTTCAAAACACCCACAGTTCCTTTGTACCATGTCCAGGTACGAGTCCCCACCCTTCCATATTTTCAGCATACCTTTCCAGCATTTGACAGGCACCCTTATTTAGAGCGACTTACATTTTATCTCAATACACATATGAGCAGTTAAGGGATTGAGGGTCTTGCTCAAGGGCCCAACAGTGGTAATTTGTTGGTGCTGGGGTTTGAACCCAGGACCTTCGGATGAGTAGTTCAACCACTGAGGTACCCCTGCTCCTTCCTCTCCACTTCCCACAAGTGATGTTATTTTGTACCCAAGGATGCGTCAGTATTTCCCGTCTCTGATAGAGTAGGTGGTAGGATGCACCTATCTGGTTTGCGAGCTATGAATAAACTCAAAGAAGAAGAAGAGTACAAAGAAGTCTACCTTTCCTAGAATGAAAGCTCCTCTGTGTCTGAAAACACAGTACCAAAACACTATCAGACTCCAGATCCTACAAAAACACTGTAACCAGGCAGCATGTTGGTGTATTGGTTGGCACTGTGGTTCAAGTTCCACCTTGGGTCTCTGTGTGTGTGTGTGTGGAGTTTACATGTTCTCCCTGTGCTTGATGGGGATCCTGGATTCTTGTCTCATCTTTGGACTCAGACTGTACAAAGGAAAGATCCATTACGCATCATCTGTTGGACGGCTAAACACTCCAATCACAGACTATTTGCCCGAAAATGTCTTGGAAAATGGAGTAATCACAGTAAATACTTCCAGGAGAACACCAACAGAACTCTGGGAACAATGGCGCAGAAACAATACTGCCTTGTGTCCCTATGTTCCTACATAAGCACACTATTCGTTTACTTCATACCTCATTTCTAAATCTATTCTATTAAGGGATATATCTGAGTGGCTCTTAAAAAAACGACTGACATTAAAGTGAATAGAGGTTGTTGTGGCTGTTTTCCTTGTTCAGAGCAGGCACTGTGAGAGCACTCCACACGCTCAGAGCATTCTTTAATAATAAACCACACACTATGCTTTATGCTCTGAAGGCGAGCTCGAACATAATATGACTGGAAACCCAAACAACTCATTAGAGCAACATCCTGTTTCGGTCGCATAAAACAAAGCCGTGGTCATGTTTCATTATTTCAAGCTTCGCTCTGTGTGACATCGCTGAAGGTCGTCTCTCCCACTGGCATGCTTTTATTTCTCTTCCTTTTGTTTAGTCACTATTAGCATTAACAACATTACTAGCAGCCTGCTCTTAGAAGCAGAACAATCATGATCAACACTGAACAGAGAACACTGGCAATCAGATCTAGATCCAGCCAAGAGCACCAACATTGGACCAGTCAGTATCAGTGGACTTGGATCATTGGATGCATGGACCATGCTTAATTGGATTTAACAGTAAACCAGCAATCAGACGACCAGAACAGGCATGAAAAGACTGAAATGGTCCTGGCACTATAGTCAATCAAACCTACAGCCAAGTAAATATCTTTATTATATTTGAAATTATATTTTAAACGATGGCACAATCCTGTACTTCAGGTGAGTTCGTAGAAAATGAATGGATCTTAGCCAGTTCATGAAAGTGATGTGCTGTGCCAACTCCAGCCTTCTTCCAAACTCATGGCTTATTCCAACCAATATACTGTACACATCATACGCACACATACAGTACTGTAGCTAGCTTTGAAACCTATCTACTAGCATAATGTAGCCAATGGAAATTCAGAGAATTATGTGTAAACCTGAGGATATTATTTATCTAAAAAATTTCAGCTAAATTTGAGGACAATTTCGCCCAAATGTATTGAAAGACTCAGACTTACTGTATGTCACTGCTTCTCAACCCAGGTCCTGAAGACCTCCGTGTCCTGCACATGTTAGTGTTTCTGTGGCTCCCAGAACACCTGCTTTAGCTAAGCATATAATTAACAGCCTTTTCTGAATTGGCATGCAGGGAATACACTAACATGTTCAGGATCAGGGTTGAGAGCCACTCAAATTCACATACGCAAATGTCCTGTATTCATAATAAGAGTCAAGGTACAATTAGCTAATCATGACACATCAAACTGTTCCATAACATAGCCGAGTTTCAGTGTCAGTGTCAACTCAAGCCAGTCAAGAAGCCCCCTGATGATGATCCAATCAGGACCTAGATTCCACGTCTGGGCCTCTTCTTGACTGTGTTTTGCAAGAATGACTCTAAGACAAGACACGTTGCGGTACATAGAACACACAAATTTACTTAATAGAGAGAACATAATGTCGTACACGCCCTTGTTAGATGAGCAAGCGAAGGCTATAAAGTTTAACTCTACACATAAACTGTATGAAATATGATGACGGAAACCTAACTGGCTTTAAATTATCAGGCACAAAGACAAGACGAGACAAGCAAGCGCTCAGGTTACAAATTACTTTTCTCATTAAGGATAATAAGTTCCATCTACGTATCTATCGCTGTAATTAATGGATCAGAGGTAGAGTCATTTCTCGGGCTTTCATTAATTACATCTGCAGCATGATTAAGAGCTGAGCAGATTTATAACCAGTCACCCGAAAACAGAAGCACTGGGAGGCAAAGACTGCTTTTAAAACCGCCTGAGAGTAAACATGTGATTATTCAGGATATTTATCCAAGTATGGTAAATATGTATTTAAAAAAAAATCCACACATGGGATTAAATTAATATTCACCGTAATTAGAGAAAAACAGTCCAGCAGAAATCATCATAATAGAAATAATTGTAAAACCATCCTAATAAAAATAGATATATAAAAATATATTTATAATTATTTAGATATAATAAATGATATTAAAACTAATAAAATAATACTTTAAAAAATTCTAATAAATATTATTTCAATATTTTTTTGATTTATATGTTCATTTTTTTTTATTAAAATAATAAATAAATAAATAAATAAATAAATAAATAAAGTTATCTATCTATCCATCAACCAAAAATAAATAACAAATATTATAAATATATTCAAATATAATATGTAAATAATATAAATCACCAAACATGGTCAAATAAGTTAAGAAAAAATAAATTATATATATATATATATATATATATGTTTAGTTTAGTCTTTTCAATTTCAAACTTTAAAGAGCAGGTCCACATACGTGGTTAGAAATAATATTACAAATTCTATTATTTCACAATTTGTTAATTTCACAAATTGTAACATACCAATTAACTAAAATATACACTAAATAGTATTATACAAATAATATGGAAGGTTATTTTTATACTTTTTCATGTTAATTTATCAATATATTTTTTATTTCATACTTCTTCTTATTATTTTGCATACTGTATTTTAACATAATTTCTTAGACTTTATGACAAAGAGATGGCTAGAGTTGTAGAGGACATTTAGTAAGTAAGTAAAAAAAAAAAAAGCTGTTTGCATGGTGTTGTTATATAACACCAATAATTAACTTCACACCTGCTGTTTAAATAATCTTTTTCTAGGTTGTAACAGAAACTCTGCTTAATATTCTGTTTTGATATTTTTCTATATGAGGACTGACCAGGCATGGGTTTGTAACAGTAGTCACTAATGAGAGTGATTTATTCAGACCATTACGAAACCTTAAACATAGTGTAATTCCACAACTGTCACCTTTAGAGGGTAAGGAAGTTCACCAGTGCATCAGCACATCAATGAAGTCATACTCACTTCAGTTTTGAAAGCATGCATGCCAATTAGCCAGGAATTTAACCATTAATTTAACAGAAAATCATAGCGTAATTAATAATTAACTGATCTACAGTCCCTGATTGAAATGATTTGCTAATTTCACACTGTCGGAGAAACGCTAATGGTGTCATGGCAGTAAAACTGCTTGTCTTTATCACTGTTTGCTGACCTCTTGCGCCCAACAGACCTCAACATGTTATTTTCTCCAGCAATAAAATAGAATTAACATTGCAGACGTGTCCCGAGGATAATCGGCGCCGTTGCGGGTTCGAGGCGCGGAGATGTGTTTATTCTCGGTATTTAGGAGCTGCACTTAACCTCGGCCAAGGTTGCTTATTTCAGCTGCCGTTCTCCATTTTCAGGCTTGTTGTGGCCTTGTATTGCTTTTGCTGAATCCTATCAGCTTTACCATTACCCACAAGGCTTTCTAATTTCGCTCGATTTGAGCCGGCGGTGGTGGCGAGTGAAAGGAAATTGAAGGGTCATGGCTGAGAAAGCAAAGGTACGGAATTGGGTATGTGCTACTTTGTTTGGTTCTTGTTTAACATTTTTAAATAAGGCTAGTTGGAATTCATGCTCGGTCTGTCCTTCTATTTAAACGAGATCTGGGGCTTTATGCGAAAATTAAGCGAAAAGAAATTCCTCGTCATTATAGCCTTGATCTGGCAGCTGAAGAAGAACAGCACAACCATAAGAGTGTAAAAGTTTTCTAATAATGAAATCTAATAGCAATAAACAGCTAATGAGCTTGGTTAGAAAATGCTATCTGGAGAGTGACATGTTATCAAATGAACGCAAATGAAGTTAACCCAAGTGAACTACATAGCGACAGAGAGAAAGAAAGAGAGAGAGAACATTAACAGCAATGTAAAGAGTCTAATGATGCCTATTCTCTAAGAAAGACGATTCCCAATCTTCTCAGCTACAGAATCCTTTCAAACGTAATGAAAATGACACCCAATTAAATACGATTTCAGGTCAGACCTCATAGAGGTTTATAGCATTCTCATAGTCATATTATTAACCACTTCTTCACATAAGTTATTGTCCGACTGTCAGTCTTCCACGCCTAATTCCTGACAGCACAATAAGATCGCTTCAAGCCCAACAAAAGATGTTCAGCCTAAAGGCAAATTTTGATTGGCGTTTCATTACAGTCCGCACCGATGGTTTATTTTTCGAAACGCCAACTGTTCCTGTATTCTTTCAGCTCCGCGTGCTAAAACAATGCAGATAGCATATGGAGCTCATCTAATTAATGCGAAAATCATCCATTAATCACTTCATACAAACTAGCGTGTAATAATCTGGATGTAATGAGCTATCAGCACGCTGTGACAGATGACACGCTTCTCTCAGTGTGAGCAAGCTGGTAGGACGAGATCTGTAGGGAGAGAATGTCTGATTGAGGATCGGTCCATTCAGCCATCAACGTAGCCATCTATCCATCTATCTACTGTATGCATCTGTCAGAGAGTGACCCAATTCATGACAAAGTTTTCGATTTATTAATTTAAAACTTTCTATTTATTAATTTACATCTCCATACAGGCTGAAATCTTTCCATCCAAACATCTGTCTAAATTTATTCATCAACTTTAGACACTTCCGTGTGTCCATACACCCATCTATCCACCCAGCTTACGGTCAATTCCTACATTCACAATTTATTCTTTCGTAGAATCCATGAATTCATATTTCTGTCCATAGATTCATCTATTCAAGTGGCCCTAACCCATTTAATATGGAATTCATCCATTCATCCTATCCATCCGATCCATCTTTGTGTTTGCCTCTCTATTCACTCATTTAACCAACCATACTGTAAATTCATCCACTCACCCTCCATTACTTTAACTGATGTATTATTTTTTTATGAAAGTTATCTCTTCATCCATCCACTTATTCATCCAAGCATCCACCTAGCCAACAATGTTTCCATGCATCTGTATAACTGTCCCCTGATCCATTTATTCTTCTGAAGAATCCATCCATTCATTGATTCACCTGTGCTTATACTGTAAGTCTCCATTTAATTGTAGCCATGAAATCTATTCATTTCACTGTCCATTAAGTATTTATCCATCCATCCATCCATCCATCCATCCATCCATCCATCCACATATGTAAGTATCCACTTGCACATCTATCCATCCATGAATTCCTCTAACTGTGCATTGGTATGTTTATATTTCATGTAATCATCCAATCATCCAGTCTACATCTACTTATCTATTCACGTGTCTACCTAACCATCAATTCCTCCATACATCAGTTTAAGTGTCACATGATCTGTATTATTTAACAATGAAACCCATCCATAAATTCATCAATTTGACTTCCCATTAATACATTAGCATCAGTCAATCAATCCAGCCATCCATCCATCAATCCTCCAAAATGCCCAACTGACCTTCTACGCATCGGTGTATTTGCCAACTGTCCATTGATACATTGCTGATTCATTCACGTATTGAATACATTCATCCACCCATCCATAAACCATTCATCCATTTTATCCATCCATGTATTCATTTATCCATACATCTATCAATCCAATTATTTCATCTATACATGCATCTAACTGAGAACACACTATTTCTTATTATACTTTTATTAATATTTTTTCTTTAAATTATCCCAAGGATAAGTTAATTCATCTATTTAACTTCCATGAATTTATGCATGAATTCATCATATAATTTGTCATTCCATGCACCCAGATCCACCCATCTACCTGTTCTTCAATCCAGCCACCTATGACCCACTGTGAGTGTATCCATTCAACTGTTCATCCATCTATAACCTGACAAGCCATTCAGGTGCCTATACTTGTAACTGTCAATTCAGCTGACGTTCTTTTTCATCGCGTCGCACTGACCCATGTATTCCTTTTCCTGCCTGCTCGCCATTCCACTGTCCATCATAAAGTCAGCATTGTCACAGCAGGAAGTAAAACGCAACAAACCTAAGCATTACTCGGAAATTCTCAGTCGTTTATTTCTCAACTGTTTTAATATTTTAGCTCAATTAAAAAAATATTTTAAAAAATGAAAATACAATGCTGTGGCATAGAGCTCAGTAAGGACTTCTCTTTCCACACTTTCCCTCAGCTCTGTAATAAAGGGGTAAAGAAGCAATGTTTGGAGTATTTTCAACCACAGTGAAGAGAAATGTCAGGGGTAGCTCAGTGATTAAGGCATTGGACTATGGTTCGGAAGATCCCAGGTTCAAACCCCACAACCACCAAGTTGCCACTTGAGCAAGGCCCTTAACCCTCAACTGCTCAGGTGTTTAATGAGATAAAAATGTAAGTCGCTCTGGATAAGAGCGTCTGCCAAATGCCTAAATGTAAATGTGATGTCACTAAACAAATCTAAACAGCATTGAAAAAATATCACAAATCTGCTGAAACTGGGGGGGAACAAAATCATAAGCGTAACAGCACAGGGACATAGAACCACAACCACAAGACAGAACTCTTTCTCTAAGCCAAAAAGAAAACTTTGACATTAGTTGATTTTTTCTGGTTTATACAGTATACAGGATTATTTTCCTTTTTATGAGCTGCAGATTTATTAAATCAAAGCATTTTAGTCTATCAAAAACTCTGCCCTGTGGATTGCACTGTAATTGCATCACTCTCATTGCATCTTAGACTCTCGGTCTAAATGTCCATCCTTCCACGTACAATCTGTATCCCTGGAGGGCTGCAGCATTTTTTTTCTCTCTGCTGCTCAATGAAGGAAAATATGAACATTAGCTGATGTGCTAAATCATGCGTGGTGCTCAGGAAAGACGACTCAGCGAACCCTCTCTTCTGTCTTCTGAGACTTTGAGACTAATCCTGTTGCTTGGCCGTCCATATCCATATAGTGTCTGGTGATATCCTGGTCTGAGATTGGATTTGATGAACCGGTGAGTGGTTCTGTGCTAATGATCCAAAGATTGGAAGTTGAAATATCAAGCACCATGTAAAGCAAAGAGAGAGAGAGAGAGAGAGAGAGTTGGTCCTTGAACAAGAACATTAATCCTCGGCATACAGTATAACCTAAATTAGATTTGCTCGCTTGCAAGTCACTTTACATTTTATTTTAATTTGTCTTCAGTAAGCTCCTTATCCTGGGCAGGGTCACTATGGGACACCAGTCCATCATAGCAAATCACATACATTTCTTCACATCTAAGGGGAAACCAGCATAGCTAATCTACCTACCAAATTTGTTTTGGACGGTGGGAGGAAACTAAAGAACTGGAAGGTATCTAAAGTTGACATGAGGGCACAGTGGATCCAGAGCCTATTCCTTGGAACACCAGGCATGAAACTGGAATACATCTGAAGCTGAACACCAGGATATTGCAGGCCATACGCTCATTCACACCTGGGGAAATTAAGGCTGCTTTCACACTTGGTACAACCGTATCCTGCTTGGGAATGATTGCTCTCCCCTCCTTCCAATGGTAAGCGCTCACATTATTATTATTATTATTATTATTATTTCCCATGCTTCAGTACACTTGTGTATTACTCTCCAATACAGCAGGTGATAATATGCACCAAGTTGGTTTGTGAGAGATGCTCTTGTATGCTTTCCTACTTTATCAGCTATGGCTGCATAGGTCAGAGGATACGGATTTCGGAGGAGACCGACAGTGCTGATGATGTCATGTTCTAAACAGCGGCCCACTTCCATATTAAGGTAAGATTGTCTTTCGTGTCTGATTGGATCTTTGCCCTACTGTAATACAACATACTGAGATCAGCTTTTCAAGTTCATACTGATCACGTCTGGGAACAATACAGAGTGTTCCTATGATACAAACATATTGCACACTGGGGTTGAGTCTACCAGGATCTTTGCTTGTGCTCATGAGTCATCATTGAGTCATCAATTAACCTACCAGTTTTTGGAAGGTGTGGAAGGAAACTGGAAGACCTGAAGAAAATTGGGAAGAACTTGTCCAATAACGCAAGCTCAGCATCAAACCGGGGAGACCTTGGAGTTGTTAAGCAGCACTGCCCTCTTAATGCTTTTGTATAATATGCTTTTTTTTCTTTTAATGCTACCTTCTTTTTTCCCTTCTAACACCACAAAGAGCTCTTTGCTTTGTGCCTTTGGGGGAAACCCTTAAATGTTCCATGAACCTTATAGCATAAGACTATCCTTTCAAAAAGTTTTCCAACAAGAAGTCCCCTGCGCCAAGAGGCTTGTAATTGTGGAGTAATTTTGATGGAGTTTATGGGAATAAAAATAAAAATAAAACATCTCAGACAACCTGAAGGTTACCACATTAAGCTTTCATCGTTTGTACCTTCTTAGACAGAAATCAAAACAGTCAAGTACAGTCAAGAACTTAAAAAGGTTTCTTTGGATTGGTCCTCATACTGTGGATTGCTTTAATGGATTCCATTAAAGGAATCTTTAATGGTTTTACAGTAAGGTGAAATCCAATCCAAAGTTTTAAACAGAATGATCCAATGTAAAACTTGTATGTAAAGATGTATTTTAAATTATGATTTTTGGGGTTGATATACTTTTTTTTAGTGATTGGTTTGTTCGCTGTGAATTTTTTGATGCAAATGATGAGAAAATTGGCCTAACATGGTATGGTCAAAGGTTAGAGCCACTCTTATATTTGAACATCATAATCAACTGAGGGTCTCACTCCACATCACTGGAGATCACACAAGTACGTGTACAGTAGAGCCACCTCTCACAAGTCTTGCGATCGCCCTTTCTTGAATTGTTTATAGTCTTTGTTGTTTCTGGGTTGATGCCCTGTTGGTTTTGAGATGTTTGTGTCATGCACACTCAATCTGCTCCCGGCACTAGGACCCGGAAGTAAGGCGGGCGCCAAACCAGGAAGTATAAAAGAGGTAAACAAACGATGGCTTACCGCTCAGTCATTGAGTTCGGCCCATGTCGGTTTCGGTTGTCGTTTCAGCAAACCGTGAGTACTCACCATTTGGTTCATCTGCTTTCTGCTATTGTGTGTGTATTTATAGGACGCGGGTTAGATTTGTGTTTTTCCCTTGCTCCGATTTTGTGAGAGTCCTTAGATTAAAGTCGCCTGGTTATCCTGCCTACTCGCTTCTCTCCGCGTTTGGGTTTACCATCCATGCTACATTGGGCTAACCGCTAAAGCTACGTCTTCTGGTCCCCGAGGTTAGTTCACTCTTGACAGTTTGATTATGATTACGAATACAGCAGCAATATGTGTAATGAATTCAATTACTGATGGCAAATCGTATCAGAAACAACTTACACCTTTATTATAGCCAGTTATATCTTTTCATCAACAGTTGACTTCCTAAGAATTTGCAATTTTGAGACACCAAGTGCATGCACGCAAGGCATGCACTGTCCTAAACAAAATGACTTCCAACAAAGTATATCCACAGGCGATGTAATTTCATCCTGCTTCGTCAGTCTCTGGAAAGCGGCCCGGAGTTTCGCTGCCAATATCGTTCCTTTTGTCGCCCCTCGATAAGCCATCTCCACAGATAAGTAAGAGTCCTGTTGATGATATTCAGAATGACATTTTATTTATAGAGCACGTCAGCGCTGGAGGAAGACTAAAGCTCTTTGTGATGGAAATTGAAAAATGAACAGCGCTTTGTTATTACCGGATGCATAAATGTATTTAAATTCATGAGATTCCTCTGTCGGGGCCTGAAGAAGAAATGTCTGTAAGTAAGTGTCTCCTTATCGAGAAGCGGAATTCTGGAAACTTGGTAATTCACTCAAAAGGAGCTGTGATGACGAGGGATCTTTGGTGTTATGTTAACTTTTATGCGTAACCATAATTACTGGTGTTAGAACCATCACACAAGTTATAATTATGCTAATTAATTTAATGCAAGAAAACAAAAAAACCCTGACTATCTGCTTAGTTGTGTTTTGTTTCCTTATCTTATTTCTACATTCATCTAATAGACAGATTGTAATATACTGATAGATTAATAACTCAAAAGTAATAGGAAGACGAAATGGGACATTTTTCTTGTCTCTGTAACTCACCAACGAGTGACATTTTCTTGGCTCAATATTCAATTTTCTTTTTCAACTTGTCAAAATTTCATTATAAAGGAAAGCGTAGCTGTTCATGACACGTGCATGGCTAAAAAGACAGACAGTGTGGTTCGTCTATGAAGAACGACAATAACATCTATCATACCAATAAAACGGGAGAATTTTTAAATTAGTCCTGCTGCAAAAAGTAGAACATGCGTCCTGCTGTTTGCCTGAGACTCTGTCTTTCACCTTCTTGTTCATGCTCACTTTATTTGTACATCCTGATAAGAATATTTCTCATTGTGGTCCCTTTTCTCCCTTCTGGCCACTTTTCTATTTTCAGAGACTGTAATTATCTTTTTCCTCCCCTCCTCCTACAAACCTTGATGCAATGCTACACTTTCCTCAGCCTCCTCATCTTCAGAGACCGAGACTGGCAGAACGTTGGCACGAAGCAGACACAAGGCTAGCAGAACACGAGCCGTTCATCGCTTTCGGGTTAAACGGACAAGGTGGACGTGTGTAGAAAGAAAAAATAAAGAGAGTTGTCTCGAGGAGGCGGGGGGGGGGCGGAAAAAGTGGACGTGGCGGCTCAGGCTGTTAGTGCTCCGTTCAAGCAGAAAGCCAAGACAAAAAGGCTTTTGTCAAAACCAAGCAGAGCTCATACGATCCCAGCGGTCATGCTGGCGCACTCGCCATCGTTCAGTGCTAGTTTCTCAATCTCATTTGGGATGTGCCTGGAAGCTGAACAGCATAATTTCACAAAACTGACCAAACGTAGAGTTCGGGCTTTTATTAATCGAACGGTACCAAGTCGAGATGGAATCAGAGTTAGTATTACTCAGACTTTTCTGAAACTCATACACCATGCCAGGAGAAGAGATGATTAATGAATAATGAATGTTAATTAAAATAAAAATAAAACATTCATAACACAACACTTACTTTGCTAACTTCAAATACTGTCAGTCAAGTTGCATAGGCAACACACCTTACGACCTCGGAGAGAAAGTTATTTCTGAAGTGTTGATATGTACCGTGATGCTTGAGAAGTGCTTGCCAAAGCGAAGAAGAAGAGAAAACAAGGTGTAATCAAGGTGAATGCTTCCAGTTATTGTATCCACATACTGGGCCTTCATGCAAAAACCATTTTTTTAAATTAGTCAAGTTAAACATGATTTAATTCAATTAAATTTTATTTGTATAGCGCTTTTACCAATCGACATTGTCGCAAAGCAGCTTTATACAGTACAATCAAAAGAATTATTTAAGTCTGTATGAAATGTGAATGTATATGAATCAGAATGATCAGATCGTCCCTGATGAACAAGCCGAGGGCGACGCTGCTAAGGTTAGAACTCCCTGAGAAGGTAATAGGAAGAAACCTTGAGAGGAACCGGACTCAACAGGGAACCCATCCTCATCTGGGTGAACAAATAGCAGGGATTGATCTGCACTCATACTGTGTGAGACTGGAAGTTCTGTTTAACAGGAGATGTGTTAAAAAATTTTTTCCCCAGTTCGTTATTGGAGACTCGGGTAGACTGTAGGAAACTCTATGCCTGAACTATCTGCATCAGCTGAGGTCAGCACAGTCTTCGTGGAAAAGTGGAACCATCCCCAGTCACCACACGCATCCCCGTCAGACCAGACGCATCCACGCGACGAGATCTCCAACCAGAAGCAGGACAAAAGGACGAGTCAGACAACTCCAGGGGGCAGAGGGGGTCTGGATCACTGGCAGCCCACGGGAGACATGTGTAGCTCGACAGAGAAATAGGTAGAGGGAAAGAGAGAGTCGAGTAGAGAAAGACGAGGAGAGAGCAGAAGAGAAGGAGAGATGGCAGTTAGGTACTGTATGGTCACAGTCAAACAATGTATATTTCGTGCAGAGTGCAAGCAGGGACTCCAGCAGGACTAACTATGACAGCATAACTAAAAGGGTGAGCCAGAAGGAAACACAGACATGAGGGGGAACTGAGATGTAAAGCGACCAATCACCTCACCGTCAACAAACCTGAGTGATCAATCAGAGTGGGGAAGACAGCATCTAAACATGATGCATCCTGTGTGACAACTTTGAGCTAAAGAAGTTGAGAAGAGGACTTATTTATAATTTATACATACAGTAAGAGAAACAACCAGGCAAATGTCCAAGTTGCCTCCTTCGCGCTGATGTAGAGGCAAAGAGGACATGCATCCTTCACTGTAATTTAGGAGCACAAAGGATACACCTACCTCACTCTGACTTAGATTCACCAATGCCATGCCACCTTTACTGTGACCCAGAGCAACAGAGGACCTGCCTAGATTACTATGACCTAAAGTCACAGAGGACACACCTACTTCACGGTCAACAAGAGTCACAGAGGACATACAGTACGTACTCCAATGAGACTTAAAGGCATATAAGCCATGCATCCTTCACTGAGACTTAGAGGCATAGAGGACACGCTTCCTTGATTCTGACTTGGAGACACAGAGACTATGCCACTTTCATTGTCATTTACAGTAGTGGCACCAGAGACACACCTTCAATGAGACTTAAAGGCACAGAGGCCACACCTCCTTTACTCTAACTTAGATGCACAGAGGACATACCTGCTTCATTTTGACTTAGAGGCACAGGAGACACTTGCAGACTACCAAACCGTTGTCCAATGTCTTAACCTAGGAGCTACCTTGTCTTGTCAAGCTGTCACACCTCCCTCACTCTGACCTAAAGGCACACACCTCATTCACTATGACTTAGGGTCACAAAGGACGTACCTCATTCACTATGACTTAGGGTCACAAAGGACGTACCTCATTCACTGTGACTTACAGTAGGGTCACAACGGGCATGCCTCCTTCATTGAGACAATGACAACTTTCTGGATGCCAAACAGCATAAAACAAGAAGAAAAAGAGGACACACCTACTTGACTCTGACTTACTGTAGAGGCACAGAGGCCACCCCTTCATTACCATGACTAACACATACAGAGACCATGCCTCCTTTACTGTGACACTGAGCCAAATAATCTTCACACTGCACTTGTTTACAGTTATAATTTTCCCTCAGCTTTTCTTTGATCTTTTCAGACAGAAGAAAAGAATCAAAGTTTTGTCAAGAGCGTGCCTCTAAATAAATTACCTTACAGTTTCTATTTGATTTGGATCGACAATGTTCTTGCTGTCGGGTTTTACGCTGGTCCAGAGGAGACTGAACAGGACGTGGTTGAAATAGTAAGAAAGCATGCTTCAGCGTTGACATGGAAATCCACACATGGTTAATAAGAGGAAAGGCTTGTGCCCACGCAGCGAGATCTCAAACCTGTTTTCTCCTAGACTCTGGAGGAAAGAGGATCAAACACACTGACACACACTCAGAGAGTTTGGCAGGCAGAAAAGGGGCATGAGCAAGATGAGGACAGATGTATAAAGTGAGAGAGACAGAGAGATAAAGAGAGAGAGAGAAAGAGAGAGGGGAAAGAAGACAAAAAATTCAGAAAAAAGCAAAAGCATGAAATAAAACAAGGAGCCACTAAATGATTAGAACTATAATTATAGAGATGGGATTTTAATGAAAAAGACAGTATGTGTGGAGAGAAGTGTAATTAGGCATGATAACGTTGACTTGTTACAGCACGACACACGTTTCATTTATTGATGGCTATGAAACAACATTTATGTAATATTAATTGAAAGCACTAATGAATGAAGGAATGACCCACACCAGTTCCAGCTTTGCTGCTAGTCCCACTTTCCAACATTGGTGGGGGGGGGGGGTGATGGGGGGTCTTGTCAGAAGTAATTTTCTTACAATCCTGCATCGAACAAAGAGACAAGGAGGTTAGAACAAGTGCTATTTCTTCTGGTCTTTTTCTAGTAGCAGCCTAGAGCATAGTGCAATGGTTTCCTTCAGCTGCATAATCTTGCCATTTTATTTTTTTTTCAATTTTCTCTTTGGCATAGAGGAAGTAGGATTTACATAAAAGATTTACCCCACAATCTCCAGAAACACCTTTCACCTATAAGCACTTCAAATTCAGCACATTGTACTCCTGGGGATTTAGCTGTTCCCAAGTTTTATTCCTGAAGATCTACCATCCTGTAGAGACCTCCCAACCACCTGAAACCTTGCTCCTGGTCATGTAAAACAATCAAGACGTTAGCTCTTGGAATTTAACAGATGTACCAGAATTTACTTCCTGATAAGAACCTTCCAATCCCTAGCACCACCTTTTTGGTTAACCCATAACTATTCAGATTTAAGCACATTTTCCTCTAGGAGTTTTGTTTCTATAGATCTAAAATCTAGCAAAAGCCTTCCAACTCCCTTTTACCTACTTCATGCCTTTTCAGTTCGAACCACCAAGACTTCAGTGTGAACCTTGCTTTTGGAGATTTTGTAGTCCCATATTTTTAATATTGAAGTGTCTTACAGAAGCATCCAATCCGGTCAAGCCTTGAAGTCCATCAAATCCTGCTCCGGAACAAACAAAATCACCAGAATTTACTTCCTGACGATCTTCTGAACCTCCCAGCACAGAACTGTTGAAGCCTCTGTAGTCCTATAGTGAGTTATTTATAACCACCGAGTTTTCAGCTCAAACCCTCTACCCCTTGTAGAGCCAACCAGCCCCTTGTGGTTATGGTTCTGATCATTTAAACTACTCACATTTCAGTTCAAACGCGTCTACTGTATAAGTTACAGAATTCTACCACCATGCAGCACGTTCTACGTACTGTTCCAGACTTACTGTATATTACCACGAATTATACTGTATTTGGGCTAAATCCTGCTTTTGAAGATTTACGTATAACAGTATAACAGTCAAACTTTCTTTCCCCCTGAAGATGTACCACTTTATATAGCCTTTCATCCTCAGCACCTCTTATTTCTGGATTTATATATTCACCAGCGTTTTAGGTCGAACCCTAGTTTTATATCTATCAGGGTTGTTTTCCTGATGATCTACCATCGTGGTCAACCTTCTGAACCCCAGCAACACTGTTCCTGGACATATATTACCATCAAGACTTTTGGCCAAACCCTGCTTTTGAAAATTTATACCTAGTTTTTTTTCCCCCTCAAGATTAACCACCCTGTATAACTTTCTATCCCCAGCAACTCTTGTTCCTAAAGGTATATTTCCACCAAGACTTTAGGCCAAGTTTTATTCCACCCTGTACAACCTTCTGTCCCCAGAAAATATTGTTCCTGGATGTCTATATTGTACTATAACCACCTAGACCTTAGACCAACCATACTTTTGAAATTCACTGTACAGTATATCTACCAGAGTTTTTTTTTTTCTACCACTATTTTACCACCATGTTGCACCTTTCAACCTCCTGCAACACTGTTCCTGGTCATTTATAACCACCAACATATCTGCTCAAGCCATGCTGCTAGAGATTTACAGTATAGCCTATCGGCATTTAGTTCCTAAAAGGTCTAACACCACACAGAGCCTTCCGAACCCTGCAACCCTGTTGTTCTCAATTATTTATAGCGACAGAGTCTCCAGCTCAGATGCTGCTCCAGATAATTAACAATACCCAAGTTTCTAATTTCTGGATGTTTACAAGTGTAGCTCCAGCTCTAATTGAGCACACCTGGCTTGAATATTCAGTTGCTTCTAAACATCGTCATTAGCCTGAACAGGTGAGTAAAGATTGTGGAGATTGGCAGATCTCCAGTAGTTGAACAAACCACTGCTAGTATAAATGGAAAGGCCTGTCCCTCAATATTCTGAGAGCAATGTTGCTAATAAGACTCAAAGGGAAAATAACCAGAATCCAATTTCTAAGAGTCTGCAGAATATGTGGACTACATGGCTTTATTTTTAGTGCCAAATGCCGAGAATGCTGTGGCCGGAGCCAAGTACAGCATGCCTTCTGCTCTCACAGACTGATCTCACTCTAATACCAGAAATATTTTTCAGTTGTTGGTTTTTCAACACAACAGCAAAACCGAAAGTCATCAAACAATCGCAATTTTGTCGGAGACCTTGCTAAAGTCTCGATGTTTGCCACGAGCGATGTGATTTCCTAAACATCGCTCTCCTGAGGTTCCTGTAATCGACTCTTTTTCTCAACAAACATCCTTTTAATTAAACAGCTCTACATTCTAATTAAGACTTTTAACTTTATGTGCACTGTTCACTTCAGTGAGTTAATTACCCAATTAATTAGACAAACAGGTTCTTCTGTCTAATCAGTGGAACCGTTGATTGTCCAGGACCTCGAGTTCCTCCTTAGCCATTAGTTTGTATTGCTGCTGTTGCAGAATTTAATCCCAACTCACGGAGCGCTGAAACTCACGGCTCAGACTCCCGCGCCGCAGCCAAAGGCTCCTTCGATTAACCTCACAACCAAGACGCTGTGGAGCAGTTTGAGCCTTTAGGCACTGAGATGAAATGTACTGATGACTTTACAGTGAGGGCTCCAAGTCTCAGTTCAAGAATTAGATGTCTGAAAGCTGAGAGGAGAAAGAGGATTGCAGAGTGCAGTCAATAATAAATAATTTAACAGTTGATTAATCCTAAAAACATATATTTTTCAAGACTTTTCAAAATAAATGTTTCCGATCATCTGCCAGGACAGAGGGAAACAAATTAATAAATAAAGACGAAAAGAAAAAGAAATAAAGATGGAAAGAATGAAAATGGAGCAAAGAATGAGATCAGGAGAAACATTGGAATAATAATACTAATAATAATAATAACAATACTACTACTACTACTAATAATAATAATAATAATGCATTCAATACAAACAAGAAATCATTTAAAATATAATATTTAACCTGGGAAAAGAGAAAGAAAGGAAAGAAAATGTCAAAACAAATGACAGAACGGTGCAAGATTATAGACAACAAAAACGCCAGACAGAATGAGAGAGAAAAAGAAATGTGACTAAACTTTAATGACTTATATGGACCCGATAAACTCCTTTAAAGTGTGTGTGTGTGTGTGTGTGTGTGTGTGTCCGGGTCTTGTGGGGAGAATCAGAAGGAAGACAGGTGGAGCAGCAGCGGGAGTTCAATCAGCCACAGAGACGCAATGTGTTTTCGACATCAGCAGTTTGTCCTCCTTTAAAAAAAAAAAATCCTCCTCCTCCTCCTCCTCCTGGGTCTGCGTGGAGAATGTGTCCTCATGCACTGTATCAGCTAACATGTGCTAATTGTGTGAAAACCCTCACAGTTAACGACAGCTATCAGGGTAACAAAGTGTACCTGGGTGATTTTTGCCTCATATTCAAAACATTTACAAACTTTACTGCTAACTCAAGCTAACATGCGCTAACCTTTGTCCTTACTGCTAGGAAAGTGGCTAGAGTAGGCTAGGTAGCTAACATCAGCTAGTTTTCATCTTTATCACTATGAAGGTGGCTAGATACATAACACAAGCTAGCTTCTATCTTCATCGCTATGAAGATTCTATGTAACTAACACGAGGTAGTTTTTATCTTCATCACTATGAGGGTGGCTAGGTAGCTTATTTGAGCTAGCTTTTATCTTCATTGCTATGAAGATGCTAGGTAGCTGTTAAGTTTTAAATGTAGAAGAAGTGTGTCCGAGCTAAGTTTTAAGCTAAGAGAATAAGAGTTATTTCTTGTTGTGTCCGCTGCACCTTGATACACTTACCGGTCCGGGCCGGATCGACCGCGAGAGACAAACACACACACACACACGCCGACATGATGTCTGAAGATCTCTGTTTATTCTCAGCAAAGAGAGCACATTTAAACGGTGCTACGTCCTGAACATGAAAAGAACCAGTCATTAACATTAACATAGAGGGACCCGGAGACAGACAGGTGTGAGGAGATGCATTTGCATTCTCCTGATTAAACAAAAGGGTTCTAGCAGACAAGAGCCATTTGGATGTATCCTCGTCTAGATACAGGATATAGAAGGTGTTACCACAGAAGGCATGAGGAAGCACAGTGAGGGGTCTGTTCTCAAGGCACAGGAATCTTCTAATTAGATTACAGTGTCTTACAATGTCATAAAACCTATAAAAATAAAACCTTACAGTAGCTAACATGAGCTAGGTTTGATCTTCATCGCTAAGAGGGTGGCAAGGTAGCTTACATGATTTATCTTCTATCTTCATCGCTATGAAGATGCTACACGGTAACTAACACAAGCTGACTTTTATCTTTATCGCTATGAAGGTGTGTAGGTAGCTACCATGAACTAGCTTTTATCTTCACCGTTATGAAAGTGGGTAAGTATCTAACACAAGGTAGATTTTATATTCATCGCTATGAAGATGGTGGGTAGCTAACATAAGCTAACAAACATAAAGCTTGATTTTGTAAAACAAAACATTTAACAAGATAGCCTTTATCTTTCTAGATATACTGTAAAGGTGGTTAGGTAGCTATCACGAGCTAGCTTTCATCTTCATCGCTATTCATGTGGCTAAGTAGCTAACACGAGCTAGACATCTGCATGGCTGTGATGCTGTCTGGGGTAAACATTAGGTAATGAGATAGGATTTTTGAGAGGAATTAAAGCCAATTGTAGAATATTTTGATGAATATTGTGCAATAAGTAATTAAATAATTATATACATATAAATAATTGTCCAATTTTAGAATTTTAAGGAAGAAATAAAAAAGAAAAGGAAATAACCTGAGAACGTACAGAAGAAAACAATTGTAATAGATAAACAAAGAGCACCCACACATGCATATTTTCACAAATTATACTTAATTAATTAAAACTAATAAACAGCACAGATCCTCCCTTTATAGTGAATTGTTTAGAGATGCAAAAGAAGTATAATAATTTCAATAATTTGCTATTATTTAGAGTACAGTTTTGTTGTGTGTGTGTGTGTGTGTGTGTGTGTGTGTGTGTGTGTGTTGAAAACTTTCCGATCAGAGTTGCAGTTCTAGTGAATTTCAGGTTGATAGCCTCTCTGTAACGTTGGTGTGTCTTGCCACATGACTTCCCACAGGACAGCGGTGCAAGACTCCTGGCTTGGTTTGGCCCTGGGTTCACATCCTTAAACCAGATAGGGGACCCGAAAGATAGAGGGAGAGAGAGACGTAGAGACAGACACACCCGTTCCACATCCATCACAGCCAGCATGGCCGTTCTCAGAGGGATGCAGACGATCGATGTGTCGTCCTCGGCAGCTCCGATGCAGATCCTCCCTGGACTCATCAATGTTACATTAAGACGCAGGCAGGAAGAAGTGTGTCATTAATATTGGAACACAAGGGTGTCAGAGGAGTCGACTGGAGCCTGCAACCAGAATGATGTTATTATTATTACTTTAAAAAAAAGACAAACTGGATCCATTTAACAAGGAGGAATATTTATTTAAGTGGTTGTTCTTAAATTAAAAGTAGCTGGCAGGCTTAACGCCGTTCATCATTCTTGTTGGTGTTCGCCGATTTCTTTTCACTTCTCATTTGCATAAAGATAAAGTGTGCAATGAATAAATGATTTAAATCATCTTGCCCCGCCCACTTTGCATCAAGGACAGTCGATTTATGTAATTTTGCAATAATGATTGCAGAGAGGGGAGGAAGGAAGGTAAGAACAGTAAAACAGGCAGCAACAACAAAGAAGCAAAAAATAATAACAACGATGATAATAATTGAAAAAGAGGCCTCCAGTCACCTGCTGATAAAATAAAAGAATCAAGTAATATAGTACAGGTAATAAATCAGAAAAAATATGTATATATGATACACAAAAAATGGATCTCAAAACCAGCTTATAATCACAAAAAGAAATTACAAGCTAGATTTATTTTCAAAAGACAAAATTTCATTTTAAACAAGGGTAAACATTATACAAAATGCTTGGTTTTATAAAACAAAACATTTAAGATTTTAATCTTCAAAGAATTTACAATTACGTAGACTTTATATTGCAAAAGCTAGATTTTGTTTATTTTATGTAAATTGTACAAGAAAAAAACTATTTCTATATTAAAAACTACATTTTATGAAAAGAAGTGAAAAATAAATAATTAAATACATAAAAGTAAAACATTTTATGGTAATAAAAAGAAAAAAGAAACAGACTTTATTTTAAAAGAAATTCAGTTATAAAATGTGAACTGCATTAAATATAAATTTGCAAAAAATTATTCATTTATTATAAAAAAGAAACAAAATTGCTAATAATACTTCAATTCAATTCATTTTAATTTGTATAGCACGATTTAACAATGGTCATTGCCGCAAAGTAATTTTACAGAATGAAAACAAAATTATGGACATGTGTAGGAAATCAAAATGATCAGATTGACCCTTAAAAAAAGATTTATATTAATTATTTTAGATTTTTAAGCCAAATTTTAAAAGCACCTAGATGTAACCAATTTACTTTGGTTTATCCTATCTATCTATCTATCTATCTATCTATCTATCTATCTATCTATCTATCTATCTATCTATCTATCGTATCTATTGAGGAAGTAGAGTCAGTACTAATGGTAAAACCCAGAAATAATGTATCATAAAATGAGAAGTCCCTGGCAGGTGCAGCTCAGCCGGAACTCAGAAACATTTGGCCCTGAGAGATTTTTAAATTCATAGACATGGAACAATTTTTGGAAAACTCCCATCATGTGGAAAGAATAAAATTTCAATAAAATACCATTTTTTCATAAAACGGCTGTGTGACCAGGTGAATGGGTTTCAATGGAGCATGAAGATTCTGCAATGGCAAGCGATAATCTGCAATCTAATGAAGGTCTGCGGCGACCAGGAGGAAAAATCTGATCCTGTTCCAGCATTGGCGGTCAGGAAAAGCACGACGAATCCGCACCGAGCGAGCTGATTGCAGGGCGTAATGAAACAAACAAAGCCAGCACACCTTCGTCCAGGTCCATTTCCACGCCTAAATCCTTTTCCAGCTGGAAGAATAAAGCGAACCCTGGAAGCGCAATCCTCCGGGGCCAAAGAGGAAGAAATAACCCACAGCAAGCAATTCACTGTGGAGGAGTGTGTGCCATCGATCAGCCTGACGAAACACAGCTAAACCTTCCTCACCTGGCCAATACATCATGGAGGGCCATGGTAATTCATTCGCTCAGATCAGCCAGGCGCTCTGGGATCCAAACCGACTCAGTGATGGGCCTTTATATGAGAATCATACCTCTCACCTGCGTCCGTTTTACTACAAAACAACTGCAGAATTATTGCCTCCCTTTAAAAAAAAAATACAGCAAATCTGTATGAATCTAACAGGGTTGGGGTCAATTCGGGAATGAACTCAACAATTCCAATTCAAAGAAGGAAATGGAATTGAACAACAATTACAGGAAACAGAGTTGGAACTGAATTGGAATTACAGGAAGTGAAATTCAATCCAGGGAATTTCCATGCTGGTAACTGTGTAGATGTAGGGGGAACTTGGGTGTCTATGAATGCAAAATTTTATACCTCTTTTTTGGCGGGGAAGAGCAGTCTTTTGAAGTTGGAACTGAAGGTGCAGAGAGTGAAATGACCTTCTTTGTTAGAATGTCTTTAATGGTTTGTCTTTCTTCACCTACAGTATGCACCAGTCAAGTTTAAACCTTGGGTTAAGGGTTGCAGACAACTGAAACCACTCCATATCTTCAAATTGAGACAGACGTTTCTCAACTGAGGATTTTATAATTGTGCTCTTTTTATTTGGTTGTATTGATTCTGCAGCCTGATGAAGACCCCGAACACATGGAATAAAATAACTTGCAGTTATAACTTTATCAGCCTGACATTTATCAGTCGCTTCCTCAAATGGTTCCACAATGTTCTTTGATTAGCATCATTTCATTAACTGTAAACTGAACAGTGGCTTGCAGCTCTGACAAAATGTGAAGGTTCCAACTTGTTGCATTTGCAGCTGGGAGCTTCAGAAATTCATGACATTCAAGAATTTCTGCTGCTCTTGTTGTTTTGGGTTCTCACTAGATCACTAGTTCTCACTAGATCCAGAAAATATGATCATATAACCCCAATATTATCATCCCTGCACTGGCTACCTGTTCAGTTTAGAATTAATTACAAAATAGTATTACTTAAATACAAGGCCTTAAATGGTTTAGCTCCCACATATCTAACCAGTCTTCTGATACGCTACAGTCCACCACGCGCCTTAAGATCACAAAACTCCGGACTTCTGGTAGTTCCCAGAATTTCAAAATCTACAATAGGGGGCGGGGAATTTTCATATTTAGCTCCAAAGCTTTGGAATAGCCTTCCAGACAGTGTTCGGGGAGCAGTCACGGTTTCCCAGTTCAAAAGTAGACTCAAGACGCATCTTTTTAATCTGGCATACACATAACTCATCCCACTCAACCTCATACTCCAGTACATCTATCCTGAATGGCAACTACGCTAATTCTCTCCATCTGTTCTGTATTTCTCTACCCATCCCGAGGCATCGGGAGATTGTGCCAGCTTCAGTAGACAAAGGCCGACCCTGCGCGGTTCCTGAGGCATCCAGAGAAGGACCAGCTCCAGCTGGATTCAGCTTTATGATGGTTGGAGCTACACATGCTGCTCCTGTGCTTCCAGTGATCCAGACCTCATCTGCCCTCTGCACCTGCTGACTCGTTCCTATGCTGAACTGGTCTTCATGTCAATTTAAAGAACTTCTGTCATATTGCACTTTCACCTGCACAACACACGTGATGTTATATAATTTCTATCTGTTATCACCCAAATGAGGATGGGTTCCCTGTTGAGTCTGGTTCCTCTCAAGGTTTCTTCCTATTGCCATCTCAGGGAGTTTTTCCTTGCCACCATCGCCGTCACCCTTGGCTTGTTCATCATGAGACATTTCATTCATCACTCATTCATCTCATTATTATCTAGACACATTTTATTTTATTTTATTTTATTATTTTCTTTTCTAAAAATTTTTTTTCTTTCATTCTTTGTAAATTTTCTTTCATTTTTGTGAAGCTGCTTTGAGACAATGACCATTGTTAAAAGCGCTATATAAATAAAATTTAATTTAATTCAATTGAATTTTGTGGCAAAAACTTGTGAGCCTCTGCACTTTTGCCATCACAATTTTAAAAGGACCTGCTTGTTCTAGGGCATCGCGGACTACTGATCTCTTGAAGTTCAGCTCCATACCCATCATCATCATTTGTGTCACTCTCATGAGTCTCCACTGGTGGGAAGAGACAAAATGCCTTCAACATGTTTGCAGCATTGTCGGTTACAATGATAGGGACTTACTATTTAGAAATACTAGTTAGAAATACTGTATGTAGCAATTGTATTCTCATATTTCTGAAAAATATTTTCTGCTATATGCTTTCCCATGAACATCTTGCAAGAGAGCATGACTGTATGAAGCTTGAAGTTTAAAATGAAATCACCAGTTATACCCAAAAATAATTGCATGTCCCTGCTAGACTAGATATAAGCAGTCACACATTTGTGTTGAATCTTTTTCATTAATATTGTATTGTTTAGCTGTTTTTTAATGTCATCTGCACGTTGTGGAATAAGCTTTTGACTCAGGTGCTTGCGACTTGGCATTGTAAAGCGAGGTAAAGAAAGTGTAGTAAAAGTGCCAGACATACAGTATTAAGTGATATTGATGGTATTAAATCTTTGTGTCCCATGCACAATTTTATGCATTTTAAAATTTGATGTAGCTCGGATGGATCCATGAACAGATATACCACAATGATTGCAGGTTGCTTTATGGTTACCTAAAGTTGTATGAGTCGGTTCACCAAAATGATTCATTGTCTTCCCAGACATTCCAGCTTTCTCAGCCATTGTCAGTTTAATAGGTTAATCCAAATCTATGTGTTAATTTTGCAGTCCAGGGTTCATACACAAATCAGATTCTCAAAACAGTCCAAAATCATACACAAAAAGCTATTCAAATACGATCAAATTCTTTTCACTCAAACTGACAGGAAAATCTCCAAACTTACACCCTAAAAATGGGCCTCACTGGCTTACATTTATACTCCCAGGTTATGAACCTTCACCTTGCATGGAATTTTGGAAAATGTAGTTTAGGGACACGCAGAGTGACACATGCAAAAAAGAATCATATTAAATATTTTACCTCTTTAAATCATGCTTTACATATTAAACATACAGTACTTTGTATTTCTTTTATATGTTTGTTGTTTATGTGATTTACAATATTTAATGTACTATAAACTATTAAGAAAATCAAGCCAATATTTTTATTTAGCAACTGAAGTGGAATTTATTCAATTTCAATTCTGTTTCCATTCTCAATTCAATTCATGAATGGCCCCAACCCTGGAATCTAACACAGATATCAATCATGATACTGTATGTTTCATAACGTAACACTTCGTAACTTACGAAGCCTTCATAACTTAACATAACCAACAGCTAATAAGAAATCATGCAACATTAAAAAAATAAAGATAAATAAATGTTCTTCCTGTACTTGGTCGGTTTAATTGGTGTTTCTAGCGTGTGAGTGAACTTGTGTGCCCTGGTATGGACTGGCAACCAGAGTGTACCCCTGGCTCTACCCCTGGATAGGCTACAGGATAAGCACTTTTCACATGAGCGAGAGTGAGTATAATTATTTTATATTTAATTTATTTTTTATAAATAACCCAAAAATAAGGTAGCTTTTTAAAATTAAGCTGGATTTAAAATTTGATTAGATTGATCTAAGTATACAATGTAAAAACATGAGCTAATATCTATCTGTCTATCTACAGTACAGTATGTAATGCTAATTACGGGGAAGCAACTGGTTGCTTTACATCTCAGTTCCCCCTCATGTTTGTGTTTCCTTCTGGCTCTCCCTTTTAGTTATGCTGCCATAATTAGTCCTGCTTGCACTCTACAGTAAATATACATTTACCTTATACTGTATATCACCATACCTAACTGTTATCTCTTTTTCTCTCTATCTATTCTCACTACACATGAATAATACACTATTATTCCTGAGCTGCCAGTGATCCAGACCCCCTCTGTCTCCTGAAACTGTCTGACTCGTCCTGGTGTCCTGCTTCTGGTTGGAAATCTCGTCACATGAATGCCCCGTGATGTCTGCCTGAGATGCGTGTGGTGACTGGGGGCGGTTCCACTTGACCAAGACGATGGTCCTGGCCTCAGTTGATGCCGGCAGCTGTTCTCTGCTCTATGAACAGTCGCTTGATAGTTCAGAACTGGAGTTTCCTACAGTCTACCTGAGCCTACAATAACCAACTGGACTCCATATGAACTTAAAAACATCTTCTATTATATTGACCTTCCAGCCTCCTAACACACAGTATGAGTGTAGATCAATCCCTGCTATCCATTCAGATTCAGATTCAGATTCAAAGAACTTTATTAATCCCAAAGGGAAATTGCTTATGCTCGGTTACAGGTGCTCACAGTTGTTAACTAAGGAAGGTGGGAAAAAAAAAAAATTATCACCTAGATGAGGATGGGTTCGCTGTTGAGTCTGGTTCCTCTCAAGGTTTCTTCTTACCATCTCAGGGAGTTTTAGCTAGATTTAATGAAAAATTAATTGAATAACTAGATTGAGGTAACTTGCTTTTAAACAATTTGAAAATGTTAGCTTCACATTGACCACAGAAAAAAACACCTAAAAGGAAACTAACTTTAGCTTGTTAGCTTTAATGCTATTTCCACCTACTTACTAGTCCCTACTTACTCTAAGTTTAATTTATGCCTTACACTGTTTATTATTTATCTATCCATCTTCTAGTACATAATAGTTGCTGAGTTGCTTGAATATTTTACACTATTATTATACACTATATTTAATATTTGCTAGCACACACTGATGTTAGCAGTGATCTTGTTTATTGTATGTGTGTACCACTTCGATAATGAAGTTTTTATTATGAAGTTTAATAGGTTTTATTATACAATATACTGTACTATTAAGTAAAGGACATTTTGAATGTTAATTATCTTAAAATTGCTGTACAAGTGATACCAGTGTTAGCAATAAGGATTCAGTTTTTAAAAATCTATTCTAATGCAAATATCATTTGGTGTTGTTGTAGTTATCATTCTAAGCCTGAGATTTGAGGAAATAACTTATTTTTTTTCATATGTATGATCAGAATGTTTCTGCGGTCTCAGCGGACAGCGCTGAAATTATGTAGAACCTGTGCAATAGTGCTAAACTTGGCATGACAGGAATGGCGAGCGATCTCTCGTAGCTGAGATCAAAGCCATAAAGACGTGAAGTCAGAGGAAAGAAATGTGAACCCGTCGATCACGCGGTCCTCTTGATACATTATTCATCAAAGCCCTTAGCTCATCTTATTCACAATGAATGAGCTGACTCGTAGTGTTTGCGTTAAGTGGCAGCTTGTGTGAACCCGTCCATTGGTGGCCTTCTGGAGATCCAGTCAGGAATCCTGATTTTCTGTAAAACTTTATGCTGTGACGGCTGCTATGCTAATTAGGGTTTGGGGTTAATCTAAGTGAAGGAGCCATTTCGCAATTATAGCGACAATATTACGCTTGTCTCATCCACAGTAACAACCGCAGGGATGAAGGATTAACCCGAGCTCCAGGAAGCAATCTAGCATGCCATCTATTTTATTTATTCATCTTGATTTCCACTCAGGCTGACAGCAGACCTCTGAGACTGGAGACACTTTAGGAGAAATCAGGTCAAAATCAAAACAGGGAGATTCGGCACCAGCAAAAATATACAATACACTCACTAGTTGCACAAAGTAACACTTAGCAAGGTATTTAAAAAGTGTTAGAATCTATTGTTTCCTCACATGAGTTGATCTCTGAGGTGGCTGCGAGGTCTATAGTACAGTACATAATGCTACTGATGGCATTAAAACAAACGTTTGCAAGCTTACAGGATTCTCAATGTTGAAGTAGTAAGAAATAAAATTATCTGCTAGGACAAGCATATTCACTCATTCAAAGTTGTCAATAAATCAATTCAGGATTTATTTTGTTTTCGTGCAACTGTGACGAGAACCTTGTTTAGTTTGTCACAGCTAGGTCGACTTGAGATTAGCCACCAAGGCTAGCACATTTTCTAGCTCTAAAGAATCAGTGAGTTAATCAGCATGTAGAGTCATTTATTTGTAGCTGTCTAAGGTCTGATTCCTATATTGTAATTTATTTGTTTACCATTTTGTGTGAAAGTGATCTAGGGTTTAATTAGCGATAGTCACTTGATGTTTTTTTTCTTCTAAGAGTGGAACTGATGTGAGCTTCTGCTATATATTTGTTTCCGGGAAAGACTGTAGTTATGTGTAAATGCTCGGGCTTTATCTGGTGAGATTAGCCACCATTGCTAGTTCAGAAAAAAAACACTGAACTGATTTAAAACTAAATTTTTTGTTCAATTTAAGCACTAGATCTGTTATATACACATCCGTTCAAAAGTTTTTGAACACTTTCTAACTCCATGATGGTTGCTGATTTTTATTTCCATCTACATTGTAAAGGAATGCTGAAGGCGTCCAAAAAAATGCATTAATCTCCTTTGAACAGTTGATATTGAGATGTTTCTGCTACTTCTGCTCTGTAAAGACTTCATAACGCCTCTAATCTGAGGTGCTGTTAATTGGTCATTTTTCAGGCTGATAACTCTAAATGAACTTCTAGTCTGCAGCAGAGGTAGGTTTTGGTAGAGGTAGGCCTTCATGAGAGTTTCATTATGGTGCTTGACGGATTTTGCAAATGCACTTGACAATACTGTTCTTGCAAGAACTATTACAGAAAGGCCGACCTCTGTGTCTTAAAATAACAACTAACTGTTGTTTTTCTTGTTGTTACGTAATTACCTAATTCCATATGTGTTATTTTATAGTTTTGAAGTCCCCAGTATTGTTGTAGAATGTAGAAAATAAATCAGTAAAGAAAAACAAAGAAATTTGCAAGTGATCCCAAACTTTTGAATGGTAGTGTATATTCAGTTAGTCCATTGATGCTAGGTACAACGTATGTGTTTAAAAAAATGCAGATTAGCATGTGTGGTTTTTCTACATTCATAAATCCACTCACTCATTCACTCACTCACTCAGTCACTCACTCATCATCTACACTGCTTTATCCTATATTCAGCATTGTCTATAGGTCAGGGCTAGGTTAGGTGGCTAACGATAAATGTTGCAGTGTCCAGAATTAGATTTTTGCTGTGATCCTAGTTCTTGAATATGCCAATTCATTATAATATACGTGTTTTTACTTTAGCCTTATCTTTTACCCGAGTTAGCAGTTTTATTTCAATGCTATGTCTGGAATTATCACATTCTATAATTAGCTTTATGTATATCAAGTTAGTTCCTGAGCTAGTCTGTTTATTATAACGCTAAAAAACACAACGTATGTCGTTTTCCTTTAGCCTACTCCCTTCATCACTGGAAGCTGTGAGGAGTGGGTGTGTGTATGTGACAAGGTTTGACATTTTGAAGAACATGTTTATTTCAAACAGCCTGGAGCTAGAACTCCCATTAGTGCTCGGCACAGAGAGCGTGATTCTGGGAGAGAAGGAGTCTGAGGGAAAGAGTGAGAACAGGAAAAAGGGAAAGAGGAAGAGAGAGATGTTATGATGTCAGAGCCTTTGGGATGCGAGGAACCGAAGGTTACACCCTTGAGTCCTCATTAGGCTTCCTGATCACACAGTGTCAGATTGACAAGGAGAAAAAAAAAACTCTTAACGTCTTCTTAGCGATTTAGCACTTAATAGGAATGTGACATCACCAGTCTGTTGTCTGCTAGATTATTTACTGTTAGGATGTGACTTTAATTAGCCTGTTAATTCTAATCCTCTGTACACATGTCAAGAGTCGGCCTGTTTATTTTTATGGTTAGGGTTTGTGGTACATTAGCATGTTTGCTCATTAATCATGTTAATAATCAAACATTGTTAATACAAGTCTATTTCCTGTAACGTTGTTTCTGGTATAATGCTAGCTCCTGGGTTAGCATACTTGCTATGTTTCTTACTGTATACTGATACATTTTTATGTTATTTATTGTAATGTAAAATCACTTTTTGGGTTAAACTGTTTACTACAATGCTAGTTCCTAGGTTATTTTTCATGTTAGCCTCTAGCATCACGGTGGTGTAGTGGTTAGCACTGTCGCCTTGCACCTCCTGGGTCCGGGTTTGATTCCCGGCCAGGCTCGATTCCCGTCTCTGTGTGCATGGAGTTTGCATGTTCTCCGAGTGTGTGTGTGTGCCCTGCAATGGATTGGCACGCTGTCCAGGGTGTACCCTGCATCGTGCCCTGAGTCTCCTGGGATTGGCTCCAGGTCCCTGCGACCCTAAATACAGGATAAAGTGGTATAGAAGATGAAGAGCCTCCAGCATTTAGTCTAATACTGTTTCCTATGTTAATATTTCCTATATTAATACTGTGCAGGATCATTTTAGGTGTTGCGCTGGCGTTATGGTTAGTACTGTAGACTCGCACTTCTAGGGTCAAGGGTCCGATTACCACCTCGGGTCTGTGTGTGTGTGTGTGTGTGTGTGTAGGTGTGTGTGTGTGTGTGTGTAGTTTACATGTTCTTGCTGTGCTTGGTGAGTTTCCTCCAGGTACTCCTGTTTCCTCCCACTGTCTACAGACATGCAGATTAGGTTAATTGGCATTTCCAAAGTCCTTGTAGTTTGCGCGCAGTGATGGATTGGCACCTTGTCCAGAGTGTACCCTGTCTATTACCCCAAGTACCCTGGGATAGGCTCCAGGCTTTCAGTGACCTTGTCTAGGGTAAAACAGTATAGAGAATGAATATAATTTTACTTCCTGCATTGTTGTATTTATTTGGTGTTTTTTTTTAGCATGCTACTATATGCCACCATTAGTTTATACAATATTCAAATTATTTTAACTGATTTGCAGGTCTTGTTCCTTTTGTGCCTTTTGTTTCTTGTGTCGCATGTTCATCCCAATTCTAGTTTCAGAGATACCGTGTGAACCTTCACTTTAGATGCTCCAAAGATGGTGTGTCTAAAGACATTTGCTGTAAGTTCTCCAGCCCTTCTCTCTACACATTATGGCTGGAAAAGCCCCCCCTGACTTTATCAGTATGGAATGAAATGGCAACTTATTCCTATTGGAGTGGAGTTGAAGCCAGTGGTAAAAGATGGAGGTGAATAGAAAGCCTAAAGGACACAAAGTTCATATACAGTGGTGTGAAAAACTATTTGCCCCCTTCCTGATTTCTTATTCTTTTGCATGTTTGTCACACTTAAATGTTTCTGCTCATCAAAAACCGTTAACTATTAGTCAAAGATAACATAATTGAACACAAAATGCAGTTTTTAAATGAAGGTTTACGTTATTAAGGGAGAAAAAAAACTACAAATCTACATGGCCCTGTGTGAAAAAGTGATTGCCCCCCTTGTTAAAAAATAACTTAACTGTGGTTCATCACACCTGAGTTCAATTTCTGTAGTCACCCCCAGGCCTGATTACTGCCACACCTTCTCAATCAAGAAATCACTTAAATAGGAGCTACCTGACACAGAGAAGTAGACCAAAAGCACCTCAAAAGCTAGACATCATGCCAAGATCCAAAGAAATTCAGGAACAAATGAGAACAAAAGTAATTGAGATCTATCAGTCTGGTAAAGGTTATAAAGCCATTTCTAAAGCTTTGGGACTGCAGCGAACCACAGTGAGAGCCATCATCCACAAATGGCAAAAACATGGAACAGTGGTGAACCTTCCCAGGAGTGGCTGGCCGACCAAAATTACCCCAAGAGCGCATAGACAACTCATCCGAGGGGCCACAAAAGACCCCAGGACAACATCTAAAGAACTGCAGGCCTCACTTGCCTCAATTAAGGTCAGTGTTCACGACTCCACCATAAGAAAGAGACTGGGCAAAAATGGCCTGCATGGCAGATTTCCAAGGCGCAAACCACTTTTAAGCAAAAAGAACATTAAGGCTCGTCTCAAATTTGCTAAAAAAACATCTCAATGATTGCCAAGACTTTTGGGAAAATACCTTGTGGACCGACGAGACAAAAGTTGAACTTTTTGGAAGGTGCGTGTCCCGTTACATCTGGCGTAAAAGTAACACAGCATTTCAGAAAAAGAACATCATACCAACAGTAAAATATGGTGGTGGTAGTGTGATGGTCTGGGGTTGTTTTGCTGCTTCAGGACCTGGAAGGCTTGCTGTGATAGATGGAACCATTCTACATTCTAACAATTCTACTATCTACCAAAAAATCCTGAAGGAGAATGTCCGGCCATCTGTTCGTCAACTCAAGCTGAAACGATCTTGGGTGCTGCAGCAGGACGATGACCCAAAACACACCAGCAAATCCACCTCTGAATGGCTGAAGAAAAACAAAATGAAGACTTTGGAGTGGCCTAGTCAAAGTCCTGACCTGAATCCTATTGAGATGTTGTGGCATGACCTTAAAAAGGCGGTTCATGCTAGAAAACCCTCAAAGCCGAATTACAACAATTCTGCAAAGATGAGTGGGCCAAAATTCCTCCAGAGCGCTGTAAAAGACTTGTTGCAAGTTATCGCAAACGCTTGATTGCAGTTATTGCTGCTAAGGGTGGCCCAACCAGTTATTAGGTTCAGGGGACAATTACTTTTTTCACACAGGGCCATGTAGGTTTGGATTTTTTTTCTCCCTAAAAAATAAAACCCATTTTTTCATTTAAAAACTGCATTTTGTGTTTACTTGTGTTATCTTTGACTAATAGTTAAATGTGTTTGATGATCAGAAACATTTTGTGTGACAAACATGCAAAAGAATAAGAAATCAGGAGGGGGGCAAATAGTTTTTCACACCGTAGTTAGATTATGTTCCAACTCAGAACCACTGAGCATATACTTTTTGAAAAGAAAAAAAAATAGTATTTGACTAAATTCCGAGACAATTGATTTCCGGGCTAAATTATATCAGGTCTACTTTCCAATCGCCAGTGTAAGTCTGTACTACTACTGTAACTCCAAATGCCTCAGAAATGTTTTTATGACCTCATAAAGCAAGCACAGTTATATTTCATGACAAACACTACTGACCTTTACGGCCCGAGTTAAATTTCCTCTTATGCACCACACGGTTGCTGAGCTATATTAAAAAGATTTCATGCGGCATGGCTTCCAAAAGCTCCAAGTGAATATTTTATTTTCACCTTGAACGCTTCCATGGTTACTGAAGCTCCTCAGCAAACAGATTTCAATTAACTCGCCGTGATTAAACGCAGTGAAACGGAGCCTTTACGCCGAGATATTTGCTGAACACTCTCTCATTAAGCGGCGTGGGAATACACGCGGGCCTTTCATTTACACGTTCTTCCACACATTATGATTTGAAGCCAAACGTTTCAATTAACTCCTGTTTTAAAATGCATTAAAGAATCTTTTATAATAAAAAAATTGTGACCTCTAAGTCAAACACTTAAATAGTAAAACAGGGATCAAAGTTGAGAAGAAAACCACCCAAAAAAGTTACTAATATGAGTTAGTCAGTCAGTCAGCCAGTCCTGGATGGGAAGGAAAAAAGAATTCTAGCTATGAATTTCACATTATACAAACTTACAGTTATTATAACAGTTAGTTCTCTAAAATATATATCTAATATTTATAACAATTTGCAAGAATCTAAATGGATTAAGGAAAGAAAAACAACATTTCCCATTTTTATATTGGGGCTAAAACAAGCCAATTAGATTTCCCCCCTATTGTGACCTCATATAAAAAGATCCCCCTTTCTCAGCGCTACCTCATTTAGATGAAATAGAGGGAGTTTGACATATAAAAATGTCAGAGACATAAAAATGTTTGACATATAAAAAAACAGAGATGCTTTGGGGAGTTCTGAGATCTCTTGTTAAAGAAATAGTCAAATATGGGACCTTTAAAAAATATGTAGCTGTATTATTAGGGTACAACCTTAATGAGTGTAAAAGCATATACTGTACAGGTCCTTCTAAAAAAATTAGCATATTGTGATAAAGTTCATTATTTTCTGTAATGTACTGATAAACATTAGACTTTCATATATTTTAGATTCATTACACACAACTGAAGTAGTTCAAGCCTTTTATTGTTTTAATATTGATGATTGTGGCATACAGCTCACGAAAACCCAAAATCCCTATCTCAAAAAATTAGCATATCATGAAAAGGTTCTCTAAATGAGCTATTAACCTAATCATCTGAATCAACTAATTAACTCTAAACACCTGCAAAAGATTCCTGAGGCTTTTAAAAACTCCCAGCCTGGTTCATTACTCAACACCGCAATCATGGGTAAGACTGCCGACCTGACTGCTGTCCAGAAGGCCATCATTGACACCCTCAAGCAAGAGGGTAAGACACAGAAAGAAATTTCTGAACGAATAGGCTGTTCCCAGAGTCCTGTATCAAGGCACCTCAGTCGGAAGTCTGTGGGAAGGAAAAAGTGTGGCAGAAAACGCTGCACAACGAGAAGAGGTGACCGGGCCCTGAGGAAGATTGTGGAGAAGGACCGATTCCAGACCTTGGGGGACCTGCGGAAGCAGTGGACTGAGTCTGGAGTAGAAACATCCAGAGCCACCGTGTACAGGCGTGTGCAGGAAATGGGCTACAGGTTGCAAATTTTGCATGTCATTCGGAAATCAAGGTACCAGAGTCTGGAGGAAGACTGGGGAGAGGGAAATGCCAAAATGCCTGAAGTCCAGTGTCAACTACCCACAGTCAGTGATGGTCTGGCGTGCCATGTCAGCTGCTGGTGTTGGTCCACTGTGTTTTATCAAGGGAAGGGTCAATGCAGCTAGCTATCAGGAGATTTTGGAGCACTTCATGCTTCCATCTGCTGAAAAGCTTTATGGAGATGAAGATTTCATTTTTCAGCACGACCTGGCACCTGCTCACAGTGCCAAAACCACTGGTAAATGGTTTACTGACCATGGTATTACTGTGCTCAATTGGCCTGCCAACTCTCCTGACCTGAACCCCATAGAGAATCTGTGGGATATTGTGAAGAGAAAGTTGAGAGACACAAGACACAAGAATCTGCAAAAGGATTCCTGACCAAGTATTGAGTGCAGAACTGAACATAATTATTTGAAAGTTGACTTTTTTTGTATTCAAAATACTTTTCTTTTATTGGTCGGATGAAATATGCTAATTTTTTGAGATAGGGATTTTGGGTTTTCATGAGCTGTATGCCACAATCATCAATATTAAAACAATAAAAGGCTTGAACTATTTCAGTTTGTGTGTAATGAATCTAAAATATATGAAAGTCTAATGTTTATCAGTACATTACAGAAAATAATGAACTTTATCACAATATGCTAATTTTTTGAGAAGGACCTGTATTAGAGGGAAACATTGTTCTATCTCTGCTAGTTCCTCAACAATATCATGAGCAAAATGGTATTTTGGAACTAAGTATTTTGGTATTAAGGAACAAAACCATTAAAGAGAACAAGCATAAAATAATTCTGAAATATGGATTAAACCTAAACTATAGACTGTGCAGTTGTGGGGTACAGGATTCATTTTGCCAGCTTGGCGATACTCGGATTTGAATTCTTTTGCTCATTCACTCGTAACCTGAAACGCTGAGCCACTGATCCCAACCCACATCCTCCTCCATCGCCTTGGCGACTTTACATATTTGCGATATCCTCATCTTTGAGGCAAGTCTTTTGCCAGCGAGACGACTTGAAACATTTTTCGACCTCCCACTTGGAGTCGGCGTGAGACATGTGAGGCCTGGTTTATAACTGCGCAATTCCATGTGTCTGGATTTCACCTGCAGCTCCATCAGGGACCCGTCAATCACACAGCACACACAAAGAGAGAAAGGTATTGAAAGAGAGAGAGAAGATTTGGGAAAAAAGAAGCCTGGCCTCTTAAAATGAAAGTAAAAGATGTGGCGCGCAGGTGTTTATTCAAAATTCCCAGTGCCTTTTAATTACACAACGTGACATTTACACTGCTCACAGGTCTGCTCTGTGGAACAGCGGTGGTTCTTCGGTGCCGTGTGATTATAGTTGGTGACTCCAAGAAAGCACTCGCTGCTCCATTAAAGCTGAACAATGAACAATTTCCTCCAGACACGTCATTGATCGTCTTGCGTTCATCACTAACAGCGGCTACCCAAAATGACTTCCTGTGAGACTAAGATTACAAACTATGCTGCAAATTCCATCAACTACGATATCAAGAAAAGAGAGAGAGAGAGAGAGAGAGAGAGCACAGGACAGTGAGAAACAAGGAAAGACAGGTTTGTATAAAACACTAGACCAAGAACTCATCTAAAAATCTTTAAGAGGGAAATGGAGAGGTCTCTTCAACTAAAATGGGTGGACTGAAGTCAGGAGGGTCCCCTGGCTGACTGCAGTACAGTGTGCTTGGTCTAAAGTGGACCAGATGGATTACTCTAATCGATTGATGCAAACAGACAGGCGTTTCTTTAAGAAGATCAGAAGGATGTGTCTAATTTGCCTACATGGCTATGGCTGTAAGTGGAGCACACTGGTTTGTCTAAGTTAAACAGATGGACTTGTCTAAGTAAATAGCTCAGATGGACATGTATAATTGAATCAGATGGGTGTGACATGTAGTGGATCAGATAGTCATGCTGAGGGTAAATAGATTGATAAAAGTCTTATAGCTTGAAAAAAGGGTAGGCCTTAAAGTGAACCATATGGATGTTTCTTGAAGTGGAACAGGTGGGCATGTTTTAAAGAGGACAACATACGCGTGTTTAAATGGTGTTTAAAAAATGAACAGTGGGGCATTTCTTTAAGTAGATCAAACTGACATGTCAGATCAGAGGGACATGGCTTGAAGTGAACCAAATGCGTGTGTCTTTAATTAGACGAGACCGGTGCAGCTTTATGTAGATCGGAAGGGTGCATCTTTAGGAGAACCAGACAGGTGCGACTTTAAGTAGACCGGACGGGTGTGTCTTAAGCAGACCAGATGGGTGTGACTCTAAAGCTCCGTTTACACTGCAGGTCTCGATGCTCAATTCTGATTTGTTGCCCATATCTGATTTTTGTGAGATATATGGGTGGATAAAAGTTTCAGGTGTGTTGTGCGATAAAAGGGTATCGGCGAGAATGAAAGGAAAGGTGTACAGGACAGTGGCGAGACCAGCGATGCTCTATGGCTTAGAGACAGTGGCACTGAAGAAAAGACAGAAGGCAGAGCTGAAGATGTTGAGGTTCTCTTTGGGAGTGACAAGGATGGATAGGATCAAGAATGAGTTCATCAGAAGGACAACCCATGTTAGATGTTTTGGAGATAAAGTTAGAAAGGCCAGATTGTGGTGCTTTGGACATGTTCAGAGGAGAGATGGTGAATATATCGGTAGAAGGATGCTGAGGTTGGAACTGCCAGGCAAGAGGTCTAGAGGAAGAGATTTATGGATGCAGTTGGAGAGGACATGAAGTTAGTTGGGGTGAGAGAAGAGGTTGCAGAGGACAGGGTTAGATGGAGGCTGATGATTCGCTGTGGCGACCCTTGAAAGGGAACAGCCGAAAGACAAAGAAGAAGATCTGATTTTTTTGACCGTCTGTTTACACGTTCTTTCAACTATGACTCATATCTGATTGACGTGTTTACACTGGCCATCTGAAACCATCGCGCATACTGTACTTAGAGAGGTTCTTGCCCTACACATTAGCCAAGATGGACGAAGGTGAAATATGCTTCATGCTACTGTAGCTCTGCGATATATGCAAAGTTCGCAAAACGTCACCATGGTTTTGAAATGGAGGAGGAGGGAAAAAGCGCCATAATTGCAGCTTGTGCATATGGTTCATTCACCAAATACTGATTTCTTAATGTTATTTAGCCTAAATAAGCATTAGCACAAGGCGTGGGAGCTTATCATTCCACACGCGCTTCCACCGGAGAATAACATTACGTCATTAAACCGCGAAAAAGTCGCAGTTTTAATGATTTTTTTTTCCACATATGAAGGAGGCCTTAAACCGATCTCAAAATATCGGAATACATGCGTTTTTTTCCCCTATTTACACAGACATAGAACATATCCGATATGTGTCACATATGAGCAAAAAAATCCCAATTGGGTGACATTTAACTGACAGTGTAAACGTAGCTTAAGTACTGTAGGTCAGAAGGGTGTGTCTTCAAGTAGACCAAACAGGTGCATGTCTACATAAGTAGATTAGTCTAATCAAGTCAGGTGATCCAGATGGGTGTGTCTTTAATTCTATTTAACTAAATACACCTTTATGTATATTTAACCGGACGAGTGTCTTTAATTAGCCCAGATGGGTGTGTCTTCAAGTAGACCAGGTGTGTATATAATGCGTATATGCATACAGTGGCGTGAAAAACTATTTGCCCCCTTCCTGATTTCTTATTCTTTTGCATGTTTGTCGCACTTAAATGTTCCTGCTCATCAAAAACCGTTAACTATTAGTCAAAGATAACATAATTGAACACAAAATGCAGTTTTTAAATGAAGGTTTACGTTATTAATGGAGAAAAAAAACTCCAAATCTACATGGCCCTGTGTGAAAAAGTGATTGCCCCCCTTGTTAAAAAATAACTTAACTGTGGTTTATCACACCTGAGTTCAATTTCTGTAGTCGCCCCCAGGCCTGATTACTGCCACACCTATTTCAATCAAGAAATCACTTAAATAGGAGCTACCTGACACAGAGAAGTAGACCAAAAGCACCTCAAAAGCTAGACATCATGCCAAGATCCAAAGAAATTCAGGAACAAATGAGAACAAAAGTAATTGAGATCTATCAGTCTGGTAAAGGTTATAAAGCCATTTCTAAAGCTTTGGGACTCCAGCGAACCACAGTGAGAGCCATTATCCACAAATGGCAAAAACATGGAACAGTGGTGAACCTTCCCAGGAGTGGCCGGCCGACCAAAATTACCCCAAGAGCGCAGAGACAACTCATCCGAGAGGCCACAAAAGACCCCAGGACAACATCTAAAGAACTGCAGGCCTCACTTGCCTCAATTAAGGTCAGTGTTCACGACTCCACCATAAGAAAGAGACTGGGCAAAAACGGCCTGCATGGCAGATTTCCAAGGCGCAAACCACTTTAAGCAAAAAGAACATTAAGGCTCGTCTCAATTTTGCTAAAAAACATCTCAATGATTGCCAAGACTTTTGGGAAAATACCTTGTGGACCGACGAGACAAAAGTTGAACTTTTTGGAAGGTGCGTGTCCCGTTACATCTGGCGTAAAAGTAACACAGCATTTCAGAAAAAGAACATCATACCAACAGTAAAATATGGTGGTGGTAGTGTGATGGTCTGGGGTTGTTTTGCTGCTTCAGGACCTGGAAGGCTTGCTGTGATAGATGGAACCATGAATTCTACTGTCTACCAAAAAATCCTGAAGGAGAATGTCCGGCCATCTGTTCGTCACCTCAAGCTGAAGCGATCTTGGGTGCTGCAGCAGGACAATGACCCAAAACACACTAGCAAGTCCACCTCTGAATGGCTGAAGAAAAAGAAAATGAAGACTTTGGAGTGGCCTAGTCAAAGTCCTGACCTGAATCCTATTGAGATGTTGTGGCATGACCTTAAAAATGTGGTTTATGCTAGAAAACCCTCAAATAAAGCTGAATTACAACAATTCTGCAAAGATGAGTGGGCCAAAATTCCTCCACAGCGCTGTAAAAGACTCGTTGCAAGTTATCGCAAACGCTTGATTGCAGTTATTGCTGCTAAGTGTGGCCCAACCAGTTATTAGGTTCAGGGGGCAATTACTTTTTCACAAAGGGCCATGTAGGTTTGGATTTTTTTTCTCCCTAAATAATAAAACCCCTCATTTAAAAACTGCATTTTGTGTTTACTTGTGTAATCTTTGACTAATAGTTAAATGTGTTTGATGAACAGAAACATTTTGTGTGAGAAACATGCAAAAGAATAAGAAATCAGGAGGGGGGCAAATAGTTTTTCACACCACTGTATATTTAGGTATACATTCTTATAGTTGAAATATATAGTACCTACAGTATTATCAGTGGTGTCAAAAGTATTCACATTCATTACTTCAGTAGAAGTATAAATACTAGGGTTCAAAAATACTTCTTTAGAAGTTGAAGTATCAACCCAAGCTTTTTACTTAAGTAAAAGTTTAAAAGTACTGGTTTCAAAACTACTTAAAGTATAAAAGTAAAAGTACCGTGAGGGGCGACAAAAGCATTTAGGTCTCGCTTTCTGATCATGCGACGGGGGGGGGGGGGGGGGGGGGGGGTGGGTGTGGATGGGGAGTCGTTGTGCGCGTTCTTTTCATGCGACCGGAGGGGGGGGGTGCGTTGTGCGCGTTCTTATCATGCGACCGGGGGAGGGGTGGGTGGGGGACTTGCGCGTTCTGATCATAAAAATAGAGTAACGAGGCTATTTTTCAAATGTAAGGAGTAGAAGTAAAAAGTCGGCTGAAAAATAATTACTCCAGTAGAGTATAGATAACCAAAATTTCTACTTAAGTAAGGTAACGAAGTATTTGTACTTCGTTACTTGACACCTCTGCCTATTATTCAGGAAATTTAGAACATGTACTTTGTACTGTATCAACATTGCAGATAAAAACTAAACAACAAACACACAGTATGAGCAGAGTCTTAATCTGGGAAGGCTGAGGTTAGACTCTGTGTAGCCTGTCTGAAATCAGTCTCTCGCCACCCCAAAAAGGTTGTACCTCTCTACAATTTACTGACCTGTTAAATAACTGAGGCAAAGGAACCTTAAATACAACCAGCTGTTTAACTAAACGGAAACGAACATGATCTTTTCACGTGGTCTTATTTGCAGTGGTTTGCTTGGTGTGTTCGAAGTCCAGTGTTGTAACCATTAACATCGCGGCCTCAATGAAATCACACTGTGGTACTTCCATTACTGGTAAACTTGTTCTTCTTATTCCACTTCTTGCACTTTAATAACATCATTCCATTGTCAAACTGTTCAAACACTTGGCATGGTACAAAATAAACACACAGTCATATCACACACACTGCAGAAACCAAATATAAAGACGTCTGCCAAAACAAACATGAATAAACTTAATTCACTGGCCACACACACCGATGCAGGAATGCTTGTGGAAACTTAAAATTGAAAATAGACAATACTTAAAACTCTTTTACTCTTTAAGCGGTGTATAAAAACCTTTGTGTGTGTTCTTGGAAGAAGTTGCAATGCCTAAAAGTGTGAGTGTACATTAAACATATCGCAGTTCCTTCTTATTCTTAATACAAAGTAAATCAGTATTCATGAAAATAAACCAAGCAAATCATTAATATAAAAAAAGATACATAAACATTAATTATGGCAGTGTTATTGTAATATTATTTGATATTAATATATTATTTATGCCCCCCTAATAAACTGAAATCCATAAATGAAGATACAAATTCATGAAACAACCCATTGACATGAGCTTTCCTTAATATTAAGATTCAATTATTTGTCACAAGTCCTTTACAGCACAGCGAAAGTTTTTTTTTTTTTTCTACACATTTCAGTTACAAATCAGATCACAAGGTTAAGAGCCTTGATAAAGACCTCAAGACCTCAGTGGCAGCTTGGTGGTGCAGGGGTTTGATCCTCTGACCTTCCAATCAGTAAACAAGAACATTAACCATTTGAACCACCACTGCCCCATAATCCTGTATATTATTACATTTAACCAGGAGAAAACAGCATTAAAATCATCATGGAGCCCCAGAAAAATGAAATGTTATATAATGATAGTTATTATTGGTCCCCACAGGCATGGGTAAGCCTACTGTGCCAATGATTCTGACAGCAGTTTACTGGCACATAATTGATAATCAATGTTACTCAATTCATGAAGTTTATGATATGGCTGATCAGTGTGTAATATCAGCCAGAACTCTCACACATTGGATGAATTGTCAGTAAAATCTGTTCCTGTCTGGATTAATAACTGTATATGAAAGATCAGGTTTACTTATAGACAGCATAGAGAACTTTATGTACAATAATAATACATCCATATGTTCCATACATATTATATCTTAATATATATTTACATATTATATCTTAATCAAAATATTAAGCACCATTATATGTATAAGAATAGTTTTCTATGTACTTGACAGGTTAAGACGGAAATACTGAAATATACTGTACATTTGTATTTTATTTTATTTATTTACTCATTTGTAGTTTAAAAGAAATATACAATTAGCACACTTAAATAAACTTCCTTTTGGTAAAGGGTGAAGTGGAAATTCTGGAGGTGTCTTAAAGTGGAGCAGATGGTGCATAAAAGTGGAACAAACAAGCATTTCTAAAAGTAAATCAGAAAGATATGTCTAATTAGAGGAGATCAGATGGCTGTGTCTTAAACGAGATCCGATGGGTGTGTCTTAAAGGAGATCAGATGGGTGTGTCTTAAAGGAGATCAGATGGGTGTGTCTTAAAGGAGATCATATAGGTGTGTCTTAAAGGAGATAAGATAGGTGTGTCTTAATGGAGATCAGATGGGTGTGTCTTAAATGAGATCAGATAGGTGTGTCTTAAAGGAGATCATATAGGTGTGTCTTAGAGGAGATCAGATGGGTGTGTCTTAGAGGAGATCAGGTGGGTGTGTCTTAAAGGAGATCAGATGGGTGTGTCTTAAAGGTGATCAGATGGGTGTGTCTTAAAGGAGATCATATAGGTGTGTCTTAAAGGAGATAAGATAGGTGTGTCTTAATGGAGATCAGATGGGTGTGTCTTAAATGAGATCAGATAGGTGTGTCTTAAAGGAGATCATATAGGTGTGTCTTAGAGGAGATCAGATGGGTGTGTCTTAGAGGAGATCAGGTGGGTGTGTCTTAAAGGAGATCAGATGGGTGTGTCTTAAAGGTGATCAGATGGGTGTGTCTTAAAGGAGATCATATAGGTGTGTCTTAAAGGAGATAAGATAGGTGTGTCTTAATGGAGATCAGATGGGTGTGTCTTAAAGGAGATCATATAGGTGTGTCCTAAAGGAGATCAGATGGGTGTGTCTTTGAGGAGATCAGATGGGTGTGTCTTTGAGGAGATCAGATGGGTGTGTCTTAAAGGAGATCAGATGGGTGTGTCTTAAAGGAGATCATATAGGTGTGTCTTAGAGGAGATCAGATGGGTGTGTCTTAGAGGAGATCAGATGGGTGTGTCTTAGAGGAGATCAGGTGGGTGTGTCTTAAAGGAGATCAGATGGGTGTGTCTTAAAGGAGATCAGATGGGTGTGTCCTAAAGGAGATCAGATGGGTGTGTCTTAAAGGAGATCAGATGGGTGTGTCTTAAAGGAGATCAGATAGGTGTGTCTTAAAGGAGATCATATAGGTGTGTCTTTGAGGAGATCAGATGGGTGTGTCTTAAAGGAGATCAGATGGGTGTGTCTTAAATGAGATCAGATAGGTGTGTCTTAGAGGAGATCAGATGGGTGTGTCTTAGAGGAGATCAGGTGGGTGTGTCTTAAAGGAGATCAGATGGGTGTGTCTTAAAGGTGATCAGATGGGTGTGTCTTAAAGGAGATCATATAGGTGTGTCTTAAAGGAGATAAGATAGGTGTGTCTTAATGGAGATCAGATGGGTGTGTCTTAAAGGAGATCAGGTGGGTGTGTCTTAAACGAGATCCGATGGGTGTGTCTTAAAGGAGATCAGATGGGTGTGGTTTAAAGGAGATCAGATGGGTGTGTCCTAAAGGAGATCAGATGGGTGTGTCCTAAAGGAGATCAGATGGGTGTGTCTTAAAGGAGATCAGATGGGTGTGTCTTAAAGGAGATCAGATAGGTGTGTCTTAAAGGAGATCATATAGGTGTGTCTTTGAGGAGATCAGGTGGGTGTGTCTTAAACGAGATCAGATGGGTGTGTCTTAAAGGAGATCAGATGGGTGTGTCTTAAAGGAGATCAGATGGGTGTGTCTTAAACGAGATCAGATGGGTGTGTCTTAAAGGAGATCAGATGGGTGTGTCTTAAACGAGATCCGATGGGTGTGTCTATAAGTTACACAACTAATAGTCTAAAAAAAAATATTTGTGTCTTAAAGTAAATCATCTGGATGTGTTTTTAAAGAAGATCAGATGTGTGTGTCTTAGAGGAGATCAGATGTGTGTGTCTTAGATCAGCTGGGTATATCTTAAAGTGGAGCAGATGGGTGTGTCTTAAGGTGTAACAAATTATTGTGTCATAAAAAGGAACAGATGGGTGTGTCCTGAGGAAGCCAATATGTGAAGGTCATGTGTTCAGAAAGATTTGTCTTCAAAAAATGAAGATCCCAAATTGAATGAAACAAACTTCAGTCTATAGTCTTTAAGAGTCATTAAAAGCCACGCCCAGTCAGAGCCGCTCTCCATTCCATATACAGTATGGATCTAAAACCATGTCTGCATTTAGATTTTTGAACTTGGAAAGAGGCAGGTTTTGATTGTCAGACTGGATAGTGAGTTTTGGAACAGCAGGAACACTAAAATCTGGTAGCATCTATTTACGACACAACATATGTCGGCAATGCCGCATACTTCAGCTCTACTCCCTAAGTAGCACTTCCTCTGGGGCGGAAAACAAATTAAAGACTAAGAACCCAATAAACTTGCAGGACAGCCCAAGCTTATCTGAACCTGAAGCAACATCACACACAGATACACACACGGTGCAGATGCAGCATCCGACCTCACAGGCACATCACAGGCGTCGCGTTGTGTGTGCCCAGCCATGATGCCATTAGCATAATTACAAAGTGCCTTAGCCTGTTAGTAATTAGTTCCAAACGAGCAGCCGAGGCTAAGTCACAGCCAACTGGGCGGGTGAGAAAAGATTCCTAAAATACGACACAGAGGACTGCCAGAGCGTTGGCCTGCGAGCCAATTAACCTCTGTGTTAATTAGAAAAAAGAGGCTTCTGTTTTAATTGGAGGAGGAATATTGGACGAGGTCACGCTCTGCCAAGGATTTGTGCGTGTATACAGTATGTGTGTGTATGTGTGTGTGTGTGTATACTTGCTGCAGATGCCTCAGAACTTTTATTATTTGTGAGCAAGGATAGAAAGAAGAGAAACAAAGAAGGGCACTTCCAGCCTTGGTGAGCCATTTTGTCATGTGACCTTGCGAACAAATATTCATCTGTAAGATATTTTTGTACACTGAGTGCAAAAGTTAAGAAGCTTCTTGGTGGAAACTATAGAGACTGGGGGTGGATATTAAAACTGATATTTATATCACATACTGCAAAGAAGCTGCAAACTGTTGAACTGGAATCTATTTCTAGGTTTTCTAGGTGATATAAATTACAAGACAATAGACTATATAGAAACTATAGAACTGTATTAAAAGATGAACGTAAACTGCTGCTGTTATAGAAAATGACTCCACACCATCTGTCCAATCAGAATGGAGAATTCAGTCACGCTGTGGTGATAAATTCATGAGAGGCGCTCAGGGGAAGATGTTTTGGTCTCTGCCAGTCCTTCAAGCACTGGCGTTTTAATTTTGAGCGTATTGTGGAGCTGTCACTCAGAAAAGTGCGTGTGAAGGACTGGAGGTGAGATATATATCTCTGCTGTCTGGGAAAAAAAATTAAAATACGCAACCTTCAGCAGCATCTCTGAGGAGTCTGAACTGTCATTAAGGAACTGAGGTTAAGCTTAGGGTTCCATCTATCACTCTAAAGTGTTGTTTATTGTTCTTGGAGGGGGCGGGGGCGTATCCAATGTAGAACCCTACAGAATTTTTACATTAGTTGAAAGAAAAAGTAGAACCATAAAGAACCCTAGAGAGTGGTGCAATTCCAGAAACCGCAGGGTGGAACATAACTTGTTGGAACGTACGTAGAAAGCACACAACAATAACAATATTAAGTTTAGTTTCAGTTCGGATAATTAACGTGTTCCTTCATTAAGACCTCCATTTAATACTGTATGTATTGGGTTTCCTAAAAGGGGAAAAATTCTCCAGTGTTTTACATTAACATTTGTTGTGAGATTGAGCCTATCCTTATTAATCCTAATCCTAATATCTAAAAGTCCATATACTGTATATTTGCTTAGGGTTCTTCAGTTTCTCTGGGTAGAATGCTTCACAGATCCATGCACATCATCATTACAGTATAAAAGATTCCTCAATAAGATTTTTTTAGGGAAAGTAAAAAGATTTATTTACATTGTATGTATGTGACATGGATGTCTGTCTTATTATTGATTGCTTTAAAGGCTGGAAATGTGTGCATGCTTTTCTAGCTTTCTTGGGACCCCACAATGACGGATGGTTTTGACCTTTATGAGGACATTGACATATATTGAAACATAATGTGGCACAACATAACATGGTGGAATATGGCATGGAAGAGCATACGATTCGTAAAAGTGGAATATAAAATGATACACCAAATTATGGTGGAACATGACATAATTAAAGAAACATTGTGGAACCTACCTTGGTAGAACACAGTACAATGAAATATAACATGGTAGAACATAAGTCAGTAAAATATAACATGGTAGAAAACAGTAAAGTGAAACTTTATATGGTAGAAAATAACACAGTGGAATATAACATGGTAGAACATAGTACGGTGACACGAAAAGTGGTAGAACAGTGAAAAATAATGTTGCAGAACATAAGACGGTTGGGCATATCGTGGCGGAACATAATGTGCTAAAATAGTGTATGTGTAGCATAGCATTAATGAGCTACATTTATAATTCTGTCATGGACGGTCCACATAAGTTTGGTAAAACAAGTTTGTGTGTGTAGAAATGTGAAGGTTTTATTGAAAGCTAACTCCAATTTAATTGGACAGATTTGTCATCATGAAACTGTTTCATCAAACACGTGTCTCTCCTACATCAGTCATCACCTGATTGGTTGCTTGCTTTGTTGGTGTGTGTTTCTATGTGTGTGCTGCTAAGGGATGTTTTCCAGTTAGCTGCCACAGGAAACAGAGAAAAACCACATGCACACATCTAATTGCCTCTGCATTCATCACAACATTTGCGTAATACCGTAAGCCCTGGAAAAGATCACAAATAGGTTTAGTAAGCAGAGCACTCATGCCAGTAAAGCTCCTTTTTGTTAAGTTCAAAATCATGAAAGATTTCCGGCCTGATTCCCAGAAAATGTTTCAGATGGCACACATGAGCGGTGTGGCCATGTGCTCATAATAAAACACACATAAGATCCATTTCCAAAAAGAAATCGCCACGAGTTGTATAAAATAATGTTTCAGTAATTTCGCCTGTTTTCTCTTTTTCTCTCTGTGTGGGTCACACACAGCACGCTTCTGATTAGCTGCAATTCAAACACCACGGAGAACAGACAGACGATTAAATAAAAAAACATTATGGAGAAAACAATTACTGACATCTGCCAGAAGAAAATAACTACATATAATGGCTAACAACAAGACAAACAATAAGACTTAGCTTTTCCATCATTCCTAACTAATAACACTGAATAGCAGTGTGTTCAAACTGACTAAACTAGTCATATTTAGAATAATGAGGACCAGCTGAGTCATTATCAGGTGGAAAAAGTACACAATGTTGAAAAGTTCTGCAAGTGAAAAAACATTTCTGATGAACGAGAAATCTGATTAGACTAAGCCATGAGGGCTGATAATGGACAGTAACGGCACTAGAGGAGAGAGCAGCTGCCTGACAAAACCCACATTCACAACCAGTCACAGAAGCACTTTCAGCAAGAACACACAGCTGATAACGTTATGTCGCCTTAAACAACACGCCATCTCTGCAGTATTCACTTCTATGTCGTTCTGAATCGCCTCTGAACCGTTCATGTCGTTCTGTCCACGGCTAACGCAAGCTACAAAGCTAACTAGCTTCTTACACAAGGCTGAATCCCAAATCCCTCTCTAACCCTTGATCAAAGGCATTACTTGGTGTGTGGAAAAAGGGATTGTACACAGCACACTAGCAACACAGTGCACTAGCTTTCCATTTAACACTATTTGGTATTCAATTCCAGAACTCGGAAGTTAATGGAGCTGATATCATAAAGCAGAATAAAGTAAAGTAAAATAAATCTTGTACGTTTCTCAGGACTGTGCTCCACCTCCATGGTTTATTCTCCTCACATAGTACTGGTAAGAATTTAAAGCTACTTTTCAGTCACCACCTCCACCAATAACAGTTAGTTAGTTTCACTATCCATGGAAGGATATGTATTAGTGGACTAAAATAACTGATTAAATACAGAAAAATATCATAATCTGTTGTTTGCGGAACTGTTGTATAAAAGCAATATCACACTCGGACTGCACACTTGTTCCTAATGAAATGTCACAGCCACGCTGATATCTAGTACAATAACATGACCTCAAGTGTGATATTGCTTAATTATACACGGACAATTTCTAAATTAACAGCATCAGGACAACATTTCTAGATTTGTGTTCCATGCTGTTAGGAGTTACAGTACATGAATTATGGGGTTGAACATAAAATGGTAAAACAGTAGAAAAGAATGGAATGTTAGACATTAGAGTCTGACTGACATTATAACATAAGACACACACACACACACACACACACACAGTAGGTATAAAGATATCTGTTTCCCAGAAAAAAAAATGATGAGTGGAAATGATCTTCTTCAAAGTTTACTTTTGGTGATGAACTTATCTCCCAGGAAGACGAAAGAGGAGAACCCACTACGGTGCAGGTTTTGATCCTACGTTCCACTTCTCTGAACCACATTTACACGGCTGAGGCTCATCCTTTCATCAGTATGTTAATGACGTACTGCGAGCACACTTTCCTCCAAGTAGATAGCTGCCTTTTTTATTCCTTGCCGTATCTTTCTCCCACAGACTTACAGTGCACCACTAATGCGAATGCTAATGCTACCTAACACCTGCTCTGCATCGGAGGGTGGATTTGATTTGATATTAAAGACTTAATAAAACTTCACAATACAGAACCACCATTATTCTGTGGAAACTGGAAGCTTTTTTTTAAGCAGAAATATGTAGTAATTCCACATCGCACCATATCATACAGTACCTACAGTACATACATTATTAGCAATGTTTCAAGCAAATTTTCTAAATCTTAAATTTAATCATTAATTACTTAAAAACTGTACATTTATGGCTTACCATCACAGTTTGTTTGTGGAACAGAAAGATGACGTTAGCTAAATGTTGTTAGCAATATGCTATTTCCATTCCTTAGACTAAGGATGTAACAATGCTAAATGATGCAATGGTCAATTGAGACGTTTCATCTTCATATTTATATTATCCTTTTGTGGAGGAGTGCAACATTGCCCCGGAGGCAGTCCGGCCTCCGCAGAGTTTGATGTTTCGCCGGCGTGCGGCTGGTAAGGCGCAAGACTGTCTCTGTGGAACAGAACTCGCGCCAACCCCGCCAACCCCGGTAGATGACACCCAGTGGGACATAAGCTTGGCTGAGAGCCCCCTCTTCCTTCCGGAGGAATAAACCCATACCTGTTCTCCAGTAGCAAAGTCTCGCCCCCGGCTATGAGTGGCCATGCCCATACGGTCCATAGGTGCCCCCAGCCAGAAGTCCTGCAGCGGTGCCCGGGAGCACTCGGTGGAGCGTTCACTGTCCAGCTGCGGCACAGGTGAAACGACTGCAGACGGTGCAGTAACTCCCTGCATGCCGGCTCGGACAGCTGATCAGCACCTGCTACCAGATGCTTACCTGCCGCGACCACCGGAGCTAGTTTAACGGCTGCTGGGGTACGCTGTCCCTCTGGCCTGAGAACGTTGCAACGGTAGTCTCGACATCGCCACAAAACCCCGGAGACCTGTTCGTTGTCTAACCGTGACGGGTAGCCCTGTCCCCGGCTAGATTCACCTACCGAGTGCCCCCAAGCTGCGGGCAGTTGCTCGGCTCTTTCGCCGTGATGCACCGCAATTATGGGTTCAGCGCGCTGTGCTGCACGTAGCGCTTCGGTAAGGGAAGCTGGTGCTGCTAACCTGATGTGCTCACGGAGCTGCGGCGGTCGGAGTCCTCGGAGAAATGCGCGATGAGCTAGCTCTTCCTGCTTATAGGGCTCGCACTCAGGATAGCACTCGTGGACCGCCAGCTCTTCGCACGCTGCTGCTTTACGGTCACCGGCGCCGAACCGGAGGTGGAGCGACTCTCGTAGATTTGACCAGTCCTTCTGCTCATCGGCCCAGAGGTCTTCCAGCACCCGGAGCGCGTCGCCCTCCAGCGAGAGTGCTACTCTGACGGCTGTTTCCGCCGAGGAGCAGCCTGCGAAGTCAGCGGCTAGCTCTACTTGGGCGAAGAATGCGTAGGGCTCGATGGCGCCGTTATAGGAAAGAAGGCGCAGCTGCAAGTCGAATCGGCGGCTGACGGTGCACGGAGCTATAGCTTGCTCCGGCGCTTCCACAGCGTCAACTTTATTCTCCGCCCCAAGATCCAGTGCCGGGTTCAGCATCTCGCCTCTCCGCTTTGGTCTTGCTGCTTTGCTCGTGCTAACATTGGCCGAAGCCATTACCCCAAACACCTTTCCCAAACAGGGTGAACACATTAAGAACCCCCGCAAGGCATGTTGGTCGTCAGCCGCTGCCCCGTCCATGCAACAATATGTTTAAAAGCTAGATAAAAACAAAATAAAAACAGGAAAATGTAGCTGACATTTCTCAGCTAGAAAAACAAACAGATGCTAGCAAGACCTAATACTGTAACATCATTTACTATGAGATTAACATTAGCTAACATTTACCTCTGCACAGGTGAAAAAAAAGTGAAATATACAGTTTATTAAAAAACGGGTGAATTATAATGTTTTAGAAAATAAATGAAAACCATAAAATTGCCTATTGAACAAACAAAAAAAGATCTAGCAAACTAACCTAGCTTCTAAGTCATATAAGATCTTGCTTATTTCAAACTAAAGTTTTTAATGTTTTAGATGTTTATTAAAGGAAACCTATACACCTGTATCGAAATATATTCCGACATAAAAAGATTATGTGTACATTGTTAGCCAGATGCTAATTCCTACTCCAGACTAAAACCTCAGCTAGATTTAAGAATAAACCATAGCATGATAAAAAGTTTGTCAAAGTGAATAATACTTGTGTTTATCCAATTACATAAAATGTTTGTATGTTGTTGGCGAGGAGCTAATCAAAATTCTCTGACTGAAGTAAAACATGTTTTTTTTTTTAATCATTGACAGAAGCAACGTTGGCAATATCGGTCACTCAAATGGGAAACATAAGCAGGGAGTGATTCTCAGAGAAAGGTTTTCAGAGTAAAAACAAATGAACAAATGAGAATGTTCTGTGGGGGAAAAAACAAAGCACTAGCTTCTAATAATCATTCTCATTTCCTGGTGCATTTACCTTAGTAGCGAAATGGAGCTTATTGAGCTTTTGTATTAGTCCTGTCCATATACAGTATAGCGTATACCGTACATGCGCTTGAGTTAGATATTTATTTATTCCCCTCTGATTGATTTTAACTCAGCTCAGCAATCATCAGCCACTTTCCCGACTGTCCTTGTTTTTGTATATTTTTATGCTCAGGAACATAAATGTAAAATCTAAAATATACCTGGAGAGATGTCGAACACAAGAGCGGTGCAGTTATTACTGAAGTCCTTGGTTCATTATATTTCTCTGGTAACCCTCTCTGAGTGGAGAGCGACTGGCAGAATTTTTGTTCCTCGTTTATTCTAACGAGATTCAGTGCTTTCATAGTGTGTCTGTTAAAACCAATACTGAATTTGGGGTTTAGAGAAAGAACAAGTGTGTGTGTTTGTGTGTTTTTTTGGTTACACTTCACACTCATTGTGTTAATCAGATTAAAGAGATTTAAGGAGCTGTTGTGGAATTTTTGGCATTTTTTTAAAGAGATGTTGCTATTGTTGTTAGGTATAAAAATACAGCACTGTGTTAGGTAGATCTTTGGTTAGTTTAAATTTAAAGGGTAATTTGTACATATAAGGTAAGGCAGGCACTTGAACCAGCTTTAGGCAACAAAATAAATCATTAGGTAGAGATGGAGAGATTACACAGTACTATATTATTTAATGTTTAAATGTTTAATTTAAAGTACAGTGGCACCTCGGCATATGAATGCCCTGTCATAAGAATTTTTATGCATTATATTATCTGCATTTATATTATTTCCTGTGGAACAATGCCTTAAGAACTAACTTTTATCAATTTCCACTGTATTATGGAATTTGTATCTTTACCTAGTAGCCTAACCAATTCTGCGGTAATGACAGTTGGCCAGTGTTTAACCAGTCTATTATTATTATTATTATTATTATTATTCATTCATTCATTCATTCATTCATCTTCTATACCGCTTTATCTTGTATTTAGGGTCGCGGGGACCTGGAGACTATCCCAGGAGACTCAGGGCACGAGGCAGGGTACACCCTGGACAGCGTGCCAATCCATTGCAGAGCGCACACACACACACACACACACACACACACACACACACACACTATGGTCAATTTGGGAACGCCAATAAGCCTAATCTGTCTTTGGATTGTGGGAGGAAACCGGAGTACCCGGAGGAAACCCACCAAGCACGGGGAGAACATGCAAACTCCATGCACACAGAGACGGGAATCGAATCCGGACCCTGGAGGTGCAAGGCGACAGTGCTAACCACTACACCACCGTGCCGCCTTTATTATATATATTATAATATATATTTTTTTATTTTACAACAGATACTAGATGTATTTTAGCTACTGTATCTGGCTATTGTTACCTGACTAAAGAAGGGGTTTCTTAATTAAACAGTTAACCAGTGAACAGTGTGAATGACATGAAATATTTAATGCTTTATTATAAACTAGAATTTGTGTTGCATCATTTGAAGCATAATTGTTATGAGGACGTTGACGGAAGGCTAAGCTATGATGCTCGGAAAGTAAGGCACACAGTATTAAGTGCTTTTTGACTTACTGATGGGTTTATCAGGACGTAACCCCTTCATAATTCGAGGACCATCTGTAGTTTATTCTCAGCAGAGCAAAAACAATAACACTGCAGCAAAAGGCAGGGTTTATACTCATCGTGTATTTACTTCTCTCTCTACCCTGAGACGACTCTAAACGTGTAAAGAGCATATGATCTTATTTCAGCCGGAGCATCGAACTGGGTCACTGCAGTGCGAAACGGCCAAAAACCAGCAAGATCTGAGGTAGAAAATCCCTCCTGAGTGACTCCACTGACCCACCCACACACACACACACACACACACACACACACACACACACACACACACACGCACACACACACACACACACACACACACGCATGCATACACACACTGGGCAGATCCTCTGGTGTGTTATGGGATTAGCGCCGGAGAAGTTGAAGAATGTGTGTGCATGTGAAAAAGAGACAAGAAAAGTCTTCCTGTGGGGGTTTTGGCCTTAACTGGCTTAGATTAAATTAGCTGTGCCTGCAGTCATGTTCAGGCCAGATAAAACCAGACAGAGAGAAGAGAGAGAAAGAGGTGGCATAGTGTAACTCTCCACCAGCTCAGAAGTTAAGACAAGCTTCCTTCTCCTGTCTCTAATGAGATATTAAATATGCAGAACATACAGTAGCCCGGAAGCGTAAAACAGTAAAAAAACAAGAACACAACAAGAAGACACAATGTATTTGTTCCTTACAGAATATCAGATGCTTCTTTTGGATTGGCCAATAAGTAATGAATTCATTATATTTAATATAAATTTCTCCTTTGCGTTTTGAGATAAGCCTGGTGTGTATTCAGTTTGGTATTTGTTTGGAGACCACACCACCTTCACTCGTTTTGACACACACTTTCACAGTCAGCCTACTGTATTATGCAAATGAGCATACACAACCTTTTGCTAACATCAGCTGCAAAGATGCCATTCTGACTGGTTTTCTGAGCATGATAGGCACAGTACGATAGGCACAGAAGCGACACCTTGCTTTCCGAGTGTGATCAGATCAGAGGCCACTGGGAGCAAAATCTGTTCTCTGAGACCTATATATATATATACAGTATATATATATATATATATATATATATATATATATATATATATATATATATATATATATATAGACCTAACACATTACTTCATCTAATTGAGTTTGTAAAGTGTCTGTGCTCTCTGACCATCATATCATTATCTCTGATCGTCACTCCACTGCACCTCCGTTACAATAATCAAACACCTACTGCAACATTCACACTGAGACAATCAGAGCTGTACAATCTTACTGATTACATACTTTACACTAATCAAGGGCCCTTTTTTCCGGACTAACAAGTATGTGTTTGTGTGCATGTAAGTGAGTGAGTGACAGCTCTAAGTGGTAAATAGTGTGAACGTTTCGCATTTCTTTGAATCTTAACTTTCATCTCACTGAAAATTTGTAACTGCAGCCATAAAATGTGAATAGAATTTATAATATATGATTGTTTCGTTTTTATTATAACTTTGGAAAACTTACAAAAAAAAACGCCAATTAAAACTCTAGATCTTTAGATCTCTAGGTCCAGGGTGCCGCCCACCAAGGAGAGTTGCGTCTGCTAAATGCAAAACAGCAGCATCATTTGGACAGGGCTGAGAGTGTTTATGTACACTCTGCCACAACTGCGGTCCCCGGTTTCCTGTTTAAAAGCTAATTTGTCATGCAGAACCCCAGGCGAAACCTGGAGACGAGCTGAAAAAGTAAACAGCAATAAAGAAATGCCAATCGAATAAAGCAATCGATCGCGATGACAGGCCGAGGATCCGCCGGCCTGAGAGAGGTGACTAAAGGAAATGATCCGTTATGGATTTGCCATTAAGCGCAGAGTCTGCAGGAGACACTGTGGTTATTAATCGAGCTTTAATTTCGTTAATTAAGGTTCAATTCAGCTCCAGGGGAAAGGCATTTAGGATATAGATCCTGACATTTTAGTCACAAAAGAAGCAATTTCTTTTTTCTTTTGGACATGGTTTATGGAGTCTCTTTCTGTTGCTCTCTCATTCTCTGATACATACATTTTTGTCTTAGCAACTTTGTGAGGACCTTGGGAATTGTTATGCATCATGGGGACCAAGTTATCAAAACAGACAGATATTCAATATATATATATATCCATTATAATATATTCATATATGTCCCCACAAAGATATATAAACATATACAATCACTCTTACACACACACACACACACACACACACACACACACACACACACATTTGTGTTAGTTCAACTTATCATTCCAAGCTCCATCGACAACAAGGCAAAGAGTTGAATTAAAAACTTTCTCTCTGTCTTTCTCTCTCCACTAGAAAAATAAACTTGAGTCTGAAATCTCCAGACAGCGAATAATGAAATTCTGGAGGGGTTTCATCTGGACGCTCGCCACTCTCTCTCTCTCTCTCTCACACACACACACACACACACACACACACACACACACACACACACACACACACACACACACAAAGGCATACAGAAGGTGGTTGACTTGTTTAAGCAGAGAGAAGGAACTCATCTGTGTATATACACACACACACACACACACACTCAAATACAAACACACACTTCTATGCCCACTATGCAACGTGACTGCCATATGGTTCACCAGTATTATCGCAGGTCCACACAGAGCTCTGCAATCTCTGTCTCTCTCTCTCTCTCACACACACACACACACACACACACACACACACACACACACACACACACATACACACACACACACACACACACACACACACACACACACACAGATAGACACTATGCAAACAGCATAAGCCTGAGGAAAGAAAATGAAATTAGGGCTTATCTCAAACAAAATGAGGCTTAAGTGTGCTTGCTCAAACCCAGGATCAGTGCTAATCATCTTTACATTATATGCATGAAGATCAAGCTCAAGATGTTTCTCCAGACGCTACAAAAAAAAGAGGAAGAAGAATGAAAAAAAAAACTATCTTCTCTGTCGTACAGGTTCTCAAGACGTGACGTGGTCTGTGTGTAGATGAGATATCTTTGGGTGCCTGCAGCACCAACTTATCAACATTTCTTGCTAGTAATTACAACAATAGGTTGACATTCATGTCGTCTCATCTCAATATGACGAACTTGATATGACAACACATGATTGAACATGCTATTACATATGGCAGATTGTAATGTATGTCGCGAGCACTGAGTTATGAAACAAATGTAAAAATCTAAGGTTTAGAGACAACCCCCCCAAAAAAACGTTATAAGAACACTGCATGTAGGAGAATTTAATTACTACAATGATAGTTTTCTATCAGAGAAGGTTTCAGGTGGAAACCATTTATGGAAAAAGTGAGGACTGGGGAGGTTTTAATACTTATATATACTTTTTTTAAATCATAAATTTGTTACTTATTCTCTACAACACTTATCCTGTACAGGGTCATGGGAGGTGACACACTTTGGACAATCTGTAAATAGCAATTAGCTTAACCTGCATGCCTTTGGTCCAAAGGAGAAATCTGGAGCAAACCCACCAAACACAGCGAGAACATGTAAACTCCACACACATAGACAAGAAAGCAGATCTCAAACCCACAACCCTAGAGGCGCAAGGCCACAGTGCTAACCAGTGCTCCACAGCACCTCCTTAGCACTCACTTACTCACTCACTGTGTATACCGCTTTATACAGGGTCACAGGGAGACTTAGGGCACAAGGCAGGGTACACCCTGGACAGGGTGCCAATTCATTGCAAGGCACACACATACACACTATGGGCAGTTTGGGAATGCCAGTTAGACTAATCTGCATGTCTTTGTACTGTAGAGGTACAGTAACTGGAGAACCCAGAGGAAGCCCACCAAACACAGGGATAACATGCAAACCCCACAAACACCGATCCCAAAGACAGGACTCAAATCCTCGACCGTGGAGGTGCGATTCCACAGTGCTAAACACTACACTACCATTCCACCTTAGCAGAATCAGTGACAGCCTAATTAGAAACGGATTTGTGTGGGATGATGAAATCAATGCTTACTTTTACCTAAGCTTTTGCACATGGAACATGATTTCAAGGACCATGGGGTGCACATGCAACGTCCACAATTAAAGTCAGACCTTGATCCTTTGACCACAGCACGACATTTAGGTTAGTGATTTTAAAATATTCCCGTTCGCTTTCATAGTTGCAAACAACATAACTAGTTCAATAATTCAATAAAATTCTAATTTTATTTGTCAAATACACAGTCATACACAGTGAAATGCTTGTATGACCACCCATGACTTAAAATTTCAAAGAAGGAAAATAAAGTATTCAAATAAAGAATATAAAATATGAAATAAGAATATAATAAAAATTATACAAATATAGAAAAAAATTTATAGAAAGTTTTATAGAAATTTTTTGTTAATTAATTAATTGATATACAAGTAATAAAATAGAATTGAAATGGAATTGAAATATAAAAGCAATGTCTAGTCACGAGCAGAAGGATGTGCAAATTTACAGGTGTGCAAAATGTAGACCATGTACAAATGTGTGTCAAATGTGCAACGTGATGAGTCCAGCTAGCAAATTGGGTCACCAGCTAATATTACCCGCAAGATCTATGTAACAAAACCGACAATCCCAAAAACTCCAAATGGAAGTTAAATAACATAAGATGCATGATGCCGCGGTACGAGATGAAACTCTCAGAACGCGGTTTCAGTAATGAAGTCGTTTAATTAGGCATTTAATTATGAGTCAAGTGTATGGAGTCAAGAACTTCAGAGTAACTCCCCAGACTGTCTGAGCTTCTAAGCTATGCACAGTTGCCAAAGCCTGTGGCTTATTAGTCAAGTCATAGCAAAGCCAAAGAAAAAAAGAAAAATCCTTACAATATTACAAAGTGTGTGTGTTTTCTTTCATTTTATCTTCCCATTCCGCTCTCCATCTCTTGGGGTTTCTCACAGCCAGCCTTCTTCTCAGATGGCCTGCAACCGGCAGCCATTTTGGATCAAAGCTAACATGCAGTTGCAATCTGAGGCTTGCACAAGGCTCAGTGTTCCAATTCATCTCTCAAGGGTAGCTTGAGTTTTTTTTTTTTATGTTTTCCTTTGGCGCTTAGAACACCTGAGCCAGCTTATCAGTGTTCCACAGCCTGTAAGAACCTCAAGGGTTTGCCCAGGAACCTTAGAGCCAAAATAGAGGTTTCAGGGTCAGTCAGGAAACAGGTGTTTCTAGTGTGAAGTGTGTTGTCCCGAAAGCTGGCAACTCTTACAATGTTAAAAAAAAAAAAACATGGATGAAGAATATTTATTCAGCTAAGAAGAAAGTCTTTCATGGGATCTTCCTTAATCTTCTCTTGTCGTTAGCATGGATGTTAGCATTGTTTGCTAATGAAGTGCATGTTCTTAATATTTGAAAAAAAAATTGACTAAACGGCACTACAATTGCGTGAATCTCTTTGAAACTGGCAAGTGATTGATAGGATAAAAAACCAGGGTGGAAGGGTGGAGTTTATTAGTTCCTCCAAAGTGTACAATACCACCACAACAAAGAAAGAAATCAAATGGAAACCAATTCCCACAGTGGATTGGTTCAGCCTCCGTCTCTCTCTCTCTCTCTCTCACTCTCTCTCTCTCTTTTTCTCACAGACACACATATGCACGGTGAGTAATGTTCACTGAGATGGAAATGTCTTCGCTGAGATGTCTTTTCCTGCTTCATTAAAGTCAATTTAAGATAAAAGGTATGTGTGTGTGTGTGTGTGTGTGTGTGTGTGTGTTCCAGGGTACTACCAAAAAACACACATTTCCAGTCTCCGTCTAAGGCAACAAAGAAGACAAGCACTTACTTTGCTTCTCTCATGTACTCGTTTTAGACCCATCTCCCTCCATCTCCCGTATCTGGCGTTAATGCAGCGCACCGTGTATCCTTTTTGCCTTGAACCTTTTATTTGCTGGAAGAGCTTTGAGAGGAACTTTAAGTTCTTTCTTCTTTTGTATTCTGTATTACTTTGCATCATACTTTTTCTGTTTTTTTTTTTGTTTTGCTCAGATATTGCCTATTTATAGAAATCAAGGCAGCATAGTGCTACAGGGGTTAGTGTTGCTGCTTTACAGCTTCAGGGTCCGGTTTTGAGTCTGATCTTCAGGTTCTTTAGTTTTCTACCCACTCCTACAAACATGTCACAAGGTGGATTGGCCATGATGAATTGCCGTTTGAGCAAATAAGAAATGAGTGAGGGCTTGGTATACCATCCCAGCATGTACTCCTAACCCTTTGTTGCATGGACCCTTTGGTTGGCTCTGGATCCACTACCAACCTCGCCTGGACAAAGATGCCAACTGATGATGAATTAAGGAGAAACAAAAATCAAATAAGGATTCAAAAACCAAAACACTCAAAGGTCCTGCACCAGCTACGAGAAGATTATAGTTTAAAGCCCATGATTTCATTTAAAGCCTTACAATTCATGGTTCAAGTGTACCTGAGAGGAAGATGAAAATGGCCTGTAGACAAAAATGTGTACTGCAGAACTGTTTGGAAGTTGCTCAACCCACTGAGGTTGCTACAAAAGAACCTGAAGGATACTTCTAACTGGAATCCAATGTTTAATCTCAGGGTTCCTGAGCAAGAATGCGGAATATATCTGAGCACACCAATATTACACCAATCTTACCAGTGACGCACCAATAAATAAATGAATAAACAAATAAATGAAATTAAATAAATAAAAGAATCAGTCATCATGCATTGTTTTGTTTTAATCTTTCCACCCTTGTTTTGCTTGAAAGGTTACTTTTAATTATCAAATAAAAAAGGGCAGTGATGAAACCACTGAGCTTGTAGCAGTGGAGATTAAAATCATGTAAATGTCTCAAACAAGGCTAGAAGTAAATCATGTTGATGTTAAAGCTTAGCATACTTGTTATTTTGGTATTTGAAATGAAAAGATTAAAGAATGATTATTATGTATTTAGAAGGTGTATGAAATAAAGGAATGAGGTCCAAGTGATAGAGATTCTAAGAGAAGAAGTGAGGATGTGGGTCATTCTGACCTGAAATACCATCCATTTATTATCGTTACTGCTTATTTAGGGTGTAGTGTTGCAAGGGGCTTAGAGCGTATCCTGGGGCATTCAGGGCACAAAGCAACCGTAGCATGACCTAAGCACACATGCTCACACAACCAATCCACCGACCGGCTACGCATTGCACTACTCATCTCGTTGCTATCAGGGCAGGCAGCAGAGTGGGCCACGGCAGTCCTGCGCGCTGACACCGACACCGCCCACTCCTACAATGAGTTCACCCGTCAGCTCAAACTAACTTTTGCGCATCCTGCGGGCGAGGTGGAGACTGACACGAAGCTCTACCCTCTGCGGTAGGGAGGACTGTCCGTGAGCCAGTACACTGCGGATTTCCGCATCCTCGCCATCCAGACCTCGTGGGGAGACGCAGCCCTCCGGACATCCTACTTCGAGGGACTGACTACACGTATTAAGGATGAGCTAGCCGGACGAAAGCTCCCCGCAACACTGGAGGGGCTGATCCAGCTAGCCCTCCGCATCGACCAGCGCCTCCTCTCCCATCCAAAGCCAGCACCTCGAATACCTATGCATACACTGTATCCAGACCACCACCCACTGTCACCCCCACCTTCACCGGACGTGTCGGATCTCCACCCCCTTCCTTGGTTGACACCGGAGCCGTGGAACCCATGTAACTAGGGCGCGCCTCCCTGACCGTGGCGGAACGTGAGAGGCGTTATCGCGAGGGATTGTGCACCTACTGTGGCTCAGCGGCGCACCACTGAGCGACCTGTCCATCCCGTCTGGGAAACGCCCAACCCCGGTGAATGACAGGAGAGACTCACCGGGCACCATCCATCTCTCTGCCACCACCAAAACCACCACCTCAAGACTCACGGTTCAGGTAACCCTCCACCTTGGCCACAAGCGGGTCCGAAGTACCGCGTTCATCGATTCCGGTGCCGCGGGTAACTTCATTGACTCTACGTACGCCAAAGGGTTGGGGGTAAAGATTGAGGCGTTATCCCAGCCGATGAAAATCACCTTTGTCGACGGGTGGCCCCTTTCATCTAGCCCCATCACCCAGCAGACCCAATCCATCACTCTTGCCCTCGGTCAGCACCAAGAATCCATCCAATTCCACCTCACTCCCATTTCCTCCAAGGTGTTCTGTAAACGCCGGGCCAACCACCTGCCACCTCACCGTCCATATGACCTAGCCATCGGACTCCAGCCAGGTTCCAACCTCCCCCGTGGCCATCTCTACTCACTTTCCAACAGCGAGACCCAGGTGATGGAGGAATATGTCGCCAGCGCCCTGCGAAACGGCACCATCCGGCCATCCTACTTGCCGGCAGCCGCGGGGTTCTTCTTCGTGAGGAAGAAAGGGGGTGAACTTCGTCCGTTTGTCGACTATCGGGGGCTAAATAAGATTACCATCAGGAACCGTCACCCGCTGCCTCTTACCAACTCAGCCCTGGACGCCCTCTCTGGTGCCACCGTGTTCACTAAGTTGGACCTCCGGAGCGCCTACAACTTGGTGCGCATCAGAGAGGGTGATGAGTGGTAGATGGGTTCATCACCCCCACCGGACATTATGAGAGCCTGGTCATTCCATTTGGACTCTGTAACGCACCCTCGGCCTTCCAACAATTTATTAATGATGTTCTCAGGGACATGCTAGGCTGATGGGTGTTCATATGTCTAGACGATATACTGATATACTCTCACACCACCAAAGAACACACCAGACACGTTAGGGCTGTTCTGAAGAGATTGCTTGCCCACCAGCTGTACTGTAAGCTGGAAAAGTGTGATTTTCACGAGCACTCAACCACGTTCCAGGGTTTTGTCATCTCGCCCTAGGGTGTGTCCATGGACCCGCAGAAGCTGGAGGTTGTACGTCACTGGCCCCTACCCAGGACACTAAAGCAGCTCCAGCGCTTTCTCGGGTTTGCGAATTTTTATCGTCGCTTTATCCGGGGCTACAGTACAGTTGCAGCACCACTCACTGCACTGACCAGGCTCTCCACCCATTCCTTCCAACTCTACCCGACTGCCATCTCAGCCTTCCACAAAGTCTGCCACCTCTTCACCACCGCACCTATTTTTCTCCATCCGGATGCCAGCCAACCATTCGTTGTGGAGGTGGACGCGTCGGAAGTGGGAGCCGGCGCTGTTATCTCTCAACGAGGTCCAGACCAGAAGCTACACCCATGTGGCTTCTACTAACCCCACTCAGCAGCGATACGGAGTAAGGGACCGTGAACTGTTGGGCATAAAGTGGGCTTTGGAGGAATGGCGTCACTGGCTACAGGGCGCCAGTGAGCTGTTCATCGTCTGGACGGACCACCAGAACCTACTCACCATCCGCAACCTCAAACAACTAAATCCACGACAGGCACAGTGGGCCCTGTTCTTCGAACAGTACGATTTCCATCTCTCGTACCGCCCGGGGTCAAAGAACACCAAGGCCGACGCCCTCTCCCGTCAGTACGAGCGAGAGGCGCCCCGGGCAGAGCCCGTGCCTGTCCTTCCACTCACCTGGATCATCGCACCCCTTCATTGGGATATGGAGACGAGGGTCTGCCAGGCACTGACCAGAGAACCCGCACCGGCAGGCGTTTGTTCCAGATCAGATAAGGCCTGAAGTCCTCCAATGGGGCCATTCCTCGCCCGTCGCAGGACACCAGGGAACCCGAAGAACTCTCGCCTTCGTGGGACGGGCCTTCTGGTGGCCCTCGATGAGGAGGGAGGTCACCGAGTTCGTCCGGGTGTGCCCAGTGTGCGCCAGGGGACTCCAACCAACCAACACCGGGGGAGCTTCAACCACTCCCAGTCCCCCATCGGCCCTGTTCGCACATTGCCGTCCACTTCATCACGGGCCTGCCGGCCTCGGAAGGAAAGGACGTCATCCTCACCATTGTTGATCGCTTCTCCAAGGCAGTGCACCTGGTGGCCCTCACCAGACTCCCGTCACCTAAAGACACAGCCGAGTTGATATTGGAGCACGTAGTCCGATTGCATGGGTTCCCAAAGGACATCGTCTCGGACAGAGGTCCCCAGTTCACCGCCCGGTTCTGGAAGGCCTTCTGCCATCTGATCAATTCGTCCTGAAGTCTGTCTTCTGGTTACCACCGCCAGACGAATGATCAGGCGGAGCGAACCAACCAACAGCTGGGGTGTTACCTAAGGTGTTTCGTGTCGGATCGTCAACGCTCCTAGGCCAGCTACCTCAAGTGTGCTGAGTTGTCTCACAACCTCCACGTGTCCTCAGCCACCAACTTGAGCCCATTTGAGGTATGCTATGGCTTCCAGCCTCCGATGTTCACTCACCAAGAACCGGAAGTTGACGTACCATCGGCCCAACAGTTGGTTCGCCGGTGCCGGCGGCTATGGCACCAAGCCAATCTTGCCATCCGACGCACCAACACCAAGTATGTGACTCAACACCGCCACCGGCACCCTCCGGGATGGTTGTACCACGTAGGTGACAAGGTATGGCTGTCCACCAAAAACCTTCCACACCTCCCAGCTAAAACCGTTCGTCACCTCACCCATGATTGTGCCCACCCCCCCTGCTCCTCCCCCCATATCATTGACGGTGGTCCCGCTTACACCGTGCGACGGATCCTCGACTCGCGCCATCGGGGCAGGGGCACCCAGTATCTGGTCGACTGGGAGGGCTACGGCCCCGAGGAGCGGTCCTGGGTTCCAGCACGCTTCATCCTAGACCCCGGGCTCATTAGGGACTACCGTCAAAATCATGACGGTACCCCTGGACCGTCCACCCCTGGACCGTCCGGAGTCGGTCCTGGACAGGGGGGTACTGTCATGCGCACTCAGCCACGACCGGCACGAGGACCCGGAAGTAAGACGGTAGCGAACCTGAAAGCATAAAAGGAAACAAGATGGCGCCACACATCGCTCTGTCATTGAGTTTTGCCCATGCCATTTCGGAATCACAACACTTTTAAGCTCACAACACTGACTGGACAATCATGGACACATTCATACACACTTGCACTAAATACTCATACATCTGGACAATTGCACATGTCACCTTTCATGCATATTTGCACAACCACTGACACTTTAATACCATATTTCTATATTTTTGCAATATTTTATTATGCCCTTATGCACAGTTAATTTTACAAATTTTACTAGTTAAAATTATTTCTTTAGTATTTCCTTTTTATTGATTATTTATTTTACGTACAAGATTTTATTTTCTTATTTTCTTTATTTTCTTTTTTTTTTTAAGGTCACTGGCGGTCGTATAAAAGCATTTCACTGCATATTATACTGTGTATGATTGTGTATGTGACTAATAGAATTTGAATTTGAATTTGAATCGTTCTCGTTCACGTGAGTACTCACTTTCTTGGGTTCGCTTTCAGACTGAGTGTGTGTTTATAGAACTAGGGTTAGATTGTGTCTTTCCTTTACTCATTCACTTTGAGAGTTCTTAGAGCAAATCGCGTGATTATCCTGCCCGCTCGTGTCCATCCGCGTTTTGGGTTTACCATTCACGCTACAGGGCTAACTGCTAAGCTACGTCTTTCTGGTCGTCATCGGGTTAGTTCTGACAATGTCAAGATGTGAGGCGGCAACAACCTATTATAGAATACGGTTGCTTTGAATAAAAAGAGTCGCAGAATTGAAATAATTCAGTACAAATGTTTTCCTTAAGGTTTTTTTTGTGCCATTTTCTTGAACAGCATCCATGATGGTGATAGTGAAAGGGTAATTAAATTAACCACTGATGAAGCTGAACATTTTCACAGTTATAACAAAGTCTTTTATTTTCTTCTCATTGTATAACCATTATATTACATGTACTGTATAACAACAAATACCTGCTGGTCCTCATTCACACAAAAAGGAAGACCTACAGTAAAGGTTAAAAGACTTTACTGATCGGTTCAACTTAGCTAAAACTAAATTTCACACTAAAGCAAATGATAATTCTTTTTGAATATTGAAACACACATTAATTGAGTACTGATTACTTTATCAAGGCAAAAACAATGTTCTTAAAATAACCCTAGTTTCAAAAACATCTATTATAGCATGTCTAATTTGCACTGTTGCTGCAATAACAGAGAAGCATAGCCAGTGGGCATCATGTGTTCGGTTGTAATTATGATCCTGTTGCGTTGTCGGATTTGCCACAAGAGTCATCAATCTCCTGCAGTGATGTGCAATGCACTGCCTCAAGCAAAAGTGAAATCATCTAGATTTTTTTTTACTTACATACTCAGCAATAAGCCAGCCATGCCCTATAACAGATTGCTGAAGTCGAAGTCAGACTGTGCTATACTGTACAACTGCGAAAGGAGCATGTTCTCCACCTGGCCACTTGGCAACAACATTTAAAAAGCTCAGTCATGTGTATGAAATTATCTGTACATCAAGTACTGATAAGTGATAGCCTTTTTTCTTTATTGATGTACATGAATTCCTCAAAAGTGTGATCTTATGATAATGTGTGTGCAATCTTTTATTCAAATGAAGTTTGGAAAATCTATGCAAAGGTGTGATGTGAAATTGCCTTACTCGTTGCCTTGCCTCTCATTGCCATTTCTGTTGTGTTATTTATAAATGCAGTGTATTAAAGTGTGATATGAATTCATACGCCATTATCCGGCTCATACTTGGTTGTGGAATGCCAGACCTGTCGCCAGTTTCCTGTTAAGATGTGCCTGCAGCTAAAACCCCTAGGCTAGAAAAGACTTGCATGTATATGGGGGTGCTACTGCTGTATTTTTTAGCTTCTCCAAAAGCGGAACAAACGATATCCACTGATAAGCCACTCATTATTTTCAACAAAAAATGGTTTACATGGGCTGTGGAAAAATGTTTCCAGTGCAAAGCCCTGTGTGCAGTTCTTTATGGTAAAGCCTGGTGTTGTTTGAGTGACCCCGGACATATCTATAGAATAAGTCTTTTAAAAATGTTGTTTGAATTTACCAAACTTGGCCACGTGTAATCCTTAACTTGAGCACTAAAGTCAGTCACTGGTTATTCCAATATAATGATTTGTAGATTGGGAGCTCATGATAATCGTTTTACTTGCTATTTCATTTTTCTACAATTATGTACTGTGGAAATGAAAAACACTCACTCACTCATTGTCGTCTATACTCCTTTATCCTGTATTCAGGGTTACGGTTAATTAAAACAGCCAAGTGTTGAAAATGTGTCTACTTTTGAAGCAACCAATTTCCACATAGCAGTTACTATATTTAAGTTCTTACATTTATTTATCATACTGATTTTTTTTACTTGCAATCCATTTTAGATAGATGTGAGAAAATGACTTTTTGACCTTTTACCAATTTAGATGATTGGAGGACAGTATACTTAAGTGGCACTTTTGGATGGTATGTAGCCAACAATCCAAGAGAGATGGAAGGAAGTAAAGGAACAAGAAAACCAAATTGGACAGAAGATCAGTGTTTATGTTTAGCTTTACGTTCAGTGTTTGGAGATTATTTCGTCTTTCTGCCATTTTGTCCTCTGCTATTTGTCCTCTCTCAACTCTTAACAATTTTTAACTTAGGAGCTGTTTTTAGGGATAAGATGTTTCATGAATCATTTTTATCTTTACTAAGATTTAGTCCTACATTTAAGGGGAAATTCTAGGAAAATGTCATAATTCTAACTAGAACCAACTTTTAGGCTTAAGAATCTTTGTGAATACGGGCCCTGAAGCCTATCCCAGGTGACTTACTGTAGTGCATGAGGTGGGGTACACCCTCGACAGGGTGCCAATCCATTGCAGGACACACACAAACCCATCAAGCACAGGGAGAACATGCAAACTCAATGCACACAATGACAGGAATCGAACCCAGAACCTTCACTGAGGTGCAAGGCAACAGTGCTAACCACTACACCACTGTGCCACAGAAAGGAAGAACCATTCTACAGTATATGTTAAAACATAGAAACACATGGTTAATTTCTTACAATCTATGTGTAGAAACATGCATAAAACATGCATATTTGATAAATAAGAACAATGATGCAGACTATGATTCAGGGCAAGAGAACCACTAACCACCAGTCTTAACCAAATATGGTGAAGCATAGTTAAAAAAAAGTCAATCATGAAATTTAATGATTAAAAAAGACTGGAGTTGTGAATTAACCCAATAAACACTAGATGTCAGTAGCATGGTTAAATCTAGTGAATTGACCAGGTTTGGTTTGGATCTAGATGTCTTTTGAAGTGACCATAGTTCCAAACTTAAGTAGGTGGTTAAGGTCCCAGTTTTTACTACATCAGTCAATATTTAAAACATATATTGATCTAATTCTCAACATACTGTAATCTATACATCTTTGGGAGGTCCTGACCGGCATCTCAGGAATTGATATAGGTTGGACACCTTTTATATGTAAAACGTTTACTGGCAAAGATGAGAGGCAGAATTAGACCTCGTAACTTTGATTGCATCCTTAAAAAGTACTGCTGAGATGAGTTCCTGAGTCTTTAAGGTATGTTCAAGTTCGCCCCAGTCTCAAAAACATGTTTGGTAAGTTTAGTTTACATTCTCCCAAATAACATTTCTTAAATTTGCCAAATGTGTCTTGTCATAGTCTTAAGTAAACACAATTCATAATTGAATTTTAAATTGCAACTGCTTTGTTTTACAGTAGATAGAATGGCAGCTGGGCTCAGCTCCAGATGTGCAGAAACCCCCAACAGATGGTTTTTGTGTGTGTGTGTGTGTGTGTGTGTGTGTGTGTGTGTGTGTGTCTGTTTAAAATAAAATGGAGAAATGCAGTTAAAGAGGTGGTCCAAGGATGTGCAGGTGCATTTGTGTTTGTAAATTGAATGCAATGAAAAAGCTTGTTTTGTTCGGAGTGTGTAGTCAGCGAGGAGGATCAGCAGATGTTCAGGATGCGAGTGTATGCACCTTTTCAGACGCTTAGCATAAAAAGGCTATCCTGAGTGTGATACAGCGTGGCCCTGAGGTAGCAGCAAGATCAAAGCAAGAGATTTAATTGAATTACATTACCGCACTGGGTGTACATGTGTGTTAAAAAAAAACACACACACACCATCTTTACAATGGATTTTCTTGTGAGGTTTTCATTTTGGACAGAAAAAGGCAGGAATTTTAACTAGTTTTCTTATTTTCTTAGCTAGTACAAAAGTTCTGACTCTTAATTGTAACTACCTTGATGCATTAATTTTACTAAAATAAATACTCTTAGAAAAAAGGTGTTATCCTTTTGTTGTACTAAACTGTGTAGCTAGCTACACTCTTAGTGTTAGCAGTATCTGAATTGTACACAACTTTGACTAGATGCTGTATATTTTCTAGCATAACACACTCTTACTGTGTAGCTTAATTAGGTTGACGCTGAAATATTTATTTATTTATTCCAACTACATTTCACTACAGATGTCGCCTTTAAAACTGCGCGTGTTTTCCCACGAGAGGCCGCAATTTAGCGCGCGGCGTGCCGCGACTTGCCGGAGGCAACATTCGGGAATTTAACCGATTTGAATTAAACAAATAACCTATGCAAAATAATCGAGTGTCTTTTCGCTTTTTTTTTTTTTATATTTGAAGATAATTCATACGTTTTAAGCCGCTGCAAAAGGCTGGTTTGCTGGGCGAGTACTGACATCACGACTACTTTTATTACACCTACATTTGTTTATATGTATATGTATGTTATTAATATTAATTTTTTAGAGATTGTGTGTGCGTGCACGGAGAGTTTGTGTTGATAAGTGTATGTGGATAAGTTGATAAGTGTATCAGAAAGCATTAAAATGTTCATTTGAATTAAAATGACACACACACGTCTGTATATACAGTATATCAATTACATATATATCAATTATATCAATTTCACTGAAGCCTATCCCTCGCCATATGACAATTCGCCATTCATTCTCGCATTGATAATCAGCGATATTTTATAAGGAGATTTAGGGATTTAGCTCTACTTAATTTTCTAACGTTTTAAGAAAATTCATTAGTTCGTTCATTCTATTTGAAGCTTCGGATGTTTTTTTTTTAGATTAGTTCTGAACTCGCTTCCGTGAAACTATCGCTAAAACAATGTACTGAGCCCTCCTGAGGATATAAAGCTTTATTATTGTGTTTGAATAAATATTCAGATCTACCACAGCAGATAATAAACTATGGTGTGTCATAACCGAAGCAAACACCACGATTGTGCCTCGTTTCGTTCGACGGGAACGTGGTTCACTTGGCCGCGGTGTATTATAGACCTGTGGAATGTTTCACTGTTTAGGTTCATTCACAAATATCAGCTAGCTAGGTGGAAGATAAGACTTTAATTAAGATGGTAGCTACAGTTATGCTTCAATTCACAAAAAAAAAAACTCTCTCACTTAATTCTGGGGCATGATTTTCTGCCACCAGATAACACTTTGAGCTGGCTGGTTAAATAACATAGTTTCATTGGTTTTGCTGAAATGAAATTAATAAGAAGTGGATAAAGTTGTTTTTGATAGCAGATAACACTCTGAGCTACTGTAGGTAAGTAAAAGCAAACATTTACTACTAGCCCTTAGAAATCCTAGCTAGCTTTGTGGACAAATGTTTTGTAAAGAAGATTACTAGCAGTTTGTGAATTTTTACACTTTCAATAGCTTATATCGTTTTACAGCATCGTAACTTAATAAAATATTTAAATATGAAATGTAATTAGCAAATGACTCTCTTATCTAGCGAGGCTGATGATAGAAAACAGGCTTACCAAGCTAGGTTGAACCCAACTTTCCATTCAATATAAATAAAAGAAAAATAAATATTGCTAAATTACCGAAGTGTTTTTTTTCCTCACATTTATTTATTTCCTTATTTCACATTTGAACGAGCTTTTAGTTTAGCTTTCCAAAATTGTTGTACCAGAACGTTTTACAATGTATTGAGAACCAGACACACACTCAGCGGCACACAAGCTCACACACATGTTCATTTCCTTAGCTAATTTCATCCACATGCTTTCTCCATCTGTAATGTCCTGCAAACTAGTTTTTGAAATCGTGATGTATTAGTAAAGTATTGAAATGGTCCATTAGCTGGCAGTAATAGCTCGGTTCACACCTCGGGCTTCATGCAAACAAGCAAAACACTCATTATGCCCAATACACCGCCTTCAGACATTAGCAAAACGTCATAAATATTGAAATGTCGTTTTTTGCCGGCGCTCGGATTCGTTATGGTCTGAAAACTTGTACATAGACCATAATGGCTTCAGTGTTTCAAACGTTGAAGGGTAATCGGTATTTAATTGAGTCTATGGCCAAAAGGAAAATGTAATAAAAGGGCGAATTATTAGCGTCCGCACCTGTTATTAACACTGACTGATGGGCAGGGTGTTGAAATTCTGTCTCATAAAAATGATATAAATCACAAGTTTTATTTCTGCGCCAGCATTCCAGTATTTTTTAACAACTTATGTCTAAAAACTAGCTTGAAAGCAGAAGAGATAATAACACACAAGTGTACTAATGGAGGATGTCAGGTGTTGGTCATTAGTGAGAACAGTGTGTGTGCATTTGTGTGCCACCAATGTGTTACCAATTAAGTGAAGGAAATGTGATACTCTTAATCATTTGCCGATCCTCTGCAGGGTTACAGAGGGGTGGAGCCTGCCCCAGGGAGCTAAAAAGCAGGGTACACCTGGGATGGGGTGCCAACTTTAATCAACCTACAGAGCACATCTTTGGACTGTGGAAGGAAACCAGAGTGCCTGGAGGAAATCACAAAGCACAGGGAGAACGTACAAACTCCACACACACACACACACACACACACACGCACACGCACACGGGCAGAACAGATTAACAGTATTAACTATTCAGCCATCGTGCTCTGAAACGCTGATTATATAAATATAAATTAAAAACATATTTATTTGAACTCCTGGATGAGAAACAAATAAAATAATAAAGAAGATGTGTTGGCAAAAGGAGAAACAAAGAAAGAATATACCAAAAAAGAAAGAAAGAAAAATGTGGTTAAGAAAGAAATATGAAGAAACAAATGAAGCATGGAAAACAAATAAAAAAGGAAAGGAAATAATAAAAATGACAAACAGAGTAGGTTTGAAAAACCTAAATAACCAAATTGGAATGACAGAAAAGGAAAGAAATAAGGATAAACGGATAGACAAAAAGAAAGAATGATAAAAAAAAAGCTGCGGAAAGGTATAAAATTTAAGACACAAGGAAAGTAATAAAGATGAAAGGATATACTAAGCAAAAAAAGAAACAAATTTTGAGGAATTTTTAAAGAAAGAATGAAAGAAAAAGAAACATTAAAATGGAATAAAAAAGGAAAATTTATGAAAGTTTGACAAAAAAGAAAGAAAAAAAAAACAAAAGAAAAAGAAAGAAAGAAAGAGAAAAAGTAAAGGAAATATGGATGGATATTTGAAAGAAATCTTTAATTGTGGGATTAAACCAGAAAAGATAGACAGAAAAAATCTAATCAGTTTGGGCATGGCAATAACTCACATAACTAAGATCATAAAAATGGAGAAATAAACAAGAACGAAAGAATGATAAATAAATTAATTAATTAACTAAGTAATAAAGATCAAGACTTTAACTGTGATGGAATGACAGAGGAAAGAAAGAAAGAAAGAAAGAAAGAAAGAAAGAAAAAAAGAAAGAAAGAAAGAAATCCATGAACAGAGACATAACATACAGAATAAAAGAAAAAACAGGTAATTTGGCATAATAAAGTAAAATGGATAAATGAAGAAAAAGAAAAGGACGACCTGAGAAGCATATAAAATTAAGTGAGGAAAAGGAGTGGCAGCATGCGGAGTCTCTGGGGGAGTCTGTAATTATGGGTACAGAGACAGAGAGGCCATGAAAAGTCTGGAAAGAGTGAAAACACTGTGATCCTGCAGCGATGCAGCCATAAATTATGCGAGCGCACGAGTTTGACTTTACAGTCACGTCAGGGCGTCTGAGTGCAAGAGCACGAAAATATATTTCAAAAGAGAAAAACTAATTAGCTTTTCAAATTATTTTAGCAGTAAATATCTGATTCAGACATTAACACTACTTATACTGACTCCGTTATTATACTTCTCATATTATGGTGTGGAGGTGGGTGTTGGTGGGGTGCAGGCATGTTAGCTCTGCTTAGCACTAATTAGGCAAAATCCCTTGCTAGTGCACATTAATTCAGCCTGGAGTTTATATTTCAAAGACATTTTTTTTGTAAGGAGATCAGCTCATACTTATTCAAATTTAGTTAATCCGTTCTTAATATGGTCTTTTTTTCTTAAATTTTTCATAATGTCGACGTTCTTGCTGACAATTGTGGAACAATAACAATGACACCTACAGTATGATGATATAATGATAATCATAAAGAAGAAGAAGAAATGTAAGCATTTGGGAGAGAAAATGCCAATGAAAGACCTTGTGAGTCATTAATGAGTTTTGCGGTCCCCACAAGTACTGTCCTACAGGAAACTGTGTGTATTTGTGAGTGTGTATGTTTATGTGTGTTAAAGGGAGAGGGACATCACTATGGGCGTGTCTCTGTAGGTAGCTAGCTGGGTCAAAGAGACAAGGAGAGAGAAAGAGAGAGGTTTGAGGTTTTTAAACTCACTTTTATTGTAGCAAATTGAAGGACTGTTTTACAATTTTATATTAAGAAAAGAAAAAAAGAGAGAAAGAGTGAAGATAGACGAAGGATAGAAAAATAGAAAGAAATATATATGTACGTATATTTACACACATGCACCTTTCTACACATTGCATACACACAGACATATATATATATATATATATATATATATATATATATATATATATATATACAAACCGGATTCCAAAAAAGTTGGGACACTAAACAAATTGTGAATAAAAAATGAATGCAATGATGTGGAGATGGCAAATGTCAATATTTTATTCAGAATAGAACATAAATCACGGAACAAAAGTTTAAACTGAGAAAATGTATCATTTTAAGGGAAAAATATGGTGAATCAAAATGTCATGGTGTCAACAAATCCCAAAAAAGTTGGGACAAGGCCATTTTCACCACTGTGTGGCATCTCCCCTTCTTCTTACAACACTCAACAGACGTCTGGGGACCGAGGAGACCAGTTTCTCAAGTTTAGAAATAGGAATGCTCTCCCATTCTTGTCTAATACAGGCCTCTAACTGTTCAATCGTCTTGGGCCTTCTTTGTCGCACCTTCCTCTTTATGATGCGCCAAATGTTCTCTATAGGGGAAAGATCTGATTTACAGGGGTAGCTCAGTGGTTAAGGCATTGGACTACGATTCGGAAGATCCCAGGTTCAAACCCCACAACCACCAAGTTGCCACTTTTGGGCCCTTGAGCAAGGCCCTTAACCCTCAACTGCTCAGATATATAATGAGATAAATATGTAAGTCGCTCTGGATAAGAGCGTCTGCCAAATGTAAATGTAAATCTGGACTGCAGACTGGCCATTTCAGTACCCGGATCCTTCTCCTACGCAGCCATGATGTTGTGATTGATGCAGAATGTGGTCTGGCATTATCTTGTTGAAAAACGCAGGGTCTTCCCTGAAAGAGATGACTAGATGTTGTTCTAGAACCTGAATATATTTTTCTGCATTGATGGTGCCTTTCCAGACATGCAAGCTGCCCATGCCACACGCACTCATGCAACCCCATACCATCAGAGATGCAGGCTTCTGAACTGAGCGTTGATAACAACTTGGGTTGTCCTTGTCCTCTTTGGTCCGGATGACATGGTGTCCCACATTTCCAACAAGAACTTCGAATCGTGACTCGTCTGACCACAGAAAAGTCTTCCATTTTGCCACACTCCATTTTAAATGATCCCTGGCCCAATGAAAACGCCTGTGCTTGTGGATCTTGCTTAGAAATGGCTTCTTCTTTGCACTGTAGAGTTTCAGCTGGCAACGGCGGATGGCACGGTGGATTGTGTTCACTGACAATGGTTTCTGGAAGTATTCCTGAGCCCATTCTGTGATTTCCTTTACAGTAGCATTCCTGTTTGTGGTGCAGTGTCGTTTAAGGGCCCGGAGATCACGGGCATCCAGTATGGTTTTACACCCTTGACCCTTACGCACAGAGATTGTTCCAGATTCTCTGAATCTTCGGATGATATTATGCACAGTTGATGATGATAACTGCAAAGTCTTTGCAATTTTTCGCTGGGTAACACCTTTCTGATATTGCTCCACTATCTTTCTGCGCAACATTGTGGGAATTGGTGATCCTCTACACATCTTGGCTTCTGAGAGACGCTGCCACTCTGAGAAGCTCTTTTTATACCCAATCATGTTGCCAATTAACCTAATTACTGTTAATTGGTCTCCTAGCTCTTCGTTATGCTCAAATTTGCTTTTTCCAGCCTCTTATTGCTACTTGTCCCAACTTTTTTGGGATTTGTTAACACTGTGAAATTTGGAATCAACATATTTTTCCTTTAAAATGATACATTTTCTCGGATTAAACTTTTGATCTGTCATCTATGTTCTATTCTGAATAAAATATTGACATTTGCCATCTCCACATCATTGCATTCAGTTTTTATTCACAATTTGTTTAGTGTCTCAACTTTTTTGGAATCCGGTTTGTATATATATATATATATATATATATATATATATATATATATATATATATATATATATATATACACACACACATACATACACACACCTACACTATATACACACTCATACACACACGCACACACATCCTTACTTGTACACATATACTTACACACTCACATGCACACAATATATTAACATATGTACATATGTAACTTTTTTTTTTTTTAAATAAAAACACCCACTGACCCCTCCCACCACCCCACGTTCCTGTTATCAACAAGTCTTTTTTTCCTTTTTTTTTGCCCATTAATTTACAGTTTTATTTACAATCTGTGGTTTAGTTTCAGCTGCTGCCCATTTTTTCTTCTTCTTTATGAGTGACAGTTTGTTTTTTGTTACCTATTGTGTTAGTTTTTTTCAGTTCTTTTAACGTTTTTACTACGTGTGTTCTCTGTGTTCTCGACAGTTGTAGGAACAGGTTCACCTGCTCATCTATGCCTGACGATGTGTGTGCGGTGCTGCACGAGGCCTCCTCACTCTCTTGTGCCGCGGTACTCTGGGACTGACTGCGGGTTTTACGTTTATTTGTCAGTTCGGACGTCTCCTCTCGTTTTCTCCTCGGTTTTATGGCCTTTGGTGTCTGTGGTGGTGTGCTGGTCTGCGGCTGCTGTGTTTCGGTTCGGACGTTGGGGGCGTGGTCACTGTCAGCACTGAACACTGTACCGGCATCGGGTTCTGCGCTCGCGCTGTGTACGGTGGTACCGGTGTCAGGTTTAGTGCCGAGCGCAGGGTGTGTCTCAGTGCTGCCGGTGTGTTCAGTACTGACCTGTTGGAGTTCGGGTGTGTCGGTGAGGCCCACCGCAGGCACGGACTCCTCGGTGCTCCAGCGCCGGCTGTCCTCACGCTGCTGCCGCTGTGTCCCGGGCGTGTCAGCTGCACGGCTCCGTGAGGGCAGCTCAGCCTCTTGTGACCGACGTCCCCGCACTCGAAACACTGCAGCGGCTCCGTGGTGGCGAAGACGATGTAACCGCTGTTCCCCTCTTTGCATTTAAAATTCACATTTAGTGTCTGTTCTTCATTGTTTAAAACTTGCCGGCGGAAGGACAGGACGTGCCGCATGTTGGGGCTTCTGCACCCGAGCGGGATGGCACTCATGGGGCCGACAAACTTCCCGAAACAGGCCAGCTCCCTCATTATTGCCTCGTTCTTTATGAAGGGAGGCACGTTAGAGATGACCACCCGCACTGCGGGTACAGACAGGGGGGTGACTTTAACCATGGCTCCTCTCACACATAATCCACTCCGCGTCAATGCGCTCGCGAGGTCAATTCTGTTCATGAACACCACCACGGCCTTGTTCATGCGGGAGGCGGAGTAGATGTTCTCGCACCCGACCTGCTCTCCCACCACTAGCAGCACATCTTCAATTGGCACACCTTCCTCCGGCACACACTTAACACCATGCCGGAGGGACAAAGTCTCCACACCGTCCTCAGAGGCCATGGTGCCTGCTCGCTCTCTCCCTCACTTTAAACTTTTATTTAGACTAAGAACATTTACTGATTTAGGAGGGGAAAAAAAAAAAAAAAAAAAAAAAATATATATATATATATATATATATATATATATATATACAGTGGTGTGAAAAACTATTTGCCCCCCTTCTGATTTCTTATTCTTTTGCATGTTTGTCACACAAAATGTTTCTGATCATCAAACACATTTAACTATTAGTCAAAGATAACACAAGTAAACACAAAATGCAGTTTTTAAATGAGGGGTTTTATTATTTAGGGAGAAAAAAAATCCAAACCTACATGGCCCTGTGTGAAAAAGTAATTGCCCCCTGAACCTAATAACTGTTTGGGCCACCCTTAGCAGCAATAACTGCAATCAAGCGTTTGCGATAACTTGCAACGAGTATTTTACAGCGCTCTGGAGGAATTTTGGCCCACTCATCTTTGCAGAATTGTTGTAATTCAGCTTTATTTGAGGGTTTTCTAGCATGAACCGCCTTTTTAAGGTCATGCCACAACATCTCAATAGGATTCAGGTCAGGACTTGGCCTAGGCCACTCCAAAGTCTTCATTTTGTTTTTCTTCAGCCATTCAGAGGTGGATTTGCTGGTGTGTTTTGGGTCATTGTCCTGCTGCAGCACCCAAGATCGCTTCAGCTTGAGTTGATGAACAGATGGCCGGACATTCTCCTTCAGGATTTTTTGGTAGACAGTAGAATTCATGGTTCCATCTATCACAGCAAGCCTTCCAGGTCCTGAAGCAGCAAAACAACCCCAGACCATCACACTACCACCACCATATTTTACTGTTGGTATGATGTTCTTTTTCTGAAATGCTGTGTTACTTTTACGCCAGATGTAACGGGACACGCACCTTCCAAAAAGTTAAACTTTTGTCTCGTCGGTCCACAAGGTATTTTCCCAAAAGTCTTGGCAATCATTGAGATGTTTTTTTAGCAAAATTGAGACGAGCCTTAATGTTCTTTTTGCTTAAAAGTAGTTTACGCCTTGGAAATCTGCCATGCAGGCCGTTTTTGCCCAGTCTCTTTCTTATGGTGGAGTCGTGAACACTGACCTTAATTGAGGCAAGTGAGGCCTGCAGTTCTTTAGATGTTGTCCTGGGGTCTTTTGTGGCCTCTCGGATGAGTTGTCTCGGCGCTCTTGGGGTAATTTTGGTCGGCCGGCCACTCCTGGGAAGGTTCACCACTGTTCCATGTTTTTGCCATTTGTGGATAATGGCTCTCACTGTGGTTCGCTGGAGTCCCAAAGCTTTAGAAATGGCTTTATAACCTTTACCAGACTGACAGATCTCAATTACTTTTGTTCCTGAATTTCTTTGGATCTTGGCATGATGTCTAGCTTTTGAGGTGCTTTTGGTCTACTTCTCTGTGTCAGGTAGCTCCTATTTAAGTGATTTCTTGATTGAAACAGGTGTGGCAGTAATCAGGCCTGGGGGTGACTACAGAAATTTAACTCAGGTGTGATAAACCACAGTTAAGTGACTTTTTAACAAGGGGGGCAATCACTTTTTCACACAGGGTCATGTAGATTTGGAGTTTTTTTTCTCCCTTAATAACGTAAACCTTAATTTAAAAACTGCATTTTGTGTTCAATTATGTTACTTTGACTAATAGTTAACGGTTTTTGATGAGCAGAAACATTTAAGTGTGACAAACATGCAAAAGAATAAGAAATCAGGAGGGGGGCAAATAGTTTTTCACACCACTGTATATATATATATATATATATATATATATATATATATATATATATATATATATATATAAACAGTCGCCGGAAAAAAAAACTTGGCGAGACGCCAAGCAGCCTTCCACACACTCGCTCACACCCAGCGCATGCGCAGAGAGCGAGAGAGAGAAGAGGAAGGTAAAATATAGAGGGAGATAAAAGAGAAAACATCAAGGAGGAAAAGTGAAAGTGAATAAATAGACTTTTAACTTGGCAACTAAAGTCCACATAAAATGGGTAAAAGCTGTGTGTGTGTGTGTGTGTGTGTGTGTGTGTGTGTGTGTGTGTGTGTGTGTGTCCATCCCAAAAGCAATCAGTTGCTCCACTCAAACAGTACAAATGCATTTTCGTAAAAGGATCTAAAGAAACAAATAAACCTTCAATCTCAACCAAGGTACTGTAGCAGGACTGTTCAATTTTAATCTCTCTCTCTGTTTTCAAGGTCACTGTTTTTACCTTGATTCAAGCTGACAGTGTTAGAGGAGATAAAATACGATACATTCTGACTAAATCAAAGGATATAAAATATTGTAGTTATTTCGACTGCTTTTAAGAATGGACACACACACACGAAAAGAAAGAAAGAAAGAGAGATAATATTTTACGTTATATCTACTAACAATTATGTTTATGAAAAAAAAAGACCGGTCATGTTCTCTACTATTATTGTTATTATTATTATTGTTGTTGTTGTTGTTGATCTTTCTAATGCTACTTCTGGGAAAGACAGCACTAATGTATGTTTCAACTGATTGAAGGTGACAGCTGTAGCAGTGAGCAGTGCACCTGGGTTTAATGATACACCCTCCTGGCCAGATCAGAGACTTCCGATTGGTTAATGTCCTGAACTCTTCCTCCTGATTGGTCCATTTTAGTCGTTATGGTTCCAGCTCCCTGTGAGGTACGGTGAGTGTGACGGCCTCCTGAAGCTCCAGTCCATCTGTACTGACCTGGAGGAAAACCAAGTGTGCATTATTGTACACACACACACACACACACACACACACACACACACACACACACACACACACTGGCCTCCTATGTGGCAGCTCATCTGTTCTGTTGCTTTTGCCCACTATAGAACCAAAACAAACACACACACACACACACACACAGACACACACACACACACACACACACACACACACACACACACACACACACACACAGCCTGTTCTTCCATCCTACTTGTTACACAATCTGAACTTTCTGCTGATGCTTAAGTGCCCCCACACACACATTCACACACTGGGCACCACTGCCTTGAGCTTTATAGTTGCATTGATGTCCCAGCTGCCTTCTGCTGATAACACACACACACACACACACATACTGTACATTCTGTGTGAATGCATAATTCAGTGTTTGTAGCGCTACTGTTCTTCTCTCTGTACCACATCAGAATGGCTTTTTGTCACCCGAATGTTCGAGCTGATCCGATAACTCGACACATATTGTAGGAAATATATTGTAGAGAAACCAAGGGACAAAATGGTCTTATTGTGTGCATATCCAGTGTATTTTCCGTCTTTTACAACAGTGGTAGTTTCCATCTGTATTCAGTCATGCAGAATTGGCAATGTTGCTCAACGCAAATGAATCTTATCACTAATTGAATGTTATAATGCATTGAACGACAAAGCCGCCTAAAGTCATTCATCTCCAACGAGAAACAATCAATTACAGAATGGAGGTGGAGCCAGATGTGTTTTCGAGCTAGTTTTCCTACAGCTGAATCTCTAATTTCGGGTCCACTATAAGCCCAAGGCAAGTCCAGAGTCCTTAGCAGATGCAAAACAAAGGGATGGGAGTGATGGACATTGCGCACATATAAATCTGAGGAAGAACAGAAACACTTTGAGGAATATTATCGGTCAAGTCCAGAATCCCCTGTACACAAGTGAATTACAATGAACTTTAAAGTCTCAATCAAAGTCAGAGTCACTATCCAGTGTCCAATTAGCAATGGCAGTGTCACTATTTGCAGTGTAGCAGTGCCTACTGTAGCTCAGTCCAGAGACCCTAACTCTCAAATATAGTCTAACCCTAACCCTAGTTCTGTAGTCCGCAACAGGTCCAGATTTCCTTACAAACTCCAATTCCAATTTGAGGCCCCCAGCTCTGGAATTCAAGTTTAATTGTTGTTGTTGGTCTTTCGGCTGCTCCCGACAAGGGGTCGCCACAGCGGAGAATCCAGTCCACACTACTTGGCACAGGTTTTACGCCGGATGCCCTTCCTGACGCAACCCTCCCATTTTATCCGGGCTTGGGACCGGGCTTGCATCCAGTGGCTGGGGTTTTGGGCACTGGCTGGGAATCGAACCCGGGCCTTCCGCATGACAGGTGAAACACCAACCACTGAGCTAACAATCCTTATTGTAGATTCTGAATAAAATCCAGAATTTAGTCCTGAGACAAAGCTACAGTATGTATTCCTATTTTCAGTGTCAAACATAGTCCATTAAGTAAAGAGCTTCTACTGTATGTGCATTGTTCACACTCCTTAGGTCTTAAGCCAGGGTCAAATTCAGAATCCCCATCTGTAGTATTAGTGTTGAGTCCAGAGGCCCCACGACTAGAGTTTTATCATTTCAATTCAGAGTATTCTTGTCCAAGTTAAGGTCACAGGAGTTTGGAGCCAATGCCCAATTTCAAAAGTTATTTGTTTTCAGACAGCCAAAGCACAGGCTTCAGACAGAAAAAAATTAGTTCCATGATGGCACCAACATTTTGCTTGGCCTTAACCGTTTATGTCAGGGGCAGCGGAGTGATTATCATGACCAACTGAACGTTTCTGACCGCCATCTTAAAAAATAATGGACTCTATGCAAAGTGCGATTCAATGCTTTCTACTAATGATAAAGCCAAGAGAACTGCTCGAAGTTGAAGTTTGCCATTGTTGGTGTTGTGAATCCCTTTTCGAAGCACAGGAGTCTGAGTGTAGTTTATCATAGTGACTTCTGTAGCTTGAGTTGAATCCCTAGCTCTAGTGACCAAGTCCAAGAACCCCTACACACAGTCTAAAGATCTAGTGTCCGAGTTAACCCGATAATGACAATTTCCTAATGTTTCCATAATCAGGTCGAGGCCAGAGTAAATTCCGGAATCAAATTCAGAGCATCATTTTCATTATCATCTGAAATTATTTGATTTGTAGCATAAAAATTATTACATATGAATAATAATAGTAACAATGAATGGTGTAAATTGTCATGAATTTTCAAAGACAGGCCATTATGTTCTTCATTCTGGTATGTTTCTTCAGCATCAACCCTTTTACTGAGTAAATCACTACAGGGGACAATTTATTCATATTATTTATACCTGATAATTTTATCATTTACATGGGACATAAGGGAGACTGTCAACTTAAACATACAAACAACCACATATCTGAGATTTTATTCTGTTTCTTGTCAACATCTTTGTATGAAGCACAGATGGAGATGTTGGTAAGAAAAATAATTCTAATGAGAAAGCTCCAGGTTGTAATGATACCGCAGTTTTACAATCTGTTCAGTGCTCGACCTCAAGTTATTTTTCCAGACAGTACATCAGTTGAACCTTTCGTTTCTTCTACCCCCTCACACATTTTTATAGCAGTATATTATAGCAGTATATTGCTCTAGATTGTACAGAATGATCTTATATGCCTCTTCGAACCATCATAATGGTTCCTTTCACCCTGAGTCAAATGTGGATAAAAACACTTGAAGAACGTGTGCAACTTTGGAGTTCTTCTTGAGTGAACATCTGAAGCTGTTAGCACATTCACCATCTGGTTTTTGTTTCCAGATTCCAGAAAATCATTATGCTCTGATGCACAAACGAGCTCAGCTAAATGAGCTTCTGTAGGCCATTTAGGCAACCATTTTTCTAGTCACTGTATTTTGCGCAGGAACTTCACACTCTCTGATATTATAAGTTTCCTTGGAAGCTCCACCTTTCCTTCCATCTCACCTCTTATAAACTAAAACAGACAAGCATCAGCTTCTCCCACAAACCCTGGATATACAGTATGCACATTCCGGTTTCGATCGTAACCAGGTGCTTTGCAAACTAACCACATAAAAATGTGCTACTTAGAATATATCTCATCATTCCACCAAAAATACAACCGATTTAAGCTCCACATCAGACAGGGTTTTGACTGGTGCATGGAGTTAACCTGTAGCAGAATGGGTGTCACCCTCCTGCTGCAGCACCACTGAGCCCAAGATCAAGGCACTTAACCGTAACAGCAGAAGAGATGTCAGGAAAATTACAGAGTGCACATTGTGTTTACACAGCAACATTGTATTCACCTCATGTCACACCAATGACTACAGTATATGTTTTGATCACTACTACAGGCGCTTCAGTTAATTGCAGGTTGGAACGGTTTCCCAGACAGTGTCGTAAATTTTTACATCATTTAAATCATTTGTTTATTTGACGACACAAGATATGATTCAAATACAATGTTTAAACATTCAAATTGAACATAGGTTAATTTAAGCTACAGTAGCTAGTCTGCTTGAATTTACTGCAAGAGATCCTGACAGATTCAAATGTTCCTTGAGGCCTAACCAATGTAATAAGTAATTGATCGCGCATCATTGGATCACCCAGCCCCACCCACTTGCCTCCGCCAATAACCATACTGTAGCTGATCTGGAATGGGAAAATAGATTGTAAATGGGATTCTGGCTTCACGTTTCATCATATCCCAGTTACACCAACGTGGAAGTGGTGCTTTGATTGTGCCAAAACTCTAGAAAATCTAAATCTAAGTTAGCGATTGAAGTTAAGTTCTATAGACTTCTATAGAGTTCTATAGAAAAGCTGAGGTCTCATCGCTCCAACATCAGCCCAGCCCATATACCAGGCTTGTGCACAATTCAGAATTGAATTGAGAATGACTCCTAAATTCCAATTCAATTCTTGAATTTAACTTGATGTCAAAAACAGGATCTAGAATTACAATTCGGAATTGAATTAAAGGAAGCAGAATTACAATTCAATACAAATTCAAAGAAATTCATATACATAAGTGAAGTGTTTAACAAAGAAGCTTTACAATATATGTCAAATATGATTTCATTACATATTCTGTGAATTATATTAGTTTGAACTACTTGTACAGATTATATTAACAGGAAATGTTTCCCTCCAGCAATGAATGTTAAAAGCTCTAGTCACAGAACACATAATTAAGTTTGATTTATTGGAATTGTAATTTTGTGGAACACAATGGAACATGACTCCATATCACAGAATGCTTTGCTTTAACCAATTTAAAATGGTTGCCAAACAATTTGAGGTGGACATTTGTTTGAAAGCTTCTTTTCCACACAATTTGATGGTCAACACTCGACTTTGTGCTATTTGATTACTTTGAAATGAAAATAACTTTTTAAACAAAACTAATCAAACCCTGAGGGAGTAATTTATTTCAAGAATTTGATCATTATCTACAGTATATGTTGGAACAAAATGTATGCAGGGTTGAGGAGTGACTAGTTATGTGTAATGAAATTATACTATTACAGTAAATTACAAAATTTATGTAATTGTATGTGAGATTCAACACTTTCTTTCTGTTGTATGACTGTGTGGAATGTCTTTGAATTGCCATGAATTTAATTCCACTTCCTGTCATTCCAACTCCAATTCAAATTCAACTTCCTGTGGTGCGGAGTCAATTCAATTCAAATTCCAACTCATGAATTGAAGGGCGGCCAATTCTCAAATTCTGAATTGTGCCCAAGCCTGCCATATACTGTACAGTACACAAAACAAAACAATAAATTCATCCTTTTAAAATATTTTTCTATCCAGACTTTTAATGATATTTTAAGCGTGTATCTTATTTAACATGTGCAAATCTAATTTCGACAACCTCACAGTTTGATTTTCATGAAAACCTCATTTTAGTCAGATTCCTTAAGAAATAACCATGGCCACAATTAGGACTTTTTTGTCCACAGTAGTGTGACAATGATTTTTTTAATATACAGTACTGTATATCACATAATTCACTCCTAATTAGGTTTGTGAATGTTTAGTTTCCATAAATATTAATGAATGCTAAATTACTAAAAAGAAACCATGATACTTTTTTACCCTTAATGTTGATTTTAAGGTTTGACACAGACTTAAATAAAAATATTTAATAAAATAAATGATTGCTTTATTTTTAGTCATCACTTTTACATAAAGATTACTAAAACTTTGTTATTTTATGGAAACATTACATCTATAAAAAATATTGGTCATTCATTTTTAAAAATTTTTTTCATGAAAATAAAATTTTTGTCACATTCCTCAAATAAAAAAAAGCAAAATTCCAGAAATCGCCGTGACAATCATTGTCACTTTTATGTCCACAGTCCTTAAAATTTATCCATCACTAAAATAACATAAGAATAAATTATTTAAGGTATTGTTGGAAATTAAACGTTGGATCGCTCTAAATAACAGATCTTTGAGTACACTTTGATCATTCATTTTCAGAACGTATGTTTAAACTTGATTATTTAACAGCATTAGCTTCCCAAATTTAATATTCATGCAATTTGAGTTAATTATATTCATAGTGATTGGATTGAACTTGATCGACATTCACGAGCACATCACACATTAATTATTCAGTCAAATCTTTTTTGTTTCACATTGGGAGTCTGTGTGTGTGTGTGTGTGTGTGTGTGTGTGTGTGTGTGTGTGTGTGTGTGTGTGTGAAGGTATCTTTCTACAGAATCATTCCCCTGTAGGTTTCTCCAGGTTTCTCAAGAAACCAAATGATTAGCATGAGGTTGTCTTGGTGATGGAAGGGTTGATGTTAAAGATAGACAAGACTATGAGTTCCTTCCAGCAAGCTCTCAAATGACCACCAAAAATGAAAGGTTCTTATATCACAATTGATACCTGTGAAGATCATTGTTCTTGTTCTGTGCCATTCATGATGTCATCAAAATCAGGGTTGAAAATAAATTCATTCCCATTGCTAACTTACTAGGCTGATGTGGCATCCATCTTCAATTAGTGGTTTATAATCAATAATTGTGAAGTTTTGTATTAAAGAATCACAACAAACATTTTGACTTAAATAATGGCATTCTCGAGAGCAGAAGGAAAAGAAGACGTCTGGATTTTGATATGCTTTGACATTTGCTTTTTCGTGGTTGATTGCAGCTGTCTTCATTTTCTCCTCGACTGGAGAACAGCCCATCTTCAATAACTCCTGCTCTCACAACATGTTTATAGTACTCAGCTCTGTTCCCAGTGTGGCCATATTCTTCGCTCCAGGAAATCGGACTTAGTTCATCAGTTTATTATCTCAAACCTACAGGGAGCCGGATTAGTGTCAGGTCCAGAACTCTGAATCCGCTACCAGGAACTGGTTTATTCCATCAGTTCTACACAAATTTTATTTCTCAACCAAGGTTCCATCAATCTTCAGTGATCTTCATGCCATATTCCCCAGTGGAACTGGAGAAACAGTGGAAAGCAGGAAGTAGGATGTTACTGTATGAAAAGTGATTTTAAAACAATCTCTTTCAATAACTGTTTTATGAAACAATTACTAATGCTTTTTTGTAATAAATTAATGAAATTTTGTTTTATTGACTTGAGACTGGAATGTGAGTTGTAAACGATACAGTAAGTAGATTCATCCAAAGATGAGTCCTGAGTCTCAGCAGAGATCAAGCTTTGCATCTTGGGCAAAAATCACAACATACACAATAAAAACATTACAAAATAAAAAAAGAACACAATGAGAACAAAACAAAGAGAATGACCTCAAACTAGCAATGCAACAAGAATATCAAAAAATCTAACAAAAGGCCAACATTAAAATGACAACAAACTTGACATCAAATCCAACAAGACAACATCAAGTGAGCAAAAACATGCCATCAAAACCAAGAGAACAACCTCAAACTAAGAACGCAATAACAAAACCAAAGGCATACCAAAGTGAATAAAAAATACACTTTAGTGTATTACAAATATATTGAAATCCTCGATAGTACATTGCAAATATACTAACAAAAAATTGTACCATTAGTTAATATATAGAAAGTATACTAACATCATGCTTTTACCAAATTTTGGAATTAAACTTTAAATATACTTTAAAATTATTGTATTATAGTACACTTTCCAAAAACATATTATTGGAAAATATACTTTAAGTGAAAGGTTGATCTAATTTCCAAAGTATAATTATTTAAACTTCATTCATTCATTCATTTTCTATACCGCTTAATCCTGTGTTCAGGGTCGCGGGGGACCTGGAGCCTATCCCAGGAGACTTCGGGCACTAGGCGGGGTACACCCTGGACAGGGTGCCAATCCATCGCAGGGCACACACACATACACACACCCAATCACACACTACGGGCAATTTAACAACGCCAGTTAGTTGTTATCTTGCATATCTTTGGACTGTGGGAGGAAACCGGAGTACCCGGAGGAAACCCACCAAGCACGGGGAGAACATGCAAACTCCATGCACACAGAGACGGGAATCGAGCCTGGCCGGGGAATCGAACCCAGACCCTGGAGGTGCAAGGCGACACCACCGTATTTAAATTTGTTTTTCAATTTATTTTTGGCATATATATTTTTTTTTATATGCACGAAATAATCATTGTACAAATGTACAGAAAGTACACATTAGAATACAATTTGTAATATACGATAGTTTTAATATATTATCAGTTAAATTTAAATGTATTTATTCATATGTACTTATGTTTAGTGCACTACTCTATCGAGCGCGCGCTTTTAGACTCGTTTTTGCACGCTGAATCACTTTCCCTCGCGCGCACGATCACAAACTCGTTCTTGCGCGCTGAAAATCACTTTTGCCGTTCAAGATAATTTATGTTTTTACTCTCTCACTCTTCTGTCCGCTCACTGTCATAAAGCAACACACAAACCGCAGCAGGGTTGTGAACTCTCCAACTATACCAGCCAACCGGAGACTAGAATCGGCGCGAGACCAGCCAATCATCTGTTCTCTGATTGGCTCCCCAGGCCTCCACTTCTAGTTTGAATTAACGTCTGAAGCTGCATCATCGCGTGCGTTAGTTCGTATCGCTATTATTTTATTTTAATCGGCACAAGGTAAATTTAACGGTTTTTGTTAGGTAATTTGTCATTAAGTACATACTTTAAGCTGTAGAATGTGTTGTCTAATGTGTTGTTGTTAATGTGTTATGTACTTTGCTTGTGGTATAATGGCTCCGTAGCTCTCGGCCTGTTTTCAGTCTCTGTGTAACAGAATCAACACACCAGGTTTAAACTAATACTGTACCTGTAGATTCTAATACTAATGTCTGTCTGTGTTCACACACCAGTTTATATTTTAGTTTGTGTGTTTGTGAGACAACCTGACTTTTGTTGAACACAAATAAACTACAGTATAGTAGTGCTTTTTTGTAACCTTGTGCAAATTAAATCTGTTGAACTCATTAATAAAATCTGCCTCATAATTACTGATGTAATGTTTTTCAAAAACATGTTATAGTGTAGAAAATACATTTAGCATTTGTAAATTAGCCTAAACACTTAATGTACTGGTAACACATTTGCAATACAGTATTATAGAATGTTGTGTGTACTGTATGATATAATAAAGTATATTTGTATTAACCACAAAGTGTACTTTTTTAGTATTTGTAATTGTCCAGAAGTGTAACAGCATGATACTGCTGCAATAAGAATATACTCATAGTACATTAATCATGTATTTGTAACACAGTAAAAATAGCTGTAATGTACTTATAATACATTAAATATATACTTAAAATTTATTAATTACTGTCAGGTATGTACGTTAGTACACACACAGCCATATACTTTAAGTGTACTACGTATACTTAAAGTTGTTCCACTTTAGAAGAAGAAGAAGAAGAAGAATATTCAATTATTGTCACATGTACTTTTTACAGCACAGCGAAATTTCTTCTTCGCATATCCCAATTAGGAAACTGGGGTCAGAGCGCAGGGTCAGCCAGCTTACAGCGCCCCTGGAGCAGAAAGGGTTAAGGGCCTTGCTCAAGGGCTCAACAGTGGCAACTTGCCGATGCTGGGGTTCGAACCCCCGACCTTCCGATCAGTAACCCAGAAACCCACAGCCTTAACCGATTGAGCACACAAAAGTATACTTAATACACTTAAAATTGTGCTTTCGTACAATTTAATTACAACTTGAATACACTTAGCACAAAATTAGTTGTTCCAAAAAAGCAAACTTCAAGTATACTAGTCATTAGTCTGGAGCAAGTACATTTACGTATGCTTTGGCATGCTAGGATTTAATATACTTAGCATACTTTTTTTTTTTTACTAGGGTATCAAAACAGAATGACAACAAACCCAAGTACATGACATCAAATCCAATTCAACCAAAAACAAACCAAAACAAACCCAAAAAACACATCAAAACAAATAGAATGACAACAAACCAAATAATATGACAAATATGCAACACCACAACACAAAAAAACATTAGAACAAAACACAACAAACCCAATAAAATGACTACAAATTTCACTGTGGAATGAATCAAACAGTACAGTATGACATTAAAGCCGAAACTTGACAAAAAGAAGACATCAAATAAGCAACACAACAATATACACAATGTCAATCTATCAACACAGCAACAAAACAAATACAACAAACCCACAAAAATTACAAAATAAACAGAATGGCTGCAAACACTAACCAAACAACAAAACCGACAATACAGGTGCCACAAAGCAATAAAACCATCAATACCAAACTGAAAAGCATAACACAAAACAGGATGACAGCAAACCCCCAAATTGGCAAAACTACAAAACAAACAAACATGATGGCAACAATGCCAAAAACACACTCTCAAAATCAACAACTCACATCACAATTACAAACCGGATTCCAAAAAAGTTGGGACACTAAACAAATTGTGAATAAAAACTGAATGCAATGATGTGGAGATGGCAAATGTCAATATTTTATTCAGAATAGAACATAAATCGCGGAACAAAAGTTTAAACTGAGAAAATTGATCATTTTAAGGGAAAAATATGGTGAATCAAAATGTCATGGTGTCAACAAATCCCCAAAAAGTTGGGACAAGGCCATTTTCACCACTGTGTGGCATCTCCCCTTCTTCTTACAACACTCAACAGACGTCTGGGGACCGAGGAGACCAGTTTCTCAAGTTTAGAAATAGGAATGCTCTCCCATTCTTGCAGGCATCAGGCATCTAATACAGGCATCTAACTGTTCAATCGTCTTGGGCCTTCTTTGTCGCACCTTCCTCTTTATGATGCGCCAAATGTTCTCTATAGGGGAAAGATCTGATTTACAGGGGTAGCTCAGTGGTTAAGGCATTGGACTACGATTCGGAAGATCCCAGGTTCAAACCCCACAACCACCAAGTTGCCACTGTTGGGCCCTTGAGCAAGGCCCTTAACCCTCAACTGCTCAGATGTATAATGAGATAAATATGTAAGTCGCTCTGGACTGCAGACTGGCCATTTCAGTACCCGGATCCTTCTCCTACGCAGCCATGATGTTGTGATTGATGCAGAATGTGGTCTGGCATTATCTTGTTGAAAAACACAGGTCTTCCCTGAAAGAGATGACTAGATGTTGTTCTAGAACCTGAATATATTTTTCTGCATTGATGGTGCCTTTCCAGACATGCAAGCTGCCCATGCCACACGTACTCATGCAACCCCATACCATCAGAGATGCAGGCTTCTGAACTGAGCGTTGATAACAACTTGGGTTGTCCTTGTCCTCTTTGGTCCGGATGACATGGCGTCCCACATTTCCAACAAGAACTTCGAATCGTGACTCGTCTGACCACAGAACAGTCTTCCATTTTGCCACACTCCATTTTAAATGATCCCTGGCCCAATGAAAACGACTGTGCTTGTGGATCTTGCTTAGAAATGGCTTCTTCTTTGCACTGTAGAGTTTCAGCTGGCAACGGCGGATGGCACGGTGAATTGTGTTCACTGACAATGGTTTCTGGAAGTATTCCTGAGCCCATTCTGTGATTTCCTTTACAGTAGCATTCCTGTTTGTGGTGCACTGTCGTTTAAGGGCCCGGAGATCACGGGCATCCAGTATGGTTTTACGCCCTTGACCCTTACGCACAGAGATTGTTCCAGATTCTCTGAATCTGCGGATGATATTATGCACAGTTGATGATGATAACTGCAAAGTCTTTGCAATTTTTCGCTGGGTAACACCTTTCTGATATTGCTCCACTATCTTTCTGCACAACATTGTGGGAATTGGTGATCCTCTACCCATCTTGGCTTCTGAGAGACACTGCCACTCTGAGAAGCTCTTTTTATACCCAATCATGTTGCCAATTAACCCAATTACTGTTAATTGGTCTTCCAGCTCTTCGTTATGCTCAAATTTACTTTTTCCAGCCTCTTATTGCTACTTGTCCTAACTTGACACCGGATTTGTTGACACCGTGAAATTTGGAATCAACATATCTTTCCTTTAAAATTATACATTCTCTCGGATTAAACTTTTGATCTGTCATCTATGTTCTATTCTGAATAAAATATTGACATTTGCCATCTCCATATCATTGCATTCAGTTTTTATTCACAATTTGTTTAGTGTCCCAACTTTTTTGGAATCCGGTTTGTAACTCCATGACAACAAATTCAACAAACAACAAAAAGTCAACAGAATATCAGGTGTTATAGTTTCTTGCTTGATTCCTTACAGTAATATAATATATACAGTGGTGTGAAAAACTATTTGCCCCCCTCCTGATTTCTTATTATTTTGCATGTTTGTCACAAAAAAAATGTTTCTGATCATCAAACACATTTAACTATTAGTCAAAGATAACACAAGTAAACACAAAATGCAGTTTTTAAATGAGGGGTTTTATTATTTAGGGAGAAAAAAAAATCCAAACCTACATTGCCCTGTGTGAAAAAGTAATTGCCCCCTGAACCTAATAACTGGTTGGGCCACCCTTAGCAGCAATAACTGCAATCAAGCGTTTGCGATAACTTGCAACGAGTCTTTTACAGCGCTCTGGAGGAATTTTGGCCCACTCATCTTTGCAGAATTCTTGTAATTCAGCTTTATTTGAGGGTTTTCTAGCATGAACCGCCTTTTTAAGGTCATGCCACAACATCTCAATAGGATTCAGGTCAGGACTTTGACTAGGCCACTCCAAAGTCTTCATTTTGTTTTTCTTCAGCCATTCAGAGGTGGATTTGCTGGTGTGTTTTGGGTCATTGTCCTGCTGCAGCACCCAAGATCGCTTCAGCTTGAGTTGATGAACAGATGGCCGGACATTCTCCTTCAGGATTTTTTGGTAGACAGTAGAATTCATGGTTCCATCTATCACAGCAAGCCTTCCAGGTCCTGAAGCAGCAAAACAACCCCAGACCATCACACTACCACCACCATATTTTACTGTTGGTATGATGTTCTTTTTCTGAAATGCTGTGTTACTTTTACGTCAGATGTAACGGGACACGCACCTTCCAAAAAGTTCAACTTTTGTCTCGTCGGTCCACAAGGTATTTTCCCAAAAGTCTTGGCAATCATTGAGATGTTTTTTAGCAAAATTGAGACGAGCCTTAATGTTCTTTTTGCTTAAAAGTGGTTTGTGTCTTGGAAATCTGCCATGCAGGCCGTTTTTGCCCAGTCTCTTTCTTATGGTGGAGTCGTGAACACTGACCTTAATTGAGGCAAGTGAGGCCTGCAGTTCTTTAGATGTTGTCCTGGGGTCTTTTGTGGCTTCTCGGATGAGTTGTCTCTGCGCTCTTGGGGTAATTTTGGTCGGCCGGCCACTCCTGGGACGGTTCACCACTGTTCCATGCTTTTGCCATTTGTGGATAATGGCTCTCACTGTGGTTCGCTGGAGTCCCAAAGCTTTAGAAATGGCTTTATAACCTTTACCAGACTGATAGATCTCAATTACTTTTGTTCTCATTTGTTCCTGAATTTCTTTGGATCTTGGCATGATGTCTAGCTTTTGAGGTGCTTTTGGTCTACTTCTTTGTGTCAGGTAGCTCCTATTTAAGTGATTTCTTGATTGAAACAGGTTTGGCAGTAATCAGGCCTGGGGGTGACTACAGAAATTGAACTCGGGTGTGATAAACCACAGTTAAGTTATTTTTTAACAAGGGGGGCAATCACTTTTTCACACAGGGCCATGTAGATTTGGAGTTTTTTTTCTCCCTTAATAACGTAAACCTTCATTTAAAAACTGCATTTTGTGTTCAATTATGTTATCTTTGACTAATTTTATCTTTGACTAACGGTTTTTGATGAACAGAAACACTTAACTGTGACAAACATGCAAAAGAATAAGAAATCAGGAAGGGGGCAAATAGTTTTTCACACCACTGTATATATATATATATATATATATATATATATATATCCTTTTTAAAATATCCTATTTATTAAGTTAGAATGTACGTACAGTATAACACTTTTGGACCTAAAGCAGAACTTTGTGGAACTTAATAATGAAGTTCTTGTGGCAAGTTCTTGTGGAATCTCTCGAGTCGTGTAAGCTCTACACCTGGCAGGAAGTTTTTATCAAACTCGACCAAAGCCACTATAAATCAGAGGCATTAAAACTTTAAAAGCCCCTGTAGCAGCGAAGAAGCCATCAGATAGCGTGAGGTCAAAGTTTAGCAACTTGACTCTCTGATAATCAGCTTTTTCAATCACAGCCCACACAATGGAGGTCACATACTGTGCTAGAGGCTACCTCACACACCGAGATAGAGGCTGTGTCACACACCAGACAAGTCTTGGGTCTGACCGACATCACAGCGCGATGCACAGGTTATTTCTTACTAACAGCTTTTTTCTTCCTTTACACCTTTATCAGTGCCTTCTTAAAAAAAAAAATACATTAATCATTATTCAAATGTGTGTTTTTATCATAGACAAATATGTATGCACTGATGTGAGGTAGCTTTAAACTATTAACATTAAAACACGCCATGGCTCCACAATGCCTCTGGGGGGGTGGGGGCAGGGGGTGTAGTGGTGTTTAACACCGGGACATTTTGTTCTGTGGGTTGTAGGGTGGAGCCCCTGTTGATCAGGCTTGTTTGTCCAGTGGATATCATGCGGCTTGATCAAGTTGGGATCTGGGCTGTTTAGAGGTCAGCTCAGAGGCCTTGGGCTCTTTGTCTGCTGAACCGTGTGTGCAGTAGGCTGTGGTGCATTGAGTGTTCTGGTGCCTTTCTATCATGACCAGCATTGTTTTATCATCAATGTGTCCTACATTGGCTTTTCTGAGGGATTAAACCAGACGGGGTGGATCTTTGGCCCCTGTGGTCCATGGGTAAGCCTTGGGTGCCAAGGATTCTGTCACGATTATGTTATTTGGGGAGAAATTGATAATCGACGGTTGCCTAAAACTATAGATATGATGGCAATGTTAAAAAAAATTGAAAGCCAACACAATAACAACAAAACCAAAAACATGACAACAAGATTAAGAACCCGCAACACAACAATATACCTCAGAACAAAATCAATAAATCAAACAGTATAATAACAAAATGGTATACCACAAACATAACAACAAAACTAGCACAATGACAGCAAAGCCAAAAACACAAAATCGATCTTGCAACACAATAACAAACCCATCAAACAAAAACACATCAAAACCAATACAACAATAAATACAAAACCCAAAAACTATAAATAATAATAAATACTGCGAGCCCAAAAACACATGAAAAATCAACACAATGACAAGAAAGTCAAAAATACATCAAATACAACACAATCACCATAAAAGGAGGTTCAGAGGGTTTTCTTTATATGATCTAAAAAGCCAAGCATATCTTATTAATCAACTCATCTTGACATCTGCAAGAGAGAACTTAAACAATTGATATCTCCCTCGACATGTTAGCCTTTGATCAGTTTCCAAGCGGGATCTCAGCGGAAGTCAGGAAGTGGGACAGAAGGGAAACAGAACGTAAAGATCAGGCGCCTAATGGCAAACCTGGCTCCTTATTTGACCAAACTAAGTAGCAGACTATTTTCACTTGAAAGGAATCCAGAAAAGGCACAAATATGCATTTAAATGAGTTTATTAGGGTTGTTTGAGTCACACCAGTGAGTCTGTTTACCGAGTCAGAATCATAGGAATGTGTTTGATTGTTAAGTAATATTGGTTTGGTTTCATGCTTAGCATAAAAGGGGGAAAAGTCACTTGTCGGGGGGTGAGGGATACGGACGTGTCGGGTGAAAATGTCCTCGCAGAAACTTTGGATTTAACGATCAGAAGAAGTGTGTATAAAAGTCAACATTTCAGTCAATGCTATCAATAGTTGATTTAATACTTATACAAAGATTTTGAGAGACTATTGCATTTGCCATTATTTGGCATTGCTGTTGCTGTTCAAGCAAGTCTTTTAAAAACATTACATTCCTGCAGCTCTACAGCTCAGTCCTTTGGTTCACTTCAGCAGCTTCCACATGATTGATTCACCTCCTCAATTCGGAATTAAAAGTCGATTAATTTTTTTCAGAAGCGTTAAGGAAATATGTACATTTCAGCGCTGAGCAATTTCTCTATTCAGATTCTCTAACTGTTAAAAGAATAGTTGATTAAAATCTTCAACACATTTCCAAGCAGACAGTTTCTGAACCCCATCCTGGCTTCTTTGTTGGGGCTTTTTTCTTTTCCTTCTTCTTCTTTTTTTTTGTTTTTTACTATGGAAGCAGTCAGTGAGCGTTGAAGGAGCTGGACTGGCAGCTAAGCGAGGTGTGCGAGTCAGTTTCTATTACCGCCATTGACAGAGCATTACACAGGGAAAGGAGCCAGGAGAATTAGTGATAATGATGAGATGTGTGTGTGTGTGTGTGTGTGTGTGTGTGTGTGTGTGTGTGTGTGCGTAAGAGAGAGAGAGAGAGAGGTTGTTCACCCTGTTCTATTATGGCAACTTACCCTTACTCAGTTTCAAAGGACGACAATTTGTACTGAAAGACGTGTATGTGTTCGGGGTGAGATAGACAGAAATAGCCTCTAACCATGTGTGTATATGATTGTGTGTTGCCTGTATTTGGCTGAACGACAAGATTAAAAAACACCAATTATCTGGATTAGACCTATGTCGCCACTGAGATATGAGAAATCTCTTGAATCTTTCACAGTAATCATGATCGCAGTTAGCGCACTGAGGAATGTTAGCCACGATCAGCATCAACGACCCCGTTCAGACACACTCGCTGCCTCTAATCACATACTGCTTGCTCTGGCGTTCTTTCAATTCTTCCAAATGAGTGCCAGAAAAATGATTAACTGTATGGTTGGTATGAAGCAGCAGGTTGCAAAAAAAAAAAAAGCTGTCCGTTCACACTTCCTGATATATACGGCTGACGTCCAGCCATCGAGCGTGACTCGAGAGATAATTATGGAAACATATAAAAAAAAAAATCTGAACTGCACCCTGTGAAGAATAAAGAAGCTCCCTGTGGTGCTGTAGGAAAATAAGTACGTGATGAAATGGAGATATTTTTACTAAGTTTTGTTAAAAAGGCAACTCATTTGTTTTCTGTTTCCCATGTCCCTTCAGGGCTCCATACAATATTATTGTGGTATAAGAGGAATAAAAGATGGAGCAGGGTTCTGAGTACATGATCAGTAGTGAAAAATGTGAAACAATTGCAAAGAATTATTGACCACTCTGATATCAAATGCAACTCGAGCTTACGGTAGAACGTGATGTGAGTTGGTTCCTTTAGGTACTCCATGCTAGCTTTAACCAAGAATCCCACAATCATGCTTTTTTTTTCTTTTGGTGTCTGCAATTTATACAGTCTTTTCTTTCATGCCTTCACAACATATCCTCAACATTTCCAAATCAAACACAAGAGCCGCACTTGCTCACCAGGCCTCCGTCAAAGACGGGCCTGCGTAATCCAGCCGGCTAATTCTGCAAGGTTAGCATTTTCAACCCGTGCCCTCAGAGGAAACAGTGTCTCAGATATCTCACAGTGGTGGACTCGTGCGGACGCAGATGAGGTCGACTAACCGGCAAATCGCTCCATCATCTGACGCAACAGTTTGTATTGGCGAGACATTTATTATTCATGCTCGGTGGAGGGAAACGTTCCCGGGTGCGAGAGAGAAAACAAATACATTCCTCTGTTGGAGTGTCTCCAGAGTTTTCTTTACACGTGTCGATACATCGACATTTTTTACCCAGAGAGGAAAGTCCCTGAGGAAAGCCACCGCTGAGAAAAGACATTCCCTTAATCATGCTGACAATTAGAAGTGAGCGAACAAAACCAAGGCAACAGAATCAGCATGAAAGACAACCTCGAGCTGCATCGGCTAGACATATCTACAGTACATCAAACAGTGCAATTCGATAAGCAGTAGTTCAAATAAAGCTAAGCTAATAGTGCTAATTATAAACGTTTTCCTGTATTTTTAATCACAGCTGAATAAATTTGCATTATTTGTCAGGATTCAATAGAAACTGATGCAGTTAAAATGCGTTAGATATTAACGTTTTAGTTTTAGCTAAATCATTGTTATTAACTCACATTGTAAAAATATTATAGCTAAGATAAATAGATCTTTCAGGAAGTACAGTTTAATAAAAATCAAACTTATGTACCAAGCGTATGCAAATGTATTTATTATTTAAGTATATCTTTCTTTTAGTTGAGCAGTTTTATTAGTGGTATAACTTTTTATTTGGACTCCACAACATTCTACAAGAAATATCTGTACTTTCTACATCACTACATTTCCATGTTACGTAACCAATGTGGTGTGTGGAATGTGCAGCGGAAATATCGCCACCTGCGGGCTACTATGCATAATTGTGTGATTCTCCTTCCCTTTTCTACGAAATGCCTGATCATGTAGAAAAAGAGTGAAAGAGACTCTTTCACTAAGATTTAAAGCTACTCTATGCTAATACAAGCTGAGTACTTTTTATTATTAAGTATTTGCTAATATGCGAGCACTTTTGTACTTTTACAAAATTTAGTTCTACAAATGTCAATTGAGAACTTCTTCTTTTACTTGAATAATATTTTACCTTTACTATGTAAAGTACAGGATTTGTGTACTTCACTCATGTCTGAATCAAACTGATTGCAGTGCGCTATGATTACATAAGCTAGCATGTGAATATGAACGATGACATCATACTTACACACAAGATACAGGGTGACTTTAATAGTTAAAAGCTCCAGGCAACAGTCTCTAATCCTCATCATCCTAACAAAGAATGTATGTGTGTGTGTGTGTGTGTGTGTGTTGACCTTAGTGCAGAGTTTTACATTTCACTGAGTTAATGACTCATCATCAACAGCTGGAAATGGAAGTGTGTGTGTGTGTGTGTGTGTGTGTGTGTGTGTGTGTGTGTGTGTGTGAGTGAGAGATCTCCAGCAGCTTGTTTAATTGTCTGTGGAAGGGTTGAGGTAATGGTGGAGTTTGTGTAACGTCTGTGCAATGTTTCTTTTTTGTCATCCTCAACATTTCGGCTGTCTGACATCACCGGAGCCTCCTGGTCCTTGTCATCTCCTCGACTGCAGACGATGAACAGAACAGCTAGCGTTAAACGCCTAGCAGCACTAATACACCTTTAAATTTCTTACAGTGAACAGAACAGCCAGCATTAATCAGTCAACAACAGCAATAATCTTACAAACAGCGATAAACATGGCGGCTGGAGCTGACCAGCGATAGTAATATTCTTACAGAGTGCTTACAAAAAACAGGACAATTGACTAGCAGCTGACTAACATTAGTAATAATCTTAGAACATACTTACAATAAACAGAACAGTTGGCGCAAAATGGCTAGGAATGATTTGAGAAATTATTTACAGTAAACTAAACACCTTGAGTTGAGTAACAAACTTACAAATTACTTACAGGAAACACGACAATTAACTAGCAATAGTAATAATTTCACAAATTGCTTAAAATGAAGCGCAAAACATTTTTATATAATTTGTTTTGTTTTAGGTCAGGAATAGACTGATTTCTTAAAAACATAAATAAATAAAAAATACCCTAGTCATTCTTGAAATCTGAAAACCCACTGATGTTTTGCAGAACTATTACAGTGACAGCTCCCCTGCCCCTTCCTAGCCTGTAGTATTTGCTTCTCTTGACTGATTTATTGTATTTTATATTCAGCTTGGTTGCTTTTGTCTGTTTATCAGGCGGTGCAATCTCAGCAGACTCGGCAGATGAGGCCCTTTCTCCATGTTTTCTGAAGATGTTACATTTGAAAGACATCGACAGTGCCACAATGATATTAAATTAGATTCAATTATTTGTTACATGTACTATACAGTACAGTGTTAATTTTTTTTTTTCTAACACATATCCCAGTTAGGAAGTTGGGGTCACAGAGTCAGCCAGGATACAGTGCCCCCTTAAGCAGGGTAAAGGCCTTGCTCAAGGGCTCAACAGTGGAAACTTGGTAGTGCCATGCCTCAAACCTACAACCATCTTATCAGTAACCCAAAGCCATTGCCCCATGTGTCTGAGACTGATGTGTGGGTCACAGACGAATCAAATATTCAAGAGCATTTTTGCGCATTTTCATTTTCAGCCAACCCTATGGCACGGAACGTATTTCCCAGGAATATAAAACATAAAACATACAGTAGCATATTTTTTCAATCCTCTCAAAAAGCACACTTGACAAGGCAAGATTAGAAGTGATCTAGATACAGTACTAACCAATACTCCTATCTCACCTATGCGGTTTTGCGCGATGGCCGTAAACACGGTTCATTATGATTCACCGCGAGTTTTTGCCGTTGTGAGTACGTTTCCATCTTTCCGTGAGAAAAATTAAACATGTTAAAATTTTTTGGCGGGCCTTGCGGAAGTTTGCGGACCTTGGCGAACTTCACGGAACGTCAGCGGAACGTCAGCGGGCAATCACGGCAACTCACGGTGCCCGACACCGCATCTCACCGTGAGTCAAACCGCACAGGTGAGATAGGGGTATAACAGATCTTGTCTAGTTGATCTCTACTAGACTTCCACATTCATGTTATCAACAGCATCAGAAAACATTGTATTTAAAATTCTTTAAAATACTCTTTCCAGGGGGAAAAAAATCTGTGTCAAAGAAAATATGACATTAATGTAATCTGCATGTCTTTGGACTGTGGGAGGAAAGCAGAGAACCTGAGGGAAACCCTCCAAACCCTCCTATGACCATGGAGATGCGAGGCAGTAGTGCTAACCACTAAGCAACCATGTTCCCCTTATCTTGAGTAAAAATTTAACTTTTTGGTAAAGTGGTACTTGTACTAGTAGTGGGACACATTTTTAGAAAAGTACTTGATTTTTACTCAACTATTGAGTTTATGTACTTCTGCCGCTTCTGAAAATGACTTATATTGAACAGAAACACTAACATTGAATGGCTAAGATACAGTATATAAAATATTACAAGTTACAGTTAACAGTTCTGAAAAGCTTCGCTGGTGTTAAATTAATCCGCAAATGTAATGTAACTGCCACTATTTCTGATTTCCTTTTCACAGCGCAGTTTCCATCACACTCCTCATCACAAACATAATATTGTACTTGAGCACTGTCACTGAGGATGTTCTTCCTCTGAATCTGACATGCTGAAGAGCTGCAGGGCATTTTCAGAATTATTTTTAGCTTCATTAATCTGTGCTGGAATTTCGGGAAGTCATGCTGTTTGCTGGTCTCATCGGTGCTAATCTTAGCACGCGTGTGGTTACCATGCACAATGGGACTGAAGAGAAGAAAAGCAGCAGATTTTTTTTACCGCAGGAGTAAACAGCAGGTGCTGTGTGTGAGACTTGGAGCTCTGCATCCATGGAGGATAGGAACAGATGGGTTGCCATGTAGGAGGTGTGTGTGTGTGTGTGACACATAAAGGGCTGAATTGGTTCTGCTCCAGATCCATATGGATGAAGGATAGCACACTGAGGAACCAGTTACACTGAGGTAGAACCATTTGGAACAGACCAGCAGAGCATTTGGGGCCATTAACCAATCAGATTACACAGTTATTGGACAGCCTCCTGGATCCCTTTTTTTCCTTGAAGCATTCTTTTGGTTGTTCCTCCAGGGGAGAACATCCACTTTGAACATCAACTATTTGAAGAACTCTTTTCATGCTTATAATACACCTATCTAACAAAGAGCATCATCACAATCTTTTGTAACCTAGTTAACATTTTCTAATTATGTTTGCTTGTAATGGGGTTCTTCACATTTTATGGAAGTGTTTGTATAGGTTAAAGGTTCTTCAACAGATCATTGGATGGGAAGATGTTTCCAAAAAAGGACTGATTCTTTTCTTGTTTTGTTGATAGAAACTTTTCTAAAACTATTTTGAATACCAACGACTCCTCAAGGAACCCTTGAGTTTACTGTAGGTCAATGGTGGACATGATCTTTGGGAGCTGCAGCCCTGCATGTTTTCTACCTGAATCAGGTGTGTTCAATCAATCAGAAGCTGGAAGATACCATTTTAGATGAAGCTGGAGTGGGAGAAGACCACATAAATTGGTATCTTCCAGCTTCAAGGACCATGAAAGATCCTGGAGAAGGTCCATACAATTTGTCTTGTTTCCTTGAGTTTTTTTTTTGGCTGGTTAGTCTTCTTGAAAGACTCATTAGAACCATCTAAGACTTCATCATGGAGCAAAGGTTTTTAGGGATTTGTTGCAGACGAATGAACCAAAGAAGTGTCCAGAGTTATAGAGTAATTTTGTCTCCCACGTTGGTGCATATGATTCCTAAGAAAAATAGAAAAGGTGATGGATCTTAAGCATAAATGCGATGATGATGATGATGATCATGATGATGAAGAACTAGAGATGCACTTGTGATGCCTGTAACCTGCAGCTTCACTTGTAAAGTGAAACAGAAACCCTCGATTTGGGTAACAGGAAGTGACTTTGACCAATAAGAAGTTCCTGCATAGTACATGATGCAAAGTAATATACAGTAATAAGCAATATTTATGTCATTGTTTCAGAAGACACTCCCATTTGAATTCCTCCTTAAAGTCTAACTAGCCATCAGGCCACGTATCATTAAAATCAAGGCAGAGAAAATCTGATTCGAAACCCAATCCTTGACAGGTCCACTTAATGAAAAAATTGGGTCCACTTACTGCAAAAAAGAAACCCTCACCAAATAACATCTCTCATCCAGCCATGCGCATTTACATATTTCTGTTGGTTGTGTTGGGGGCCGAGCCGGGAGCTGGCATTACTCAAACCGTAAGCAGAGTGTTGTTTAATAACGAATATCATGAGACGTCTTAATTCATTTTTGGAGAGGACGCATTTTTATTTTTCAACTGACAGAAAATCGAGTTACGTTGCAATTGAAAATATCACACTGGCTAAATATGTACATCATCCCGAGGCCAGACGTCAAACTGTGGCACATTATTATAATAAATACGTGGACGGGGGGTCTTTGACATCGATATTTTCGAGTTGATTGCAGTCAATCTGTACTAGAAACCCAAACCGATTAAAGCAAGATCTCAGAATTGAACTGGGTTTAACATGAGCATTAACATATAATCAGCGAATAAAGCTTTGGGACCGTGTCTTGTCATAATCGCTGATTTCTAATTGCCAGAATTATAGTACTTTGAAAAAAACATTTAGATTTAAACCCAAACAGGAACACAGCTATGGAAGAAAATCAGGATGAAATAAGAACTTGTGATATTTTGACTCTGTAAATCCCCTCTGGTTGACACTCGGGATGCTGGAGAACGTTAGTTCTCGACTATGTGTCCAGAGGGAAAACGTAACAGAGAGGTGAAAATACTCAGCGAAGGAGGTCTGCTATATGAGATTAGCCTCAAACACTACCGTGTCACACGTCACAGGTGCAGTTTGACAGAAACGGACGACACACACGGCGCGACAATGTCTCACTGGGTGACGCTCAGTGTTTTACATCTTGGGGGATTTTATAAGCAAATTCTTGAATGTGAAACGGTAGGAAAATGTAAAGTTAGAGTGTGAGGAAGCAATGGAACTGGAGACTCCTTCTGTGAATGGAACGTATTTGCATTATTTCTTGTGTACTGTAACAGAACATACAGCTTTAATACAGTATAAGGGAGTGAATAAATCCCAAGTGATTCAATTATAGCAGTAAAAATATATTTTTCGATACCATAGCAACGCTATTTTGCTATTTTACTGTTTTACAGTAAGTTAAGGTTTGCATTTTTACCTTTTATTCCATTAAACACTGTATTCCAACCATGAGCATCAAGGAAATCTTAGAACACACATCTCTTTATCCTACCTAAGCAAAACAAAAAAATTTGTTTTTTTCTCGTACTCTTCCTCTTACGTTTTTTTTTTTTGTGCGTAAATCCAGAATCTGCATAAAAGCCTATTGAAATGCATGTCACACTAGAGCCACTGTCTGCTTTGGATTCATCTTTTTATCCCACATTGTGTGTGTGTGTGTGCAATAAAACAAGAAAAAGTTTTTTTTCCTTCACATAGTTCAGGTAAAGCGTTGAGCTGTACAGTAGATGCTGAAGTCCAAGCCATCTGTCCAGGTTTTTCTTCACATCTGCCATTTTAACTGCACTGTTTTTTGCGTTTTAATAAAAACTTGGCTCATGTGTGTGTGTGTGTGTGTGTGTGTGTGTGTGTGTGTGTGTGTGTGTGTGTGAGAGAGAGAGAGAGAGAGAGAGAGAGAGAGACTTCCCTAGTCAGGAATTTCACTGTTCACACTGTCTGCCTGAACACTCCCTGTCTCAAGTTTATTATTTCTAGAAGGTAAGGGGAAAAAAAGAGAGAAAGAATAAGGAAGAATGAAAGACCCCTTTTTCCCCCCTCTGGCCCGGATTTCTTTTTCATCTGCTGTCTGCTCTGTGTAAATGTGTCTTCCTGCGTTTCTTTTTGAACGGAGAATAACCCGAGCACTGGATGATGGAAATGAGTGTGGAGGCGATGTGACAAAACACCATTTTCAGCTTAATTTATTCTGAGAGGGTGCTAAAATTTTTAGATCGTTATTATTCTACATATTTCATGTGGCGCTTCTGTCTAAGAGCAGACGTATGCTTTTTTTTTTCATAATGTTCCCAGCTCAGTTTGTGTGGAAATTTCTTGTCTATTCTGTCCATTCTCATTAGTCCACTAGACAGGAAACTTCTAGAACATTTTAAGCGGTTAGGATAAAAGTCATGAAGCTTTGTGAGTGCTAAGAATAAAATACAATTTAAATACGTTTTTCCATTCCCAATGCTGCTCGGGGGTCTGCACATCACTGCAGTGCGCTGGGGTTAGATGATGGTGACTGACTCTGTGATGCAACACATCACATTTTTATATCATCTTTGAAAATCTGTGGTTCTTGTCATTCTTCTCATTCCTGCTTTTCTTGTAATTCGTTTCCTTTTTGGTATTTGTCATACCTATTATTGATATTTACTTATTTATTTATTGTTATTCCAGGTATTCCCATTAATCCTGTCTGAAGTGCAGAGGTGGAAAGAGTAATAAAATTTTGTACTCAAGTACAAGTACTGTTACTTCAGTGAAATTTTACTTAAGTACAAGTAAAGTTACCATTATAAAAATCTACTCAAGTAAAAGTAAAAAGTAGCTCATTAAAAAATTTACTCAGAGTAAAAGGTACCGAGTTCCTTTTTTTTTTTTTTAACAGCGGGGGTGGGATGAGGCATTCTAGCGTAGTTCAAAAAAGATGAGCAGATATAAATCTCAAACTAGTTGTTTTTAACTGAAGGAACACCTTTGCATAATAAAGCTGTTGTCTTTGTTGTGCTTGAAAATCAAAGTGGTCACTTAAATGCGGAATGATACACATGATACACACGCACGGCTCAACGGAGCGTTTATACAAAGCATAATATTTTTATTATTTTAGCATTTTCATTCATTTATTTTTTACTCAGTAACGAATATGATTTAAAATGTAGCGAATTACAATACTTCAAACAAAACGTACTTAAGTAAAACTAAAATTACAGATTTTTTAAAACTACTTTAAAAAGTAGAAATACACAAAAAAGCTACTCAATTACAGTAATGCGAGTAAATGTAATTCGTTACTTTCCACCTCTGCTGAAGTGTTATTTCTGTTTGTAAGAGCCATATCGTATTTGTTATGAATTTGTTGGTGTTTTTATTTGTTTTATTTCATTTTATTCCATCTTATTCTGTTCATTAGTTAAGCATTAAGCATTAAGTTTATTACATAAGCCATAAGCTTTAGATTTGTTAGTCAAGCATCCATTTTGACAATCGTAAGTTGGTCTGTGATGTCATTCCACTATTACATGTATTTGTATGACTATCGTATGATAGAAAGTTCAGTTTAGATGCGGAAGGCTACGGAAACACAAGCTTTTGACCGTAAGCTAACTGTAATCAGATATACAGCAAATGTGTTGGTATATGCTTAAGAAGATATTGAACCGTTTGATACAGCAACTGGTGTTGTAACCACAGTGGATTTACTCAAGACGACTGTATGAAGTGTTGATTCTTTCATGCTGACAAAATAAAATACAAGAGACAAAGAGATCATCGGACTTCAGTCTTTCGTGTGAGTAAAAAAGGCAAGCCAAAGATACGCATCAAAACTAGTGAAATAATATGACCGCATCTACAAAAGTCAAAAGCTTTCCCGCTGTTTAAGCGAAGATAAGAAACCGAAAGAGACTTGTTATGTTAAACAACGAGAATAACGCTCCCAGCACCTCGCTGGAGAGCCAAAGGGTGCTCATCAAGGCGAACAGAAACAAGGTGAACAGAAAGAACCTCGACAAGGCACTAGAAGCAAGAAAAGACAAGTTGAATCAACTGAACGCAATGTCTATTGAATTAGAGATGCTTATGAACGATGCACGTAATCTAGACATCGTTGAAACTAAGTACAGACCCGAATACGGGAAGTTGCGAGAAGACTTTATGAGAAGCAATGTTGATCTGCTAGTGTACACTCATGAAGACGAACTCAAACGCGATCAGGTCGCCTGCTTCGCACCTGAGATTCAAGGCTGCACAGAATTCATGGCAAAGGTGGAACGCTGGATAGCGGACACCAAGGGCCAACAAGGGACAACAAGGGCCACAGCGTGTCACAAGTGACGACAGCATCCAAAAGGTCCTCATCGTCCACAGCATCATCAGAAAGGCTGAGACTTGATACGGAGCTTGCAAAGGCCAACGCCGAAATAAATGCCTACAAGGAATATGACAGCCGACGACAGCCTGCAAGAGAGAGCGCAGTCACTGAATCGAGCAGCGCCACCCGAGAAGCGCGCACTTCCACCTTTCCAACCCAAAATGCAACAGCCAATGGCAGCCTGCAAAGGAGAGCGCAGTCACCGAATCGAGCAGCGCGCACCTGAGCAGCGCGTACTTTACAAACCTGGAACACAACGAACTTCACAAGCACAGTGTGCCCACAGAACAACACGAACATGCTTCGTGGCAGCCCGTTCGAGAGTTACGTTTCGAGGCAGCCCGTTCAAACGAGCCCATCAGTGTCAGATCTACAATGGCAAGTACTCAAAATAAATGTACTATCCTAGACAATGGACTTTCACGTCAGCGCTTCGATGCAGCACATTATCAAATGCCAACGCCCTACTGGGCAGCCGACACAGGCATGCCCATGAGCGCAAACCCACAAATGACAAGCACCCCACGCACCTGCAGAAACCCATCCGTCATGAGAGAAAGTTTCATCCAGGACAATGAATACCCACGTCGGAGCCCAGACACAGTGCATCATCAAGCGCAACGTCAGGCAGAACTCACAGAAATGCTTGCCCAGAGTCAAAGGCAGCACCTTTTACCTCAGCGCAAGATCCCCTTGTTACAGGGAGATCCCATTGAGTTCAAAGTCGTTAAGCGCCTTCTCCGTGTTCCTGGTGACCTGTTACAACACCATGGCAAGCATCGAATACATGGACGAGCTAGACAATGCTGCGAAAATGAGAACTATCATTTCCAAACTGCCCTTCAACTTGCGCAAGGCCTGGATGGCCCACGCATGCGAGCAAGAGGAGAGCAGCCAGGAAAGACCCAAGTTCGCGGAGCTGGTGAAATTCGTCGAACGACAAGCCAAAGAAATGTCAAACGCACTATTTGGGGACCTGGACGACAAAAGGCACCTCAACAAATCCCTTCAAGGACACAAACCAAAAAGGGAAGGAAAGCCCAGAGTCAGCTTTGCAACCGAGGTCAGACAGGTTAGTAAAAATTATAAAGACTCGATCACTACGAAGAAAGCCGGTGCATTAAACATCAGTGCTTTCACTAAACCATGCGCATTTTGTACAGGGAAACACACCTTAGATGAGTGCGCTCAATTCGATGATAAGACACACAAAGAAAAGGTAGAATTCTTAAAAAGGAATGGATTCTGTTTTCAATGTTTAGTTAAGGGACATTTAAGTAAGGATTGCACGAAAAAGGTCACGTGCCCGTGAAAGAATACTCCACCTGCTTCAGTGAGGCACGAAACAAATGCAGACAATGAAACACTTCGTTTTAAAACCTTTGTGGCCAACAGAATTGCCACTATAAGAGGGATAACCAAGCCACAGCAATGGAGGTACGTTAATACCTCAAAAACCCCAGCCGATTCTGCATCCAGGGGGGCATCCTGTGAAAAGTTTATGAAAAACGTCACCTGGATCCATGGTCCCTCCTTTCTCACAGAAGCAGAGTGCAAATGGCCTGAGAACATTTATGATACGTCCATGAAAGAAAATGACAACGAAATTAAGCTCTCAGTTTTAGTGAACATTATGAGCACTACACAAGGCATGGACGCAGTGAGTAAAACTTTTTTGGGATTTGTTGACACCGTGAAATTTGGAATCAACATATTTGTCCTTTAAAATGATAAATTTTCTCAGATTAAACTTTTGATCTGTCATCTATGTTCTATTCTGAATAAAATATTGACATTTGCCATCTCCACATCATTGCATTCAGTTTTTATTCACAATTTGTTTAGTGTTCCAACTTTTTTGGAATCCGGATTGTAGTATGATTATTGAAATTCCTGTCATTTCTGTTTTCCCTGTCATGCCTCTTATTTCTGTATTTCCTGTTATTCCTCTCATTCCTGTTTGATATTCTTCACTTCCATGTCATTCCTGTCATGCCTGATATTGCTCTCATTCCTGTCACCCTCTCATCCCTGTCATTCATGTTATTCCTTTCAATTCTATTATTCAAGACATTCCTGTCATTCCTCTCATTTCTGTTTTTCCTGTCCGGGACATCACTGTTATTCCTCTTAAATCTGGTATTCCTGTCATCCCTGTTATTCATGTCAGTCATGTTATCGCTGTCTATGGTGTCATTCCTGTTATTCTTTTCTTTTACATGTTTACATTTTATTCATGTATTGTTACTGCTGTTATTGTTACCTTATTCTCATCATTCTCATTATTTCTGTTATACTATATTCATGGTATTCCTCTTAGTGTCATTCCTGTTATTCTCTTCTTTTCTGCTCTTCCTGCAATCACATGCTGTTGTTTTGTTCCTTGATGTTCATGTCATTCCTGATAGTTCTGTCCTTGTTGTTGTTCTTGTTATTTCTGTTATTCCATTTATTTCCACCATTCCTGTCTTTCCTGTAAGCCATGTCTGTTCTGTTAATCTTTTCTTTTTAAATCCTGTCTTTATTGCTATTTCTAGCCTTCATGTTATTCCTGGAGGCGGCGCGGTGGTGTAGTGGTTAGCACTGTCGCCTTGCACCTCCAGGGTCTGGGTTCGATTCCCCGGCCAGGCTCGATTACTGTCTCTGTGTGCATGGAGTTTGCATGTTCTCCCCGTGCTTGGTGGGTTTCCTCCGGGTACTCCGGTTTCCTCCCACAGTCCAAAGATATGCAGGTTAGGCTAATTGGCGTTCCTAAAAATTGCCCGTAGTGTGTGATTGGGTGTGTGAGTGTGTGTATGTGTGTGTGCCCTGCGATGGATTGGCACCCTGTCCAGGGTGTACCCCGCCTAGTGCCCGAAGTCTCCTGGGATAGGCTCCAGGTCCCCCGCGACCCTGAACACAGGATTAAGCGGTATAGAAGATGAATGAATGAATGAATGAATGTTATTCCTGTGCCTCGTGTTATTTTAGTTTCTGTTATTAGGTATACCTCCTAATCTAGGCTGATGTGTCATTCCTCTTATTGGAATGCTTTTCTGTTATTCCTGACATCCCTGTTATTGTTGTTTATGTCATTCCTGTCATTAGAAACCTTCCTGTTTTTCTCATCACTCGAGTTATTTCCCCCCTTTAATGTTATTCAAACCAACCTTTATACTGTACATTACTAGAATAACTAGAATTTTACTATAACCATAGTTTCTTAAATACTGTTTTAGAATAACTATAATCTGCTTATGTGGATTAGATTATAATCAGATAAGCATAAATGAGACTGAACATACCGAGACGTTAGAGCACTAAAACCAACCCAGAAGCATCCTCTGTGTTCTCTGCCCAGATCCCGCGTCATTTATCTGTTTTAAACCCGAGTTAACATTAGCATCGGTCTCTCACGCATACACAAACAGTTGCTGAAACAAAGTGCGTGTAATTTGATTATCTACAGAGTGCTGACCTCATCGTCGGAGGTAAATGGAGGCGGGTCGGCTGAGATTTGCATTTAGATTAATTGGTTCTGCATCTTTATTCGACTCTATACGCTCTCTCTCTTTCTCTCTCTCTTACTCTCTCACACATACACTTACACGTCAAGCAAAATCATCTGCGTGGTAAAAGAACCTCTCAGGCAGGACCTCCTCCATCCCACCACTTCTGCTTCTGTGCGTCTGTGTGTGTGTGTGTGTGTGTGTGTGTGGGAGTTGGGCACTCCTCCATAACTAACCCTGAACTCTCGCTTGTGTAATTACATCGCTCCCCTACCATATAACCTTTAATAGAGAATAACAGCCAACAGGCACTTCAGCTATTGGATAAATATCACTGCTAATAGATTATTTCTTTGTGTGTGTGTGTGTGTGTGTGTGTGTGTGTGTGTGTGTGTGTGTAGCTTACTACACACTACTACTAAGTGTATGCTATAGTATGTAGCACACGAAGAACAACTATATATATATATATATATATATATATATATATATATATATATATATATATATATATATAATTATTATTATTTTTATTTCATTTTTTTTTTACAGTGGATCTGGTTCACTATGGACGTGTCCCAAACCACTATATGGGTCAGAATCATCAGTTCACTCTGGACGTGTCCCAAACCACAAGTCCTACTTTGTACATACTGTAGACCACATAAGCAACTGAACATTCCAATCACCACACTATTCATTATTTTGTCCATGAATAAACCCTGTGTCTCATCATCATCATCATCATCATCATCATCATCATCGGTTCACTTCCAATCCACATTCTTCACTAACTACATACAGTAAGTCGTATAAACACTATTACATATTTTATTATTATTGGTTCACCATGGACACGTCCCAAACCACAATGCGGGTCATACGTGTCACAAAAGTCTAAGTATCATCAGTCTAGGAGACGTCTGGGACACGTTCAACATGGACGGATGATAATGGGACTGTGTCCCAAACCACATGCCTTTTTGAGTATGCAGGCCACTTCTTCACTGCTACTGTACAAATGTCTCACCTTCATCTGACACATTTGGATGCAGCCTCCAAACTTTGACCATCACATTAGTTTCACCATCAGTTGATTTAAGTGTCTCAAATCATCCACGATACTCAATAAAAAAAAAAAATCTTCAATCAGAAATGACTTAACAAGCAGTGTCAGTCTGTCCCAAACATCAAACCCTACTCATTACTCCTCATTATTATTTACAATGATAGTCTGTCTATCGTAAAAAACAACAACAACACAGATTTAAATTTAATGCATTTGAAGTTCTCTATAGTAACATAAAAAGTGTAGCTACAAAAATGAAGTCCCACTAATTATCATTTACAGACCTCCAGGGTCGTACTCTGAGTTTCTCTGTGAAGTTGCAGATTTCCTCTGAAACCTTGTCGTTTCTGTAGACAAAGTGTTAATTGCTGGAGGTTTTAATATTCATTTTGAGAATCCAGAAGACCCTCTGAGAACAGTATTTATGTCCATACTGGACTCAGTAGGAGTAAATCCTATACACTGATTTGTGTGTAGGACCCACACATAAAGCAGGTCACACTTTAGATTTAATAATATTCTTCGGATTAAGTATAAGAAATATAATCACAATTCAACAGTCTGAAGTTATCTCAGATCACTATCTTATTTCGATTAAAGTGTGTCAGAATAATATTGTACGCACAGAGCTGCGCTACAGCTTTATACGTACATTCACATTAACCACCACACAAAGGATTATCAATAAAATAAATATCCCAGATTCATCAACTTTGATTGGATCGCCATCTGACTCCACAGAACTCGATCAGGTGACTGAATATTTAAAGTCAACATTTCATTATACCTTAGATAATGTAGCTCCAGTTTAAATGAAAATTATTAGAGATAAGAAACTTGTTCCCTGGTATAAATGACCACGCGCACTTTAAAACAAACCGCTCGAAAATTATAACGCAGATGTCGTCAAACTAACTATAAAAAGCTCTCAGTGCTGCTAGATCATTGTATCTCTCCACTATAAAAAAATATTCCTAGATTTTTATTTAGTACCAAGACCACTGCAGAAATCTCCACAACAACAACATACAGTAGTGAGGAATTCATGAACTTTTTCAATAACAAAATCATAAATATTAGGCAAAAAATCCAGGCTTTGAAACGAAACAATTTAAGTTATACAGATGATAAACTAACCACACCACATCAGTACCTAGAATACTTTACTCCCCTTGAAGAGACTGAACTAATTTCACGCAACTCTTCTTCAAAATCGTCAACCTGTGTATTAGACCCTATACCGACACATTTTCTCAAGCAGATATTTCCAGTAATAACAGAAACCCTGTTGAAAATAATTAACACTTCACTCAGCATTGGTTATGTTCCAAAATACTTTAAATTAGCAGTTATTAAACCACTAATCAAGAAACCTGAACTTGACCTATGTCAGCTGTCCAATTACATGTCCGATATCAACCCTCACCTTTATCTCTAAGATTCTGGAAAAGATAGTAGCACAGCAACTATTTTTATACCTACATAGGAATAGAACAATCTGTATCACCCCAGTAAAAAAAAGTATGCTAAGTATATTAAGGCTGAATCCCAATTCTATTTTCTACCCCTTCCCATACCCCTCGCCCCTTCCCCTTGTCCCTTGAAACGAAGTGGAAAGGGGAAGGGTTTAAATTTTTCCCCTAAGAAATGGGACACCACTACAACACTGTTATACTGTACGTCATCCTACATTGTCGCTAGTTCCTAATGTTACGTCAGAGGACATGCGCCGATGTTTATCACACATTCCAATAAGAGAGAGATTACTCACTCCCAAAGTTTTTTTGCGCCGTATTTCGATTTTTAAAAAAGTTGCTAATTTTCACCACGAAAACGGCTGAGCCTTCGGGTTTCCTCAGCCGTCCCTATACAGAATATTTACAAAACTGTGGTCACGTTGCAATAAGTAAGAATAGTGTAAGCACCGTTCATTTACATGTACACACATGGCCGTAAGCAAAACAAACAATGCGTTATCAAATGCTACTGAACTTTCATATTTGTTTGTAGCATGCAGTAAAGTGTATGTGACATAAAAATATATATTTGTAATATCGTGCAATCTGTGCTATCCGCTAGCAAACTTTAGCAATTTTTTTTGCAAACGTTTCTTTACAGAACGTCACCATAAACACAAACACAAGACTAAAGGTAATATACATACTGTATAATGAAAACTTGTCATAAAAATCTTTATTAATGGCAAAAATTTACATTTATGTCTCTGCTTGCTCGAGTGAGCAGCCATGTTGAAAATTTCGCTTAGCCCTTCGTTTGAAGTGAGGTCCCGAAAAATCTTCGTTTGGAGGGCTATCTGGCCCTTCCCCTTCCCCCTCCAACCAAAAGAGAAATGAGACACCCCTACCCCTTCACGTGAACGCGCCAAACGGAGGGGTAGGGCTAAGTGTAGGGGTAAAATTGGATTCAGCCTAAATCCTAGCGTGCCAAAGCATACGTAAATGTACTTGCAGCCAGACTCATGACTAGTACTTGAAGTTTGCTATTTTGGAACAACTAATTTTGTACTACTGTAAGTGTATTTAAGTTGTAATTAAATTGTGCAAAAGCACAATTTTAAGTGTATTAAGTATACTTTTGTGTGATAAAGTGGAACAACTTTAAGTATACTTTAGTACACTTAAAGTATATGGCAGTGTGTGTACTAACGTACATACCTGACAGTAATTAATACATTTTAAGTATATATTTAATGTATTATAAGTACATTACAGCTATTTTTGCTGTATTACAAATACATGATTAATATACTACAAGAATATTCTTATTGCAGCAGTAGCATATAAGAATAGTAGTAGTTATACTTCTGGACAATTACAAATACTAAAAAAGTACACTTTGTGGTTAATACAAATATATTTTATTGTATCATACAGTACACACAACCTTCTATAATACTGTATTGCAAATGTATTACCAGTACATTAAGTGTTTAGGATAATTTACAAAAGCTAAATGCATTTTCTACACTATAACATGTTTTTGAAAAGCATTACATCAGTAATTATGAGGCAGATTTTATTCATGAGTTCAACAGGTTTAATTTGCACAAGGTTACAAAAAAGCACTACTATAGTTTATTTGTGTTCAACAAAAGTCAGGTTGTCTCACAAACACACAAACTAAAATTTAAACAGTTGTGTGAACACAGACAGACATTAGTATTAGAATCTACAGGTACAGTATTAGTTTAAACCTGGTGTGTGAACACAGACAGACATTAGTATTAGAATCTACAGGTACAGTATTAGTTTAAACCTGGTGTGTTGAGTCTAGCTGTTACACAGAGGCTGAAAAAGGCCAAGAGCTACGGAGCCATTATACCACAAGTATAGTACATAAGATTTAGTAATAACACAATAGACAATACATTATACTATATATATACATTATACTATATATACTATATATATATTAAATAGCTTAAAGTATGTACTTAATGACAAATTACCTAACAAAAACCGTTAAATTTACCTTATGCCGATGAAAATAAAGTAATAACGATACGAACAAATGCACGCGATGATTCAGCTTCCGCATTTTATTCAAACTATAAATGGAGGACTGGGGAGCCAATCAGAGAACGGACAGTCCGAATCTGCCCGTCTCCAGTCTCTGATTGGCTGTTGCGGCGCAGATTCTGGTCTCCGGTTGGCTGGAGATCTAACGCTGCTGCAGTTTCAAGAGTGAGAGAGTGCAAACATAAATTTTCTTGAACGGCAAAGTGGTTTTCAGCGCACAAAAACGAGTTGCGAGATGAGATTGCGCGTGCGTGTGAGAGAGAGATTCAGCATGCAAAAATGAGTCTAAAATTAGGTAAAAGCATGATGTTAGTACAGTGGTGTGAAAAACTATTTGCCCCCTCCTGATTTCTTATTCTTTTGCATGTTTGTCACACAAAATGTTTCTGATCATCAAACACATTTAACTATTAGTCAAAGATTACACAAGTAAACATAAAATGCAGTTTTTAAATGAGGGGTTTTATTATTTAGGGAGAAAAAAAAATCCAAACCTACATGGTCCTGTGTGAAAAAGTAATTGCCCCCTGAACCTAATAACTGGTTGGGCCACCCTTAGCAGCAATAACTGCAATCAAGCGTTTGCGATAACTTGCAACGAGTCTTTTACAGCACTCTGGAGGAATTTTGGCCCACTCATCTTTTGCAGAATTGTTGTAATTCAGCTTTATTTGAGGGTTTTCTAGCATGAACCGCCTTTTTAAGGTCATGCCACAACATCTCAATAGGATTCAGGTCAGGACTTTGACTAGGCCACTCCAAAGTCTTCATTTTGTTTTTCTTCAGCCATTCAGAGGTGGATTTGCTGGTGTGTTTTGGGTCATTGACCTGCTGCAGCACCCAAGATCGCTTCAGCTTGAGTTGACGAACAGATGGCCGGACATTCTCCTTCAGGATTTTTTGTTAAACAGTAGAATTCATGATTCCATCTATCACAGCCAGCCTTCCAGGTCCTGAAGCAGCAAAACAACCCCAGACCATCACACTACCACCACCATATTTTACTGTTGGTATGATGTTCTTTTTCTGAAATGCTGTGTTACTTTTACGCCAGATGTAACGGGACACGCACCTTCCAAAAAGTTCAACTTTTGTCTCGTCGGTCCACAAGGTATTTTCCCAAAAGTCCTGGCAATCATTGAGATGTTTTTAAGCAAAATTGAGACGAGCCTTAATGTTCTTTTTGCTTAAAAGTGGTTTGCGCCTTGGAAATCTGCCATGCAGGCCATTTTTGCCCAGTCTCTTTCTTATGGTGGAGTCGTGAACATTGACCTTAATTGAGGCAAGTGAGGTCTGCAGTTCTTTACATGTTGTCCTGGGGTCTTTTGTGGCCTCTCGGATGAGTTGTCTCTGCGCTCTTGGGGTAATTTTGGTTGGCCGGCCACTCCTGGGAAGGTTCACCACTGTTCCATTTTTTTGCCATTTGTGGATAATGGCTCTCACTGCGGTTCGCTGGAGTCCCAAAGCTTTAGAAATGGCTTTATAACCTTTACCAGACTGATAGATCTCAATTACTTTTGTTCTCATTTGTTCCTGAACTTCTTTGGATCTTGGCATGATGTCTAGCTTTTGAGGTGCTTTTGGTCTACTTCTCTGTGTCAGGTAGCTCCTATTTAAGTGATTTCTTGATTGAAACAGGTGTGGCAGTAATCAGGCCTGGGGGTGACTACAGAAATTGAACTCGGGTGTGATAAACCACAGTTAAGTTATTTTTTAACAAGGGGGGCAATCACTTTTTCACACAGGGCCATGTAGATTTGGAGTTTTTTTTCTCCCTTAATAACGTAAACCTTCATTTAAAAACTGCATTTTGTGTTCAATTATGTTATCTTTGACTAATAGTTAACGGTTTTTGATGAGCAGAAACATTTAAGTGTGACAAACATGCAAAAGAATAAGAAATCAGGAAGGGGGCAAATAGTTTTTCACACCACTGTATACTTTTTATATATTAACTGATGGTACAACTATTTGTTAGTATATTTGCAATGTATTATCGAGGATTTCAATATATTTGTAATACACTGAAGTGTATTTTTTTTTTTTTCACTGGGGCAGTCAGGATTTAGACCTCATCACAGCACAGTGACAGCACTCGTTAAAGTAGTAAATTAACTCCTATTGGCTTATGATCAGGGTTGCATCACTATACCTGTGTTACTCGACGTCAGTGCAGCTTTTGACACCATTGATCATAGTATTCTCCTTCACAGATTAGAAAATGTAGTAGGAAGTAAGGGAGCGGCCCTCTCCTGACTCAGATCCTATTTGATTAAACTGATCGTTTAAATGGTGACCATTCTTCATGTTCTCAAGTGGAGTTTGGTGTTCCACAGGGTTCAGTTTTAGGCACACAGCTTTTTTTCTCTTTACATGCTTCCTCTGGGCAACATAATTCATACAGTGGTTACAAAATCGGAGCGTCGTATGTAACGTCGCCACCGCATTACGGGATGTGCATTTGCTGTGCATTTGCTGGCTTTTACCACTGAGTGGCGCTATATAACTACAGACTGACGCCTCATGCCTTAGTTCATTCTCTGCCTCAATAATACACGTAATAGCCGATAACATCAAGTGAAACACTGTAGTTGACCGAATTCATAATCACAGTACTATAATTACAGTACAAATGTAGAATTCAAATTAAATCAAATCTTATTAAGATCAAATTTAAGCACAATAAATATTAACACAGTGAGCCTTTAGATTTTATCACGTGTAATTAGAAAAGAAGTGTGTAGGGTTTTATTTAAATATAAATTTCTAAACCAATAAGATCAAATAACACCAAGTTATTATTATAACAGGCTTACTTCGTCACTTATCAAAGACGTACACTTGCTTTCAAAGAAGTCGAGTGGCTTATTAACGTCTCTGGTGTGCATTGTCTCTAAGTGGCAGCTTGGTGTAGCGGATAGAACACTCGGCCAGTGATCTACAAAATGCCGGCTCGAATCCCGTGTGATGTTTTAAAATTGTTTTATTTTAAAACTAAATAAAATGTTTTAAGTGCGCTTAAGGTAGAGTCTTATAAAGGCTATGTAGACTTATATAGTTTTATTATATATTTTTTGCACATTAATCTGAGTCCTCATCTGTTAGATCTGTTTAGTTTTTTTTCCTGCCGAGACGAATGCGCGGTTCCATCCCTTTCCCGCCTATTCAGGGAGCCTACGGAGTGAGCGATTAACCATAGTCGAATCGATTGGTGTGCGACCAACTCACGTTACTCGTGTGCTATTAATGCCGGCTGGTGATAATTAACGTTAATATGATCTCAGGCTTGCTCACGATGCTCAACATCTATAAAAATAGCAAAGTATTGTGTATAGAGTGATAAAAAAAACTATCTAACGCATGTTAGAAAACATAATTTCCTGCATTTTTTTTCTGCTTCAGGAGTCAGTCTGTTCTGAGACAGTGAGAGTAGAGGAAGGGGCAGATTCAGGACCAGGGAGGGAGCCGGAGACAGCAGAACAAAGAGATGATATTGCCAGCACCAGCACAGGGAGCACAGTTTTTAGTTTAGATCTCATGTTTACATTTTATTGTATGTTGATGGCTTGACTGTAAACAACATAAACAATGCAATAAATTTATAAAAATATATATTTATTGTCCCCCCTGTATATGTATTTATTGTCCCCCCTGCTGTTAAATGAAATTTGCGTTATTTTACGTTAATATTACGTTATTACATTATTAACGTCGACAGAATAAAGTAAAGTTTTATTTCTGGAATTGATGCACGGGCTTCATCTTAGGCTTTTTTTTCTTTCGGTTCTTTCGTTTCTCAGCGCCGGACTGTTGATGTCTCTTTCCAGGACCAGGCATATCGTTCAATTATTACAATTCTTTTGGCCAAATACTGTAGGCAGCCGTAACAGAGGTGAGGGTGCGCGCGTCATCACGTGTGCTTAGCCGACTCTGCGTTCACCGTAAACTTCAATATAGACGTTTATATTTTTGTTTATTTGTATATGTATGTTATTAATATTAATTTTTTAGAGATTGTGTGTGTGCGTGCACGGAGAGTTTGTGTTGATAAGTGTATGTGGATAAGTTGATAAGTGTATCAGAAAGCATTAAAATGTTCATTTGAATTAAAATGACACACACACGTCTGTATATACAGTATATCAATTACATATATATCAATTTCATTAGTTCGTTCATTCTATTTGAAGCTTCGGATGTTTTTTTTTTTTTTTTTGGTTTGGTTTGATTAGTTCTGAACTCGCTTTCGTGAAACTATCGCTAAAACAATGTACTGAGCCCTCCTGAGGATATAAAGCTTTATTATTGTGTTTGGATAAATAATCAGATCTACCACAGCACACTCTAAAAAATAAAACTGTGCTGTACTCAATTTTTTTGGTGAAACATTTTTACACTTAAAAATATCAATATCAATCTAAAAATTAAAAAAATCATGTAAAACATACTTCATGAATGAAGTACAAGTCAGTAAAAAAAATAAGTAGACCTGAATAACTTTTTGTAGTAGGTTACCCAAGTGAAAATGAGTAAAATAATTGAGTAGATATGATTGAAATGGAAGGTAGAAGAAACTGAAAATTTTACTATTATTTAACAAACAAATGTGCTACATTTACTTGTTTTAAATAAATTTAATTCATACTGGTCTATCACAGAATTAATATCTTACACTATTTTTTTTAATACTGTATATTTAGCTTTTAATCAAGTTTTTTTTTTCAATTTAGGTCAATGTATCTAATGACATATCTAATTATAAACAAAGACACAATACACACATTACCATTTTAATTAAACATTTATTTGCCAAATTTGACAAGACATGACGTCTAAACTCAATCTGGTTTACTTTGCAAATGACATGTAACATGATCATAAACAATGAGCTGAATTGATCTCATTATTAAACAGTCTGACAAACAATACTTCTGTCACAAGTATTATACAGATAATATGTGGAAAGTAGACTTTTGTATTAGAATAGAATCACAGTCACATTTTACATCTGAAAGACTGCAGACCTTCACACTTCAGTTTCCTTCAAACTGTGGAAAGTTGTATGGACAAATGTGTGTGCAGACATTCCCAGGTCTTAAAGAAGCAATGACAGTCTAAATGAAGACAGGACACTGAATATCATTGATCAACAGTACCATGCTTCACTCCATAATGATCGAAATTCCTTTTGTTGATGCGACAAATGTGCAGAGCTTACACCGCCATCCCATAAGCTGGCACCTAAAAAAGGAATTATAGTATACAAGTAAGTACAAGTGTGACTGTTACTATATGCATCATCACACTGATCTATAAGTGGTGTTCAAGTCAAAGCGGGACTTGTGATGAAAATTCTCTGAAACGAAGACGTAAAACTGATTTGATTTTACAGAGACCATTGCTGGTAAAATTCCGGTGAACATTTCAGTGGAATGCTTTTACAAAAAACAGACTGCTTTGATCACCAAAGGCGTTTTGCTCTTGCAGAACAATGCACAACCTCATATATAGAGACAGAAATATAGAGAGAAATAAAGGGAGCTTTTACTCTAATAAGTGTGTTCTGTTATTCTGCACAATTAAAAGTCCCGCTTTGACTTGAATGTCCCTTGTACATGTCTTTGTCCCTTGTATAAAAATGATACAAGAACTTTATTTACGCATTACTATCAACTATATAATTTTTTTACTTTAGTTACTGGAAAATCTTGTATATTCTAGTGGATTCAATATATTCTGGATTAAAAATAGGTAAAGTGAAATATTTTCAGCCTTGTTTCAATTTCTATCTTGGATTCAATGGTTACACATTTAATACTTCTGAAACATTTAAAAAGTTGACATTTACCTCCAGTTTTATCTCCATTCAACTTCTCTTCTTTAGTGGTGTTGGTTCTGTGAAAGAGATATTGAAAATATATAACGTTTCACGAAAATGATTTAAAAATCAGTTTTAGGTTTTTTTTACTTACATATTACAACATACATGACATATTTCACTTCAATATTTTAATTTTATATTATTTCTCCCAATTATAATTCTGAGAGAAATGTTGTAGGCCTACTGTACTTTTACTTCATTTATTTCATCAACTGCCATTTTAATAATGTTTAAGTACACGGTTATGTTTGTGAAGTACTTGTAGAACTTTTGTACTTCAAATACATTAGAAGTTTAGAATGGCATGTGCTTATGACTTTAACTTGAGTAAAATGTTTGAAGTTCTATTGTTTTAAACAAAGCTATACACCATTAAACTGCTAATCAAACTGCCTGTCTGTAGTGCTGTACATCATGAGACTGGAGCTGTGCTGGACTCAGAGCTGTTGCTCTCCCGGTGTGTAAACAGTGCCAGAGTCCGGACACTGCACCTCATTTCTGCTGTTTAAATCTGCTTTGTTCTGCGTTTCCTCCTTAAAGTGTCGGAGTGACCCGAGCAGACTCGCGGTTCAGTGTGTGAGGTGGACCCGGTACACACGCGGTAATTATTTGAACACGCTAGTTTTATATCATCGCCACAGTGACGGTTGGCTGCGCAAAATCACCGCATTCGGCGGGAGAAATTCAAATATTGCGGCACAACCGCGGCCGGTTACACCGAGAAACCCAGACATGCACGCGCACGCGGCTCGGTGTTAAATCTCTCCTTTTACACCAGATTTTAAGTGTCTCCTAACCCTAACCCAGATTTTAAGTGTCTGTATTAACGCCGCTTTACCTGAGCAGTTCGGTGGTTGGAACAAACAATTAAAATGACAATGAACACCAGGACTGACCTGTTGCTAGCTATCGTTAGCTATGTAGCTCGGCTGTGACAGGATTCAGAACAGTAACTTACACACTATAAAGTTGTGTATACAGACAGACAGAGGAATTATTTCAGTAACTTGTGTTAGCTGTTTACTCACCAGGATTTATAAGGAATGTTCCAGGAGCTTCATGTCCATCCTCACAGCCTTCTGGTCTCTTATGTTACACCAGATTTCCCATGAGCACTTGCGCAGGGCAATTTACTAAATTATTTAAGTTTTTCTTGTTAAACATAAAGAATATTGAGTTGGAATGAGTGATAAATGTAGTTCTTTAAACTAATCAGCATTAATTACTCCATTACCAAATATTTTGATTGAAATGTATCAAAAATATTAAGTGGATGTTAAAAATATAATTCAGTTAGTCAAATACTAATTTCTATTTGTGAAATAAACTTAAATTATAGTGTAAATTTAAGACAAACAGAACAGTAGTTTTTTTAGGCATTTATTTTGATTTGTCTAACTCAAACAATCATGTATGTGACTTTTAGAGATTTTATTAAGGTAACATAACCTGTTTATTACTGTGAAATTTACAAGACCACAGAATCATTTTTTAGAGTGCAGGTAATAAACTATGGTGTGTCATAACCGAAGCAAACACCACGATTATACCTCGTTTCGTTTGACAGGAACGTGGTTCACTTGGCCGCGGTGTATTATAAACCTGTGGAATGTTTCACTGTTTATGCTCACATAAGAGGAATAAAAGCGAGTGAAATGTGGAAATGATGAGGACTAAACCAATGATTTCGGTAACTCCACTGAGTGTAACATCTGCATAGTGACACTGAACATCTTCACTTTTCCGTTTACCTCTGAAAAAAAAGCTGTATTTAGTTTGTTTATATTTAGAGTTTTTATAACAGTAGAAGAAGTATGCGCGCGCACGCACACACATAGACACACACACACACACACACACCTCCCTTGAGCCCTGCGTCTGTCGGATTTCAGCTGTCACGGGGTGGAAAGACTTTGAAGCAGTTTATATATGAATCTAAGCTTGAACTTATCAGCATTGTAAATATATAATACTTTTCAAATAAAATCGCTATTACTTTGACCCTGAAGTTTAGTTTAGCACACACAAAAAACAGAAAAGTAATTTCTGGTAAATCAACGGAATGTGTAGTATTTACAGTAATTCATTAAAAAATGAATATACATTGTACAGTACACGGTAAACACGGGAAAGATTACAAAATGAAAAAACAAACAGTGTCTACTTTATAAACAGCTTAGTATGTGCGTCGAGATGCTGAAATCCCTTGCATGTTTTTGCTTCCAAGTGGAGAGATATTTGACCGATAGCCTAGAACAAAAGATCTATAGGTGTGATCACAACCCCCTCCGACCGACCGTGCCATCAATCACTGACCACCTCAGAAGTTCCCTCCAATGTATGGCTGCAATACTTGTTTTGCAAGTATTTTTAACACCATTCAAAGGCTTACAAGTTCCATTCAACATATAATGATGTCTCCACATGTTAATATATTCCTAAAATTTATATATTACAAGTTGATAAACTGATCTGCGGTAGCGGAAAAATCCGCACGCGCACTCACACACAGACACACACACACACACAGACACACCTCCCTTGAGCCCTCGGTAAACATCCAAGCACTGAGGCACGCAAATCCCCTGACCACAATAAGGTGGCAATCCCTCAGGGGGGAAGATGAAAAATACAAATTAAATAAATAAAACAAAATAAAATATCCTTAATCCAGATTTTATCAATCAACGACATAATATTGATCTTAGCTGGATGGTCTAATTCTCAAAACCGTTTAACCTAAAGAAAAACTTAACACACTATAACTAGAATATTTACAAAACTGAAAGGTTGTCTTATGTATAATAAAAAAACCTCATAACTCAAAAAGATCATATTATGTTTTTATATATTTTTTTAGATTTTTTTTTATAGTAACTGAACAGCTCTCTTCTCTCCAATCCACTCCTAAACCACAGTCTCCTATTTCTCTGTGCGTGCTCTGGAGACTGTGAATGAATGCGGAGGTTTTGTAAACTGTAGAGATACAATAATTTTACTGCTGGAAAATCAGCATTTTATCTAATTTGAAATATAAACCTAATATTATCTGTTACTTAATATATTTTCTTTTGATGATGACCATAACAGCCTACTGCATTTCATTATTTATAATAACACAAAAACAATATTACAATATTTGATATTTTAATATAAACTCGGTATCATTATCCTCCTTGTGTATGTGTAAAATACATTTGATTTGTTCTATTTTTTATTCTGATAGTGTGCTCAATTTGTTTCTAGTAATTTATATATTTAAATTCGGATGCCTTTTACTGTTACAAATTTAACTCTTTGCAAAATAATAAAAATGTGTCTTGCTGTACAAGCCCTTGTGTTGTTGTTTGTGCTGCTGTTCTTTAATAATACCAATAATCAGATACAAACAGTCTGTCTAAACGAAAATTAAGCAATGCTTCTTAAATCATCATTATGTGGATATTTTTCATGTTCGTTGGATAAAGTATGTACTGTAATGCTTTGGTCTACTCTGTACTGTATGTGCGTGAGAGAGAGGGGTGTCGCGGTCGTGAAACAAAGGCTCATTTCAGCTCATTCAGTTTCTCTGAATGGATAGGTGAGAACAGCTGATTCACGGTGAATAATTTGCATTTGAGTGTTGCCAAGTGAAAAGAAGACAAACATCAAGACGAACAACATATAAAACTGAGACAATATTTTAAAAAGAATCGCAATCAACCTGAACAGGTAAACTGGAATAAAATCAGTAGCAGCATTAACTAAAGTAATTAGTAATTATTAGCTGCTACTGATTTTATGGACTCATCACGGTTAAATACGTTGGTCACATGCCAGCTGTATAAGCCGGTTAAGGGACTCATTACGGTTGCATATCGTGCTCTGAATAATAATTTTTTTTGTTTGCTGTTTGTTTGCTGAGTAAAATTAAAATAGAACAATGTTTTAAAACAGCATCATCCAGGATTCGAACCGACGCTTTGTAAATCCCTGACCGAGCGCTCTAACCGCTACACCAACCAGGCACTAAGAGACAACACACCTCCGTGACGTTAATAAGCCACTCGACTTCTTTGAAAGCAAGCGTTAAATAAGTAACGAAGTAAGCCTGTTATACAATTATACTATTTGCACGTGTATTTTATCTGTTTTAAACTTGGTGCCATTTGATCTTATTAGTTTAGAAATGTTTGTAAAAAAACTATTGTTATCAAAAATGTAACAGATGTAACACCGGACCTCATTACCCACAATGCATCTCCCGCACTGGACTAGACTGCCGTAAACAGCTGTCGTAAATCAAAATGGCCACCACTTTTCATCAGTATAATGACACACACACACACACACACACACACAGCAGCAGACCGAGCCGTCACTCCCCTAAATTTAAAGAATACAAACTGGTTGCGTGCGAGTTTGCTGTTTTTTCCATAGTATGCTGAAGCAAAATCAAAATACAACAATTTTTTTTATTTTAATTTTGCTATAATTAAAATAAAAAAATTTAAAACATCATCCCTCGGGATCCCAACCGGCACTTTATGTATCACTGACCATGGGCTCTAACCGCTACACCAAGCGAGCACTTAAAGATAATGCACCCAAGTAATATTAAATAAGGCAAGGTTAATAAAGCAAGCTCTGGATAAGTGACGAAGTAAGCCTGTTATAATAATAACTTGGTGTTATTTGATCTTATTGGTTTATAAATTTATATTTAAATAAATAGTAAACTTGGCCGATTTCGTTGTAATTTTGTTTGATGAGTGGGGCTTGAAAATTCTCTTGAAAAATATGGTCATTTACAGTATTTCAGTTAATAAATCTACTATAATTTTTTTTTTACTCATTATTGTACAGTACACATTAATAGCTCTGGTTCAGATTTTTCATGTTTGTTGTGGAAATTACCATCACTGTTGTATTTACTGCGATGAATGAAAATGTCACTTTGCGCCACCTGGCGGCCATTTTACGAATGACTTTGAAATGCAACTGATTTATTTTGGCCGCTGTTGCCTTTAAACGGCGGTATACGCGGCGAGATCGCCATTCCAATTTTGTAACCACTGTAAGTATGGTATTAGTTTTCATTGTTGTGCCGATGACACACAATTATACATATCATCAAAACCAGATGAGAAAAAAACAGCTTACTAAAGTTGAGCAATGCGTAAAAGACCTAAGATTTTGGATGTTAATTAGCTTCCTTCTACTTAATGCTAATAAGACTAAGCATTCTTTCACCTCAGAAATATTGCCAAGATAAGAAATATATTGTCACTAAATGTTGCATGAAAACTAGTTTTATCATCTCTAGGTTGGACTATTGTAACGCCTTACTGTCTGGCTGTTCAACTACAAGGTGCATAAGCAAGCTTCAGTTAGTCCAGAATGCCTAGCCTTTCAGTGTCCCCTAGCCTAGCCTTTGAGTGTCCCCTAGCCTAGCTGCTGTGCCCCTGTGTCCCTAGCCTGTGTGTTTCTGTGTCCCGAGTCCCTAGTGTTGTGGTAGCTATTTGGTAAGTGTAGCTAGGATGACTCAGGACTGCATCGGCCGCCCGGTTTGGAGGACAACCCACCTCCACCGCCCAGCCTACACCATCGAGCCAGTGCTGCCTCAACCGTCCAGCCTACAATAGGATCCAGCTTGTTGGTGTCGGGTGAAAGCACACTGGACAACAAGGAAATGTCCAGGGACCGCCAATAGCGCTCCGGGGGAGGGGGGTGGAATTAAGGGGGGCGGGGGGGGGGGGGGGGTACTGTAAGCAATCGCCACTAGAGGGCACTGTTTTGCCCTTTGTAGTTTTTATTTTGCAGACTCGGTTTCCCAGAAGGCATCTTGGTCAGGTGATGCAGGAGCACACCTGAACCGAGGTAGGTCGTTAAATCTTCAATAAAGAGCTTATTAGTCTGGGAAACTGGGTCAAGCATTGAACATTTGTATGTACTGTCAAGTGGGCATTTTGTTTTGTGTATTGTTTATCTTTGTTTATATTTTGGTTTATTTTATATTGTTATTTTGTTATTCATGTTAACCCATAACTGCTAAGCATGTCCCCAGGCTAAATGTGTTTGCATGTATGTCTTTTGGTGTTCAAGAGTGTGTGGAGCTGATACGGTGTTTAGTCATTTTGTATTGTTTGTTAGAGAATTGGTAAGTAGTTAGCCTTTGTGTGTCCCCTAGCCTTTGAGTGTCCCCTAGCCTAGCTGCTGTGCCTCTGTGTCCCTAGCCTGTGTGTTTCTGTGTCCCGAGTCCCTAATGTTGTGGTAGCTATTTGGTAAGTGTAGCTAGTTGTGTGTTTAGCTATTAGGTAAATGTAGCTATGTGCATGTTAGGCTAAAGACATGCTTAGCTAGATGTATGTGTAGCTGACTGCCATGGTTAGCTAATGACCATGTTTAGCTGATTGCCATGTCTTTAGCCTTAGTCCTGTCTCGTTTCTCTTAGTCCTGTCTCGTGTCTCTAGTCCTGTCTCTCATCTCCCGATGTCTCCAGTCTCTCCAAGTCTCTCGTCTTGTCCCCGTTTTGAGCTCCATACCTAGCTTGAGTATGTGTTTCGTCTTTAAACATGTGTAACGCTTGGATTTATAAAACCGCTTGGTTACAAAAACACGGATTCGGGAATCAAAACTGGGGCTTGAAAACACTACTTCCGGTATTGCGCAATCGCAGCTGGACAAAACACGACGCGACACAAAACAATTATAATAAATTATCCAAAGTGTATTATACAAGACAGACAGATAAATAAACAAACACGGTGCACCACAAACCTATATATAAATAGAAAAAGTGTGTGCGCGATGTATGCGGGTGTGTGTGTGTGTGTGTATGATAGTCCAGTGTCTGAAATATGGCAAAAGTTATGAATGGGGTGAGTTGGAGAGATGGATCGATCTCACCAAATGATGATGGTAGGTCTGGGAGATCGATAAACGGAATGAGCTGGGTACTGAATGAAATTATCAAAAAGTAATCCTCAAACAGGCTCTCAGTCTCAAACGATATGCAGCACGCTGTCTTCATCTCTCCGTGCCGGCCTCAATGCCGGTTCCGGCTTTATGCCAGATCATGTGACCCACGTCACTTCCGGGTTCCCATGCGTCGCGATCGCGCATGCGCGGGAACTTGCCCGGTGACCAAACCACTGTCCATGGGGAAAAAGAAACCGCTAGGGCACACCTTCGACCACAGGTGAGCAGCATTAGCTCCAAGACCAATTTCCTGTTGTTGAAGGCGTCCCTGTTGTGTGGCTGTGCTACATAGACCCCCCCCCCCCCCAAGCCTCCGGCGTCTGAGGAGAATGTCCGCACAAGCACTTTAAATTCGCCACACCATACCGATCGGCTTTTTGTGGGTATCCCCAAGACTTTGTGTATTTTTTCGGTCTTTTTCTGGGTTTTATCTCTGCTGGACCCTCCCACTGGGGCACTCACCTTGCAGAATATTTTTTTGTTGTGGAGGAGTGTGGTTGAGCTTTTCTCCACACCAGTTCTCCCGGTTGAAAGTGCGCTGCTTTCCTCCGGGTATTGTGATATCTGGCTTGTGTGGCTTCTAGTTGTTGTGCTCTTTGTTGCACCTCCTCCTGGATAAGTCTTTGTCGGGGTGATGACGGATGTCCTGTCTTGTGTCGGTGGCACATGCTGCAAGCTCTGGTATAACGCCAGACGTCTTTCCGCACCATCGGCCACCACGCCACCTCTAATAACCTCAGCAGGGTTTTCAGTTGTCCCCAGTGTCCTCCCAATGGATTGTCGCGATAGTATTGAAGGAACTCTCTTATTAGTGACTGGGGGGACAACGAGCTGAAATTTCTCTCCTTTTCTTACCGGTACCGATATAGCACGCCCTGACGACCTTCAAAGGTGACCCTTTGATCTTGTATGCCTCTTTGATGATCTTTGGAGAGCAGCTTCGTGATCGTTGGGTCGTTCTGTTGGGCTCTGCTGATCTCGCTCAGGTCGCTCGGGAAGCTGGAGGCCCCTTTAGTGGACATGGTGGGTAGACGTGGGGTGTCAGCTCCTTTCAGCGGCGGGGGTGCTCGGGGTATGGCATCTGGACCAGGAACAAAGCGGTCCTCGTGATCTTTCTCTCCCCTAGCGCCTCTCTTCACCTGTTTTTCCTTGGAGCTCGCCGCTCCTCTTAAACCTCCTTCCACTCTCGTGTGGATATTCTCCCTGGTTTGCCCCACTTGTTCTTCATCGGAGATATCAGGTTTCCCCATGAGACAGAGGGCGGGGTGGTCATCGGCGAAGTCTCCGTGGCGTTGCGTTGGCTGCTGTACCGGAGACCACAGGTTGTCTTCCTCTTCGTCGAGGTCGTCGTCCAGTATGAACGCTGCCATGAACGCCTGTTTAAAAGACTGCCAGTCCTTCACCTTGCCTTTCTCCGCCTTCCACCAACTCAGAGCAGGCCCTCGTAGAACCGTGCCGAGGGTTCCCAGCAGCTCTGGTCGGGTCAGGGGTCTGATCTCCATATACTTCTCTGCTTGTTAGATGAAGTTCCTCACCTCAGCTGTCTCTGACGCGTCGCAGAAGGCTGGGAACTCCACACAGATGGATGGATGAGCATGCAGAGAAGAAGAAGAAAGTGGGGAGGAGAGCAGAGCCGAGGAGTGTGCTGGAACACCAGGAGGAACGTCGGCGATGGCATGAGTGCTTGGAAGCTTTACCTTGGCTGTCGCTGTAGTGGTTGGAGTGCTGGGACGATGTTGTGTAGGAGATGGTGTAGGGGTGTAGGCCTGTAACCTGTGGGCGGTGGGCGTACAAGTGAGACGCAGTCTCTTCATCCGGTTTTCCCAGATGACGTCCCGTCGCAGAAAACAGTCAACGATGGCTCTCTCCATTTTTTCGAGAGCCTCCTGGCAGTAGCGCTGCAGCCCTTCCAGGCTCGCGTCCACTGCGTCACGAAGACTGAGTTCCCGGTTGAGATTGCTGTCTATGGATTGTCTATAATCCTGCTCCATGGAGCTCACTTTACCAGTAAGCGCCACCATGTCCATCTTGCATTGGTTAAGTTCAGTCTGTAGTGTGTGTACTACCTCAATATCAGACCCATGAACAATAAACTCATCATCATCATCATCATCATCATTATTGTCATTATCATGGCTATCTGATATATATAAAGAATTAATCAATGCACATAATTCAGCTGTAGGGTTACGGCGCATATTCAAAGCATTCTCTACATCTACCAGCATGTTATAATCTACTACACAGTCGGCCTTAGCAGCACTACTAGCATTAGCCTTAGCACTAGCATTAGCGATGTTAGCATTAGCATCCATTTTGTTCAGCCACATCACACAAAACCGGAAAATATCCCTAAATACAGATTCCCCGTACGGGCCACCACTATGTAACGCTTGGATTTATAAAACCGCTTGGTTACAAAAACACGGATTCGGGAATCAAAACTGGGGCTTGAAAACACTACTTCTGGTATTGCGCAATCGCAGCTGGACAAAACACGACGCGACACAAAACAATTATAATAAATTATCCAAAGTGTATTATACAAGACAGACAGATAAATAAACAAACACGGTGCACCACAAACCAATATATACAAAATATATATAAATAGAAAAAGTGTGTGCGCGATGTATGCGGGTGTGTGTGTGTGTGTATGATAGTCCAGTGTCTGAAATATGGCAAAAGTTATGAATGGGGTGAGTTGGAGAGATGGATCGATCTCACCAAATGACGATGGTAGGTCTGGGAGATCGATAAACGGAATGAGCTGGGTACTGAATGAAATTATCAAAAAGTAATCCTCAAACAGGCTCTCAGTCTCAAACGATATGCAGCGCGCTGTCTTCATCTCTCCGTGCCGGCCTCAATGCCGGTTCCGGCTTTATGCCAGATCATGTGACCCACGTCACTTCCGGGTTCCCATGCGTCGCGATCGCGCATGCGCGGGAACTTGCCCGGTGACCAAACCACTGTCCATGGGGAAAAAGAAACCGCTAGGGCACACCTTCGGCCACAGGTGAGCAGCATTAGCTCCAAGACCAATTTCCTGTTGTTGAAGGCGTCCCTGTTGTGTGGCTGTGCTACACATGTGTCTCTACATAATGCTTATATTCTGAGTAACGGGTATTAGAGCCTGTGTTGTGTCTTTAAGCATGTGTCTCTACATAATGCTCATAGTTAACTGTAGTTGGTGTATTAGAGTCCGTGTCTTGTCAGTTAACCAAGTATATCAGCATAATGCTTATGTTTTGTGTATTGTCCTATAGCCTGGGTATTGCTCAGTTATGGGTTGTATAATTTAAGTGTTCGTTTCATTGTTTGTTTTGTTTCTTTGGGAGTCCTGTTTTGGTTATCTCCTGAGTAAAGAGTCTTTTGTTCAAAAACACCCCTCTGTGCCTACAGTATGCCTGCCCTTTTCTGCCCACGGCATTAACAACAGCCATTACCACCCGAACCTGACAGAATGCTTGACCATCCCAAGGCATAGCAGAGGGGCCCCTGCGAGAATAATTTTTTTTGAGAACTGGTGGGACTGTGACATCGGGGAAAGCTGGTGGACAGTAATCTGCTTGCCCTACGTGAGCCTCAGTGAGAGGCGTCACCCTCGTTCACGAGCCTCAGTGAGAGGCATCACCCTCGTCCGCAAGCCTGAGTGAGAGGCGTCACCCTCGTCCGCAAGCCTCAGTGAGAGGCGTCATCCTCGTCCACGAGCCTCAGTGAGAGGCATCACCCTCATCTGCGAGCCTGAGTGAGAGGCGTCACCCTCATCCGCGAACCTCAGTGAGAGGCGTCACCCTCGTCCACGAGTCTCAGTGAGAGGCGTCACCCTCGTCCGCGAGCCTCAGTGAGAGGCGTCACCCTCGTCCGCGAGCCTCAGTGAGGTTCCACCATCGTCTACACCTCTCCCGAGACCCTCAGTGGGGATTCCATCCCCCCCCGCCCCCCACACACACACATCGACCGAGAGCCTTGAATAAAGGCTCCATCCCTTCGGAGCACCTACAGGAAGGTCCAATAACCTCGACATCGCAGTGCTGCATCTGCCGCCCGGTTTTTAGGATCATCCAGTACTGCATTGGCCGCCCGGATTGGAGGACAACCCAGCACTGTCTCCGAGGCTCTACTTCCGAGAGCAACACAGCGCTGTCTCTACCGCCAGGCCTACGACATCGATCCGGTGCTGCCGCAGCCGCCTGGCTTACAGGAGAATCCAGCACTGCCCCCATCACCCAGCTTCGACATCGGGCCCCGACCGCTGCATGGCTTTGAGGATGACTCAGGACTGCATCGGCCGCCCGGTTTGGAGGACAACCCACCTCCACCGCCCAGCCTACACCATCGAGCCAGTGGTTAGTTGCCTTTGTAGTTGCAGTAGTTAGCCTTTGTGTGTCCCCTAGCCTTTGAGTGTCCCCTAACCTAGACTTTGAGTGTCCCCTAGCCTAGCTGCTGTGCCTCTGTGTCCCTAGCCTGTGTGTTTCTGTGTCCTGAGTCCCTAATGTTGTGGTAGCTATTTGGTAAGTGTAGCTAGTTGTGTGTTTAGCTATAAGGTAAGTGTAGCTATGTGCATGTTAGGCCAAAGATATGCTTAGCTAGATGTATGTGTAGCTGACTGCCGTGTCTTTACCCTTAGTCCTGTCTCTACATAATGCTTATAGTTAAGTGTAGTTGGTGTATTAGAGTCCGTGTCTTGTCAGTTAACCAAATATATCAGCATAATGCTTATGTTTTGTGTATTGTTCTATAGCCTGGGTATTTGTCAGTTATGGGTTGTATAATTTAAGTGTTCGTTTCATTGTTTGTTTTGTTTCTTTGGGAGTCCTGACACTACATAGACCTTGATAAAACAGTCGCAAGTGTCTTATTGTCCGTTTGTGTCTCCCAATCAATACATAGACCTCATTATAACATTAGACAGAATTGTCTTATTGTCCTTTATGGGTGTCCCAGACCCTTCTCGACTTAAAATAAATAAATAAATAAAATAATCAAATGTTTTACTGTGGGAGTGTACCCAATCACACATCGTCTAACTACATAGATCTCACTGTAACAGTCACAAATGTCTCATTGTGCATGGTGGACGTGTCCCAAATCAGATATATTTTTCATTACAAAGCCCTCATTGTAACATTTAGAAATGTCACATCAATTGTGGGCATGTCACAATCCACACAACTTACAGATACTATGTCCCAATCCACACACCCAACAGACATCTCACCTTCTACGATGGGCATGTTTCAAATCACACACCCTACACACTATACAGACCTTATCATAACAGTCACAAATGTCTCAATGTTCATTGTGGGTATGACCCAAATCACAGACCATTATCACTAATTTTACCTTAATTAATCCAATCACAAATACCCCATGGACCTTCCTGGGGTGTTCCAAATCACATCATTTTACCATCCACTGTGGGCATGTCCCAGATCACACATCCTTCTCACTACATACTGTATACTCATTATAACGATCACGAATGTCTCGTTGTCCATGATGGACATGTCATAAATTGTATGCCATTATCACAACCACAACCATCCTATCATCTACAGAGGGTGTGTCCCAATTCAGACACCCTCCTGTATATTACAGTCAGTAAACCAGTGCATTATGGGCAATTGATAGCCTCTGGTGCTGCCTAATAGGCCCAATGAAATGAAATAATTTTATTGGTGCAATTAGGCTGATTATTGCTACAATATGTAGATATAAAAAATTGTGATGTCATAATTATGATTGCGATTGGCTAATGAAGCACAGCTTCAGCTCCACCCACATTAGGCCATGTCACAAAGCTAACTTCCTGTCTCTATGTAATGATGATTTGTTTGGATTTAACTCTATCAGGCTGGCATTTTTCTCGAATCCAGCACTGAGCAACTGATTAAATATTAATAAACTCATTTATTATTGATGCAGTTTTATTTCTTTCTGCATTACAATAGTGAAACTGGGAGTAGCATTAAAACCTCTAAGCGGATGCCTGATCAATTATTGAAGGAGACACATTTAAGTGGACGCCGGTGCAAGTATCGTGCGACTCCATTAGAAGCCTTCGCTCTCGCTACATAAATAAATGAATTAAAGTGCGAGGTGCGAGCGGACGGAGATAGGGCGAAGTCTGTAAACGGATTAGTCATGGCTGAATGCTTGATCTCTTCTGCATAATTGAACTTCGGGTAAAAGACTTCGGCGTCTGAAGCTGGTGAAAAAAATTGCAAATAAAAGACAATAATTATTTTTTTTTCAAAAGAAAGCAGAACAATGCAATTATACAAATGGTTTCGTTTAGCAAACAGCCAGTGTGGAGCGTTTAGCTGCGGGGGTCGAAAGCATTTACACTGTTAATTTCTTTTATTTCTTTTTTTTTAAATAGCTAATTACTTTAAATAAGTCGGGTATCAATGGCTCACAGCTGGGTCCATAAGATTTGGACAACAACTTTTTGTTTGCTTTTGTATTTCTCCCATACACCACCATTGTGGATTTGCAAAGACACAGTTAAGATGGAATTATTGCTTCCTTGATTTTGTAGCAAATTAAGAAGACATGGAGTTGATTCCAAGTAGTAAATGCGCATTTGGTCGCTGTTCAGGTTAACTTTCAATATACATTCCAAAGAGGTGCTGGAAAAGAGAGAAGCAGCAGATTGAATTCTGACCGAAAGGACATGTCGGTCACCTGATCTCAACCCAACTAGCTACTTTTCACTTCCTGAAGGCAAAACTGAAGGCAGAAAGACCCAAGAACAGGCCGCAAATGAAGGTCAAGCAAACAGTAAAGCAGAAGTAAAGCAGCTCAATGAGGGAACTCAGTGTGTGTTAAATCCCATGGGCTCCAGACTTCAGGAATCACTGACTGCAAATGGATTTACATCCAAAAATTCATATATTTAAATTGCATTTATTTGTTCAGTTACTTTGGGAAATGTGGGGGGCTTTCCAAATATTTAAGGACCTAAGTGTAAATAACAGAGAATATTAATGAATACAGCCATGTTATTTTTGTCAATCATGTTTCTTCATTCATGCTTGCGATATTTTACATATTGATAAAGAATTTATCACAAATTTACTGGAAAACAAAACCAAATAAACTAAATTTAGATAAAAAAGCAAAATAGAATAATTATAAAGTAAAGCGTCTCATGATCTGACCTGACATCTAATTTAGGAGAGAGAAAAAAACGAAAAAGCAAGGTGTGCAGCATGCTTGTGAAAGACATGAGAGAAAGAGTGAGAGATTCAGAAAAGACCAGAGTGAGACATGGTAAAAGCCAGGGAAGTACTTTAGCTCTGCGTGAAATCCTTTATGCGCCTCGAAGTGGCTCGACACAGCTGCGTTTCTCCTGACAGCAAAGAAGCACTTATCATCTCTCCCGTGGCGGACACCTCGGCATGGTGCGTTGGGGGAAAGCATGATTTTAGGCATGTTCCGCTTCCTTGACGGCACCGTCAGAACCCATAATAATAGCCGCTCGGCTGTTCCGCTCACTGCAGCTCTGAGTAATTCTGGCAACATTTATTATCGTTCAGAAGAAAAAGTAGAAGAGGGGAAAAAAGTCGACAAAGGAGGCATGAGTGCAAGTGTGCCGAGTGTAATTTTCATATCATTCAACCTTCAGTGGTTTAACAAAAGACGAGGCTTTGATGTAGAAAGTGCTTGGCTAAATCTTTGCATTGCGTCCTTTTTATTTTAACTTTAAATTTCTTTTATATTGTAAATACTGAATTTCTAGATCAGTTTCCTACTCAATGTTCCCTGCAGATTTTGTAGTTCCCTGCATGCTTCAGAGTTTCATAAAGTATTTATATAACTTTCTTTTACGTTAGTAGTAATGTAATAGGTTGATGCTCATGTTACCATTGATCCAGATTAGTTTATGTTTTCTTATTTTTAATGTAAAATGATTTGTCTGCCTAAAACTTAAGTATTTTAAGTGAAAAATGTTAAGTGCAGCTTTTTCTAATCCCACCTCAATCCTTTCCCTAACAATTTCTAAACCATTTCTCACTCGCACCTACTGTATAACTGTGTCCAAACCTTCATTCGAAATCCCCCATAATATTGCCCCTAACTCCTTATTAACACCCAGTCCTACGTCTAACCATGCCCCAGCCACACCCCCAAGTATCCCTTAATCATGTCAAAAACTCTGCTCCAAACCTACCAATATCCATACCCCTAACTAATTTCTAAGCCAATCAAAATACTACCCTAATACCTACGTACTGTAACTACAACCTGATTCCCCATAACCTTGCCCTAGCCCTTTGCAAATCCACCATATTACTGCCCTTAACACCATATTACAGTAACTGCAACCCAATCCCACCTCTAACCATGCCCAAGCCTAAATTTCCCTGAATCCCTTAAAAAACCCTGCTCCAATCCCACCTATATCCTTAGTCCTAACTCCTTTGTAAGCCCATCCTTATGCTGCCCTAATACTTCATTAACTCTAGCCTTACCTGAACCCCACCCTGATTTCACCCCTAACTTCACTTCAAACCTGCCCTAACACCCATTTAATCCCATTTATATCCCATACTGTACAAAACCCTTCCCCTAACCCCACACATCGCTAACACTTTCAAAGCACCTCTTTGATCACCCCAATAATTTTACCCTACCACATGCCCAAACTCAACTTGATCCTGCCCTCACACCTCCTTACCACTGATCCCAACTTAAAATTACCTAATCATGCCTGAATCCCGACTCCATGACCTCTTTTTGTTGCATGCCAATCCAATCATAAATTTACCCCCAACTCCTCCTTAAATCCACCTCCATCTGGCCCCTTACATCTCTTTAACCCTGCCATGATCTTACCTAAAATTTAACGTCTAACCTTTCCTCTGATCCTGACTGAATCATGAACCTATTACTTTCTAAACTTTACCCCATCGCCTCCAAAAATCAACCTTAATCCTGCCTTTAACCAACACTTACCCTGCCCCAGTCCTGCATAGATCACCTTCGTTACTCTTGCCCCAACCTCACACATAACCACACCACAGCCTTGTGCCAACATCTCTGTAACCCTATTCTATTCCACACCGACAGTCTACCCTCACTCCTAAACCTGCATCAACCCCACTCCCAACACCTACTTAACAAAACCATGATCGCTCCCACTTTTTTCCTAGCCCCTAATCTCACCTCAACCCTGCGCCTATCACTTTTGATTTATAGTTCAATTTAACATCCATAAATCAAGTTAGTTTCTGTTATCAGTGACACTACACCAGATATAAACATTTATTCTTTTACTTGCCTCTTTTTTTACTCTCTCTCTCTCAACATTGATAAGACAAAAAAAATTGCGTGTCATAAAAAATTACGGCTTTACCTCTGACGGTTACAAAGTGCTCCCACTTGTGACTACTTGCAAAAACTCACCATTTCAATGATTAACATATTATAATGAGAAAATTAATACAAACAAGTAGTTTGCCTTCCAAAATTGTTTGCCTTGTAAAACCTCTCACAGAAATTTCATGATCATTACACATATTTAATGGACAGAGTCTGTATGAACTGAGAAAGGTGTCATGAATTTCCCCATGCTGTCCTCACACTTTCCAGACCCCATAACTCTCTCAGATGCTTTCTTATACTCAAATAAATGCTATAAAATAGTGTCATATTTTGTGGAGAGCTGCAGGTATGGCTCAGGGTGGATTACTGATAAATGTCACACAATAGAGCTCTTGACTTTATCAGTTTTATTCCTTATATCTGATTAGTTTAAGTTCTCATTAACCTATAACTATACATTTTATTAAAAACAGCTGCACACCTGCATATCCGTGGAATAAGCCAACCAACCAATCATGTTGCAGCAGAAGTGCAATGCATAATATAATACAGATAGAGGTCAAGAGCTTCAGTTGTTGTTCATAGAGGACAAGGATGAGGACAAAATGTACTGTTGATTCTGGTTTAAGTATTTTTGAACTTTTAGAATGACAATTTTTGAAAGTTTGAAGGTGGTCCAGGACAGTTATTAGGAGTCCACATATTGACATTGGATGCCATGGCTGAAATGAAAAGGAATAGAGTTCACTCAGAGACTATTATTCCTCTTTTCCACTGCATAGTACGGCACGACACGGTTCAGTTCAACTCACTTCGGTTCGGCGCAGTTTGGCTCGGTTTGCGCTTCCACTGCAGTTTAGTAGCGCTTTAGAGTGGGCGGGATTATTCACGTGTCGTTTTAGTTGCGGCGCCTCTACTGCCGTGACATCATCGTAAACGTGCCACAAACAAACACACAACAATGTAGCATATCGACGGCATGGTGTTCTTCATTCTCGGCATGTGGATGTTTTTAACAGCAAGACGAAGGAGTTTGTTTCAAAAGAGGCTGATGGCAGCCAAAGAAAAATTTTGGTTAATACAAAAAGGTGCGTCCGATCCTTCTCTGGCTGTTCTAAATATAGCGGTTCTGTTGTGTCTCGTGTCGCAAGTTCAGTTACGCAGTAATGACGATTTTCTCCGGCCAATCAGTGATCAGCAGAGTTTACACGTCACGTTTTGGTAACGGTTCGGCGCGCTTGGAACCTCGGCTGAGGTGGTACTAAAAAAAAGGACCAGGTACCATGTACTGTTCCCAGTGGAAAACCCCCCAAAAGTGAGTTGAACTGAACCGTGTCGTGCCGTACTATGCAGTGGAAAAGAGGCATTAAAGGCTATAGAGTTACCAGAGCACGGCATAAACACGAAATTGGAACACGGAATGAGGGACCAGTGGAGGGCACTGGTGGCTCAGTGGTAGGTGTTTCGCCTGCCATGCGGACGGCCCGGGTTCGATTCCAGCCAGTGCCCACACCCCAGCCACTGGATACAGTGCCGGTCCCAAGCCCGGATAAAATGGGAGGGTTGCGTCAGGAAGGGCATCCGGTGTAAAACCTGTGCCAAGTTGTAGTGCGGACTGGATATTCCGCTGTGGCGACCCCTTGCCGGGAGCAGCCGAAAGACCAACAACAATGAGGGACCAGTGGGAGCTTGGAATGAGAGACAGAGCTGACTATGGCATAAGTGGTGGGCTGGAGCTTGACATAGAAACACACATTGGACTGGACCTTGGAAAAGAACCTGTGGTTGAGCTTGGCACACATATGGGGCTGGAGCTTGGCGTGGATACTGGACCTGAACTGAGCACACAGATTGGGTGGGATATTGTCATAGACACTGGATCTAAGCATGGCAAACATATTGGGGCTAAGCCTGGCATGGACACTGGGCCTGAACTTGACACAAACACATTGGGCCAGAGCTTGGCAGCAGTGCTGTGATTAAACTTGGCATGAGCGCAGTGATCGAACTTGGCATGGGTGCTGGGCCAGGATGTGTAGTCGTGTTCTCTTTGTGCTTCTGTGACAATATTTTGTTTAAAGCAACGCAAATCAGTGAAACAGTCAAGATAGACAGGCACCAGAAGACCCAGGGCACCACAGCTTGCTGTGTATGGTATTCAGCTGGCAAAGAGCCCAAGGCTGCTGACCAAGCCTTTCCAAACATTTCAGGTCCTAATTTGATCAAGCACCAATTGGATACAGCGGGACAAAAAGTCTGATCCATGGAGGTTGCATCCTTGCCCTCGTCGCCCCCACAGCACCTAAAGGATCCTGCTTGCTTTCAATCACTGTAACTTTATCATTGAAGAATGATTAACACTGATGCTAATTCTTCTTTCCCTCTCTCTCTTACTCTTTCTCCCTCTCTCTCTCCTCTTTAGCAGTTTGTTTTTGATGATCGTTCGCTCAGAGTAAAACCTGATGGAGCTCTCAGCGCCGTAATCCGCTTAACTAAAATTCAATTTGCAGGAAGCGGAGAGCTCTTTAAAGACAGCGGCCTTATCGGCCTCTCGGCCCCGCAGTACTAAAGCGCCGTAATTACTCTTCCTCTTCATCCATAGCCACCATTTCAGGCTTTAACGGAGTCCTTCAATCTGTTTTCATTACCTTCTATGGACTCACACTGGCCTGAGACTGGTGTGCTAATGGGTGTAAAGATGTGAGAAGAGACGTGCGCTCGATAGTAATAGAATGAAAGCATGCTAGACTGTGTTAAAGCCCAACGTTAAATCCTTAAAATGGAGGACAATTCACTGGGGAAAGCCATGCTAATGAGTTATTATTATTATTATTATTATTATTATTATAACATTATGACATTTACAATAATAAATTATTTAATTATATTCTACATTATCTATAAAAGTTAAGCATATTATCTACATAATCCAGAAAATATTCTGCCTCGATCATTTCGTCCATGTCTAGTTTGCCTCTTGGACTGTTCTCCAGAGGATTGCTATGTTGTTGTTTTTTTGTCATCCTCATGGCAGAATATCACCCAACTGCCAGGTTGTAAGTCACAGACACACTCCGGTTCTGTCCCCTCCAGATACTGTGACTCGGGTCTGCACTAATATAAAGCGTACACACCAAACCAGCTCCAGCTGTATTCCAAAGTAATGCAGTTGACTGTGTGTCCTGCTTTCAGTGGATCTTTAGATATCCCAGGATCTGCATAATTACCCATGATGCATTGTGGATCATTAATATTTCTGTGATGCTGAGTATAATTGACAGATAAACCAATTTTTTTTTCTCTTAGGCACTATCCAGCTGTGACTTTTCCTAAAAAAAAATATCAACCCATTTTTAATAACATGTGGTCAGCTGTGTGCACTTCTGGTTGATTTAAATTCTCTTTCGTATTGCTCTTATATACATGAATATATTATATTTCAGATTTTTTTTAATACAGTAAATGTATTTAATGGAGTAAAATAAATGAATGACGCTCGTTCTTGGGGGTCATTCCTGCTGCAGTGTCAATGTGACAGCAATGCATTGGGAATAAGAATCCACTCTAAGAGGAAAATTCATGGCCTTGAGGTGAAGGGAGCATGGAGCTGACAACGTATTCTTTCCTTTTCTCCCTCTCTCTCTCTCTCTCTCTCTCTGCCTACAGGCTCCTATTCTCAGAGCCCTAATGACTGCAAACACAGTTTTATGTGTTAAGTGTTATAAACATCATGTGTGTGTGTGTGCGTGTGTATAAAGTGTGGTGTGACACAACGTTGTGTAAACTGCTTTATATTCTCACCACACAGCCGCTGTTCATTTCACTGCACACTGATTACATAAGGAGCTTTACTTACACATGCACTTTACTCACACACACACACACACACACATACACATGCACACACATACACACAGACAAAAGATTACTTTTGCATACAGTGTAATTACATCATCTCTCAATGCTGCTTTTAAAATTATTTAAATGAAGGGGCGGAGTTTCACAAAATTACATCTCGATGCTAATCAAGTTCAGATGACTGAGGCGCACCGGATCCTTTCAAACACCTCCACTCTAAAAGAGTCTAAAGGCTGTGGAGAGAGAGAGAGAGAGAGAGAGTGAGAGAAGATGGAGGTCTTTGTCTCATGGGTACAGTCTCACAAGCTCAGGAAAACAAGCATAACAAGAAAAATTACAGACTAAAAATGCAAAAATATACTAAATTAAATAAGCACATACAGTAAACAAATAGTAAAACAAATACATTAACATAAAGCAAACAAACAAATTGTTGAGAAAAAATGGCTAATTTTGGCCAAAGATAAGTATGTACCACTGTGACAAAAACAACAACAACTAAATGGACCTTGAATATAGCCTTGCAGAATGCCTTCATAGAAAAACAGCACACAAAGTACACTTAATCGCAATCAGGAAACAAAAATGTAATGTATATACACTACGGTTCAAAAGTTTGGGATCACTTGCAAATTTCTTTGTTTTTGTATAGTGATTTATTTTCTACATTCTACAACAATACTGGGGATTTCAAATCTATAAAATAACACATATGGAATTAGGTAATTATGTAACAACAACAAAAACATCAGTTATTTGTTATTTTAAGACACAGTGGTCAGCCGTTCTGTAATAGTTCTTGCGAGAACAGTATTGTCAAGTGCATTTGCAAAATCCATCAAGCACCATAATGAAACCAAAACCTACCTCTGCCGCAGACGAGAAGTTCATTTAGAGTTATCAGCCTGAAAATTGACCACTTAACAGCACCTCAGATTAGAGGCGTTATGAAGTCTTTACAGAGCAGAAGTAGCAGACACATCTCAATATCAACTGTTCAAAGGAGATTAATGCATTTTTTGGATACTTTCAGCATTCCTTTACAATGTAGAAAGAAATAAAACTTAGGAACGATCAAGGAGTTAGAAAGTGACCCCAAACTTGAGAACGGTAGTGTATATCATGTATATAAACAAAGAAAATAATAAAAATAATATATTTTTTTAATCACCCCAATAAAGGTGTGTAAAAACACTAACCGAGAAAATATAAGCAACAAAAATAAACAAAAAGCAAATAAATAAATAAATAAAATAATTCAATTTTAACTTTAAAATAATAATAATAAAAAAGAGAGTTTTTAGACTGATGAGAAGGATTTGTATCTAAGAGTGAACTCATTTGAAGCAATCAATATGTAGCATTGTTGCCTTGCACCTCCAGGGTCCAAGTTCAATTCACGGCTAGACTCAATTCCCATCTCTGTGTGCATGGAGTTTGCATGTTCTCCCTTTGCTTGATGGGTTTTCTCGGTTTCCTCCCACAGTCCAAAGATATGCAGGTTAGGCTAATTGGCATTTCCATATTGCCGTAGTGTGTGAATGTTTGTGTGTGATCTGCGATGGATTGGCACCCTGTCCAGAGTGTACATTGTGCCCTAAGCCTCCTGGGATAGGCTTCAAGTCCCCGCGACCCTGAATACAGGATAAAGTTCTATAGACGATGAGGTAAGGTGGAACAATATGTAGCAGCACTGATTGCTCTTATCAACTTCAGTTATTTTTTTTAGACAATAAAACATCCCTTTAAGCAGACACCACCTGATAAGAGGAGGGGAGAGAAAGAGAGAAAGCGGGAGTCAAGGCTCTACCTTATGGTAAAGAGCAGTAATCTTCACTCTGATCTCCTGGTCTTTAGTATTCAAGTGGTTCCTCCGTTGCTACTTTGAGGAGCCGCTGTTCCCGAGCAGCCTATTACTTTAGAGCGTGACAATTTTCATACAGCAGACTTGGGGCAATATACACAAAGCATCCGATTGTCAGCAGTCGCCAGGATATAAATTGTTGTTTATCTCCAGCTACAGAGTGAAGACAAGAATAATGTTGCTCCTTATTTCGCCCGAGAGCTTCTGAGATTGAGAATCACAGAAACATCATTGTGCATTCATAACGCTGATGCCCGAACACTTGAGGGAAAATTTTATTGTGATATTTTAACATTAAAGCTAGGGGGAAAAAACTTAGGAAAATATCTTGTAATACAATTTTGGCTATGTTGGATTGCTGGGTAAATAGTGCTTGAGAAGTAAAGAGACAAAATCTGATTCAATGCTGAGTAAGAATAATCAAAGAAACATAAGCAATAAGCTATGTGTGTTGATTTTCCTTAAAGGCGATCTGCAAGGCTATGTACTAGGACCATTTATATTTTACACTGATAGGTTTGTTTGCACGAAATATTCCATGTTTTTTAAATAATAATAATAATAATAATAATAATAATAATAATATTATTACTATTATTATAACAATGTATACTAATTCCTTGGAATTTGGAATCCTGTTGTTAATATAAAGTAAACCCACCCCCTGCTACTGTACACTATGCACAAAGAAACATAAAAACAAACAAAATGATGCAGCCTGGCTATTTTTTCCACACGTTTCAGTTAGCTTAAACAAATGCTAAAACATCTATCACGACTCACGTATACATAGCAATGCAAGTCAGTGTGAAATGCTAACGTTTAGACACACCATTAAACAAAACAGATGCTAATCAAGCTCACGACAAGTGAACGCCTTAGCTCAAACTTGGTAGATGTAGCAACAATCCTAATTTTACAGGAACCCAACCTTGACTGCATCAACAATTTAGTTACAATTAAAACTCATAAAATGAGTTTTTGTTTTTGCTTAACAGCTGCTAAACATTCTATTGAACTAGCAATTGGGACAATTCAACTACTTTAAATTAAAAAAAACAAGTGAATCGACAAGGGTGCGTTAAGTCTTTCAGACTTCTCACAGAAGTGTTAAAATTCCCAGCTGACATTAAACTTGGCATTGTTCCATGCTCAGCTCTTTTCCCTGTGCTCCTCCATATGTGTGCTCCTCCAATTAACATTCCCTCTATTCTCTCCTTCAGCTTTTTCATCATGAAGTTATCACAGGTGTATCAGCCTCACGCGTGGCTGACAGAGCTCAGGGAGATGAAAGAGCTGCTCCGGATGGATGATCCTCACTCGTTTATTAACAAAAAAGGAAATGTCATTCGTGATAAATATTTATCTCACCCTGTTCTGTTTGCAAGATAAAGGACCCTTGGAATAAAGCTATACCTGTACAGCCACATGCTCAGATTAATAAGAAGTATGGTGAAAGGAATTTCAGGGGCGGGTGACTTCGTAGTCATGGAAATTTGTCACAAAAAAATTCAGACCTGCTTGATTAAACGGAATATTATTTTCATTGGATTTAGCTTCGTTGCCTGTTATCTATTACCCAGACTCCAAAGGGGTAAAGTGATGATAGAGTACAATAATAAACTGACTTGAAACTGTTTTTGTACTTTTGTCCCAAATACTTAAGTCTGGCTTTTAAATAGTAATAAGGTAGTCAATCTCTTCTGCTAATCATAACAACATTTTTCCCTGCAATCAATTTGAATCTAGTACTATGACAGCCCACAAACCATACACAATACTACCAGTTAGCCTAATATGCATGACTTTTAACTATGGGAGGAAACCCACCAAGCACGGGGAGAACAGACAAAACCATCAACTCTATTTTTGATTTGATAAACGCTCGCTAATCACACACCCAAATAGGAAATATCTATCTGCACAGGAGGAACCATCACCGGTGTCAAATTCTGTAAAGGTCAGGACAACACTCACCTTAGAAAGTGTCCTTGGAAATGTAAGCCCCAGAATCGTCTGAACTCACAGCTCCTGCACAGTACTGGGGTACTAACCTTGCAATGGGAGGCAGTCCTTTTATTATTTTGTATTGCAGTCAACTACAATGTTAGCAAAGAAAAGCAATAAATGGTAAATCAATATAACTAAGCAAAAGGTTCAAAAGAAAATAAAAGATTGTCTCGGGTTACTTTGCTGTAGCCCTGTTCCCTGAAAAAGCGGGAACAAGATGCTGCGTGAAAACGCTATGGGAACATCTTTTTGTGTTACCGGTTGTGAAGCATATGTGTATCAAAGATGCCAAATTTTGGCTATATATAACCTTGGTCAGGTGACGTCATCTGATGAAGTGCACCTGCAGGTTATAAATGGGAGTGAACTGGAAACATCCTCAGGTCAATTTTGTCTGAAATGACATCCAGTCATGCAAGCAGTGCGGCATTGGAGCGCAGCATCTCGTTACTGCTTTTTCAGGGAACAGGGTTACAGCAAAGTAAAGACTTTCCCTTTCAAAAGCTACACTCAATGCTGTGTGAAAACGCTATGGGAACGAGAATACCAACGCTGCCGCACTGCAAATGCCTGGACCCCCAAGGTTGTGTTGCTTGTGTGCACAATAGCCAAGGAGGTCTCAGACCTAGCTCTGGGAGGCTGACTTGGGGACCCGTGAGCCCGGAGTAGCATGAACATCCAAACTATAAAATCTAACAAATGTGTCCGGAGAGAACCAACCTGCCGCATCACACACTTGCTGCAAGGGGACACCTCTTGCCAGCGCAATAGATGAGGCAATCCCACTGGTCGAATGAGCCCTAATTCCTAAAGGCGAAGTGTGACCACATGCCTCGTAGGCTAGGGCAATAGCATCGCTCACCCGATGTGAAAGCGTTTGGCATAAAAAGCTGCTCTGACATAGCTAGAGCGGTGGACGTAAATCTGAAGAACGCTTACTGCACAATGTAAGTGAAGCCTTTCCTGCTCCGGAGCTGTAAAAGATGCAGAAGACTTTGAGGAAAACTGGGTGAGGATGCAGAATTGCTTTGACTAGCCATCAGTGGTGTCAAAAGTATTCACATTCATTACGTGAGTAGAAGTATTGATACTAGGGTTTAAAAAGACTTCTTTAGAAGTTGAAGTATCAACTCAAGCTTTTTACTCAATTAAAAGTGTAAAAGTACTGGTTTCAAAACTACTTAAAGTATAAAAGTAAAAGTAACGTGAGGGGGAAAAAAGCATTAAGGATAAAAGCTTAGGCTGTGCAACGTGCCTATATACTACTGTACACTAACACCTCATAAAAAAAAAGAAAAATGTGTTGTTGTTTTTTTTTGTTGTATTTTTAACGGCCATAGGGATTTGGGATACTGTATATGGCAATTGAGAAAGAATGCATTTTAGTACAATGCAAATACAATAAAGAACCATACTTGTGTACTACTGAGCATTAACATGTTTTATGGAGAAGAAGATATGATAACTAGTTGCCTATAAGTATTTTAATGGTGAAAAAAGTCCAACTTCAGCGGCATGTCATCCGTAACCTTTATTGGAATGTAAATGTACATCCAAGCTTAGCTGCAGGAATCTGTTAGGGCAACATACGGTACAAGAAAATTAGTGTACCCGGGGCAGGCTTAGTAACAATTACCCTTGTATGGTTGTCTACAATAAACATTAGTGCTGTCAGAATGAAGGATTAATCCAAGTGATTAATTAAAAAAAAAAATATATATATATATATATATATATATATATGGTGTGAAAAACTATTTGCCCCTTCCTGATTTCTTATTCTTTTGCATGTTTGTCACACTTACTGTAAATGTTTCTGCTCATCAAAAACCGTTAACTATTAGTCAAAGATAACATAATTGAACACAAAATGCAGTTTTTAAATGAAGGTTTACGTTATTAAGGGAGAAAAAAAACTCCAAATCTACATGGCCCTGTGTGAAAAAGTGATTGCCCCTTGTTAAAAAATAACTTAACTGTGCTTTATCACACCTGAGTTCAATTTCTGTAGTCACCCCCAGGCCTGATTACTGCCACAGCTGTTTCAATCAAGAAATCGTCTCGGGTTACATTGCTGTACTTCTGTTCCCTGAAAGGCGGGAACGAGATGCTGCGTGAAAACGCTATGGGAACCATTTTGTCGCGTTGCCGGTCGTTGAAGCATGCTGTGAAAACACGCCAAAGTTTTTGGCTATATATAACCTCGACCAGGTGACGTCATCTGATTAGATGTAGGTGGAGGTTATAAAAACAGGTGAGCCGGCAACATCCTCAGATTAATTTGTCTGAACAGCCGTCTGGTCACGTGGTAGTGCGGCATTCGGACGCAGCATCTCGTTCCCGCCTTTCAGGGAACAGGGTTACAGCAATGTAACCCGAGACGTTCCCTTTCAAGGCTTCACTCGATGCTGCGTGAAAACGCTATGGGAACGAGAATACCAACGCCGCCGCACTACAGGTGTCTGGACCCCAAGGTTGTGTAGCGTGTGCGCACAAAGCCAAGAAGGTCTCAGAACTAGCCTGGGCAGCTAACTCGGGGGCAGTGAGCCCGGAGTAGCATGAACATCCAGATTATAAATGTAAGAAATGTGTGCGGGGAGGACCAACCCTTCGCGCCACACAATTACTGCAGGGGATACCTCCTGCTGGTGAGACTGGGACGATCACCCTGGTTGGGTGAGCCCTGCTTCCCAGAGGCGAAGTGAACCCACGCGCCTCATAGGAGAGGGCAATATGCATCTCTCACCCAGTATAGTGGCGCTCTGACTTACGCCACTAGCTGATGCGGTGGACGTGAATCTGAAGAGCACATACTGGACAGTAAGTGAAGTTTCTCCTGCTCCGAAGCTGTAAAAGGCGGAGGACAGAAGGCTTCAACAATGCAGCTAAGAACATCCTGAGGGTACTAGGGCACAACCCCAAGGACAAGCCTTTCCTGCAGAAGCTCCAGCACTGAAACATTTCGGCAGTGGACTGGGTCTACCTGCTTGGCACACACTTGTTGCAGGGGAATACCTCTTGCTAATCCAATAGCTGAGGCGATCCCCTGGTTGAATGAGCCCTGATTCCTAGAGGCGAAGTGAGCCCACACGCCTCATAGGAGAGGGCAATAGCATCTCTCATCTAAAGCATGTAGAAGCTGCTCTGACCTACGCCACTAGCTGATGCAGTGGACGTAGATCTAAAGAGCACAAGCTGGACACAGCAAGTGAAGTCTCTCCTGCTCCGAAGCTGTAAGCGCGGAGGACAGAAGGCTTCAAAAGCAATAGGGTGCCTGTTGGGTTTATAGAGCTTTCGGAAGATAGTTGAGAGAGGATGCAGTTACGTACGTCCTGAGAGTACTAGGGCACAGACCCAAGGACGGAAACTCCAGCACTAAAACAATTCGGCAGTGGACTGGGTTTACCTGCTTAGCAGATACTTGCTGCACGGGAATACCTCTTGCTAATGTAATAGATGAGGCAATCCCCAAGGTTGAAAGGGCCCTGATTCCTAGAGGCGAAGTGAGCCCACGCGCCTCGTAGGAGAGGGCAATAGCGTCTCTCATCCAAAACATGTAGAAGCTGCTCTGACCTATGCCAATAGCTGATGTGGTGGACGTAAATCTGAAGAGCAGTAAAAGGCGAAGCATATCTTGGAAGGCAAGGGGTCCGCCTTGCTACATGAAAATCTCTCCCTGACTACTTAGGAGTGGGGTTACCATTCCCCGTGTGTCAGACATCCATGCTGGAATGTAAATCGCCCTGAGGGACAGGAACCTGGTGCGCTAGCTGTTAGCGGCGCGAGCACAGTCCGTCCTGGTGATAATATATGAGACTGCCATAGTGTTGTCCACTGCACTAGGACATGGCAGCCTCTCAACTGCTGGAGGAAGTGCTTTAGGGCCAGAAATAGAGCCATCATCTCGAGGCAATTGATGTGCCATGCGAGAAGATAGCCTCTCCAGCTCCCTTGGGCTGGACGGTCATCAGAGACCGCACCCCAGCCTGTGAGGGAAGCATCTGTCATTAGCCTCAGCGACGACAAGATGAACTTACTGTAGAGTGGGACCCAAATTAGAGACCGGGGTCTGAACCACGTAGAAAGGGTACGAAGGGTACCATATTGGGGATTGGCCCTAGTGATATCCCCTGGTTCTTAGCCACAACTTGGAATGCTCTCATGTGCAGAAGGCCCAAAGGTGTCACCGTGGATACAGCTGCCATGAGAGCTAGGAGGTCTGAAAGTGATGGTCACTTTCTTGTCTAGCTTGTTTTCCTTGAGGGTGTTGAAAATGGGTTTGATACGAGCGGGAGACAGCTGTGCCCGCTTATGACCGAATCCCATATGGCACCCAATGTGTTGTCCTCTGCACAGGAAAGAGCACGCTTTCGTGGCGTTGGGTCCCAGCCCTGAGAACAGAGATGAGCTAGGACGACATGCTGATGTTGAAGCACTAGCCACCGGATGCCCTGGGACTCCCGTAAGAACCAGGGCTAAATCCGTGCATTTTGTATGTGTGCGGGTGAGCTAGACCAATGGAAGGACCCGATACTGGTAAGCTTCGCCCCCGAAAGCGAACCTCAGGATCTTCCTGTGTTGTGGCAATGTTTCTGTATGAAAGTAAGCATCCTTAAATCGGTTGTCAGAAACAATCGCTTGGTAGGGTTGAGAGCAATCACCTTTACAGTCAACATTTGAACTGTATTCATTGATTTTCAGGTAGCGGGAGAGCCCGCAGAATCTGAAAAATTTGACGCAGCCCCCGTTCCTCTTGGGAACCAAGAATACCGACTGTAGTAGCCTGACTCACTGTCTGGTGGGGGAACATGTTCCATGGCCTCCTTCCCCGGCAGCTTGTCAGCAGATGCGCACTTTCTGGTTTCATGGAAGTGGAGACCATGCCATTGAAAACACAGAAGGTGAAGTGAGAACTGAATCCTGTAGCTCCTCTCTCCAGTGCTTAGTACCCAAGGAGATATACTTGGCAGTAGCTTCCACGCTGCCAGTTTCTCAAAAAAGGGCAAAAGTTTCGGCGGCTTGGTTAAACAGGGGGGGGGGGGGGTGTGTTAGATGTTCGGCATCCTGAAGCATGGCAGGAAAAACCAAAGAACTAACAGCCTATTGGAGACTGGTGTTGCCCGAAACACCAGTGGTGGCGGAGCAAAAACACCGACCTCCTGGGGGTGCCAGGGAGAATACTTATTCGTTTGAAAGGAATTCTGGGTGCCTCTCCCTATTGGGGTCCACCCCCATTTATTTTATTTCACACACACATATATATGTGTGTGTAAAATAAAATGCGGCGCACCCCAATTTTTTACGAGGAGGTGCCCGGGTCCAAAAAAAAAAAAGACACTCCTTGTGTTTACGCCTCACAAGAGTCAGACCCGGTCGAGACTGGGTGGCCGACAATCCCGACTCTTGAGCCCGGCAGGGAGGGAATTTCCCAAAAGCTTGTTCGTATAACTTCGCCCCAGAACCTAGTGGCGGCTGAGTCAACGACATCGCTAACCTTATTTTGAAGAGCCCCGCCAGTACTCAAGTCTCTCAGCCTGGTAGGCCTGCAAAACCGCCATGGTGTGCAGTGGAGCACCAAGCTGACCCACTGCCTGAAAAGCTTTTCCCTCCAGGGAGGATAAAAGTCTACACAGCTAGAAAGGAAGTATAAGCTTACCAGGGAGGATGATGTCCCAGGAGAGAGATAGCCTGTGAGGCATCTCTGACTCATCCGAGAGGCCACAAAAGACCCCAGGACAACATCTAAAGAACTGCAGACCTCACTTGCCTCAATTAAGGTCAGTGTTCACGACTCCACCATAAGAAAGAGACTGGGCAAAAAAACGGCCTGCATGGCAGATTTCCAAGGCGCAAACCACTTTTAAGCAAAAAGAACATTAAGGCTCCTCTCAATTTTGCTAAAAAAAAAAACATCTCAATGATTGCCAAGACTTTTGGGAAAATACCTTGTGGACCAACGAGACAAAAGTTGAACTTTTTGGAAGGTGCGTGTCCCGTTACATCTGGCGTAAAAGTAACAGCATTTCAGAAAAAGAACATCATACCAACAGTAAAATATGGTGGTGGTAGTGTGATGGTCTGGGGTTGTCTGCTTCAGGACCTGGAAGGCTTGCTGTGATAGATGGAACCATGAATTCTACTGTCTACCAAAAAATCCTGAAGGAGAATGTCCGGCCATTGAGTTTGTCAACTCAAGCTGAAGCTATCTTGGGTGCTGCAGCAGGACAATGACCCAAAACACACCAGGAAATCCACCTCTGAATGGCTGAAGAAAAACAAAATGAAGACCTTGGAGTGGCCTAGTCAAAGTCCTGACCTGAATCCTATTGAGATGTTGTGGCATGACCTTAAAAAGGCGGTTCATGCTAGAAAACCCTCAAATAAAGCTGAATTACAACAATTCTGCAAAGATGAGTGGGCCAAAATTCCTCCAGAGCGCTGTAAAAGACTCGTTGCAAGTTATCGCAAACGCTTGATTGCAGTTATTGCTGCTAAGGGTGGCCCAACCAGTTATTAGGTTCAGGGGGCAATTACTTTTTCACACAGGGCCATGTACAGTGGTGTGAAAAACTATTAGCCCCCCTCCTGATTTCTTATTCTTTTGCATGTTTGTCACACAAAATCTTTCTGATCATCAAACACATTTAACTATTAGTCAAAGATAACACAAGTAAACACAAAATGCAGTTTTTAAATGAGGGGTTTTAATATTTAGGGAGAAAAAAAATCCAGACCTACATGGCCCTGTGTGAAAAAGTAATTGCTGTGTTACTTTTACGCCAGATGTAACGGGACACGCACCTTCCAAAAAGTTCAACTTTTGTCTCGTCGGTCCACAAGGTATTTTCCCGCCAAAGTTTTTTAGAAATGGCTTTATAACCTTTACCAGACTGATAGATCTCAATTACTTTTGTTCCCATTTGTTCCTGAATTTCTTTGGATCTTGGCATGATGGCTAGCTTTTGAAGTGCTTTTGGTCTACTTCTCTGTGTCAGGTAGCTCCTATTTAAGTAATTTCTTGATTGAAACAGGTGTGGCAGTAATCAGGCCTGGGGGTTACTACAGAAATTAAACTCAGGTGTGATAAACCACAGTTAAGTTATTTTTTAACAAGGGGGGCAATCACTTTTTCACACAGGGCCATGGAGATTTGGAGTTTTTTTCTCCCTTAATAACGTAAACCTTCATTTAAAAACTGCATTTTGTGTTCAATTATGTTATCTTTGACTAATAGTTAACGGTTTTTGATGAGCAGAAACATTTAAGTGTGACAAACATGCAAAAGAATAAGAAATCAGGAAGGGGGCAAATAGTTTTTCACACCACTGTATATATATACAGTACACACATATATGTGTGCGCGTCTGTGTGTACAGTATATATCATTCCTGTTACCTTCCTGGTGCTGTTACCTTCCTCGCTGGTGCTTGGATGTTTCGCTCGAATCTTGAGTCTCTATCATGGACATCTTCGTCTACTTATCACAACCTTATCAACTGAAAATGCTAATTTATTCAAACGTCCTTGCTGGAGTGTGTGACGTAACGTCATGTGCAGGTTCGATGGATCGCATACCAACCAACAGGGTGTCGGAATGGTATGTTTATACTTCTCATCTGTAACGTCCTTATAGAAGATAGACATACAGTAGACAACCGGAGTTGTTAGCGAATGTGCCATTTACTTTTTTGTTTTCTCATGTGCATGCCTAGTGACAGATTACACATGCTTAGTTACCTTGTCCCGCTCGACATGCTTACGTCAGAGTCAGGATGCTGAACAGAAAATTTGGAACAGAACTACATGCAAACATTACATCATCCACCACAATCAAATTTTTGCGTGTTTGTTTTTTGAATGACAAGTTGAAATAAAATAGGAGTAACGAGGCTATTTTTAAAATGTAAGGAGTAGAAAGTACAGATAATTGCGTGAAAATGTAAAACGTCGTCTGAAAAATAATTACTCCAGTAAAGTATAGATACTATAGCCAAAATTTCTACTTAAGTAAGGTAACAAAGTATTTGTACTTCGTTACTTGAGACCTCTGCTAGCCATGGGGCAAAGTCTAGGCAGGATGAAGCCTGCAGATCTCCAATTCTCTTGAAAGAAGTAACGATAAGAAAAATCATCAGTCAGAACATGACAAGCCGAAATAGTGGCTACGTACGTTCTGAGGGTACTAGGGCATAAGCCCGAGCACAACTTTTCTTGCAGAAACTCCAGCACTGAAACAATTCGGCAGTGGACTGGGTCCACATGTTTTGCCATGCAGCAACTTTCAAATACACTCCATTTGTGGCAGGAGGAGTCAGAGTAGCAAAGGGGACATTGTGGTTTCTTGCAAGGCAAAGAGGTCCACCTCTGCTACATAAAATCTCTTCCAGATTTGACTGATTACTTCGAGGTGGGGTTTCCATTCCCCATGTGTCACAGCCTGTCTGGACAGCAAGACTGCTCCCATCTTCATGTGCCCTGGAATGCAAATCACCCTGAGGGACAGGAACTCGTCCTGTGCCCAAAGCAGAACCTGGTGCACTAGCTTATTCTAACAGCGCGAACACCGTCTGCCCTGGTGATTATGTACCAGACTCCTGTAGTGTTGTCCACCCGCACTAGGACATGGTAGCCTCTCAACTGCTGGAGGAAGTGTTTCAGGGCTAGAAATAAAGCCATCATTTTGAGGCAATTGATGTGCCAAATGAGAAGATGGCCTCTCCCGCTCCCTTGGGCTGGACGGCCATCTACAGTAAGACCGCACCGCAGCTAGTGAGGGAAGCATCTCGTGATGACAAAATGCACCTAGGGGTATGAACCACATAGAAAGGGTACGAAGCCCCTGGCGCGTAACCCATATTTACTAGATACTAGATGAATAAATACTTTAAAGAAGATACCAGAAACAAGCTAACTACTTATATGAACAAAATCAAATAAAACATGTTGCATAAATAAAATTAATGCTATATAGTAAAAACAAATGAATAGAATACAAAACTATTTTCAAATTAAGAAAATATTAGATACTAGCTTGTTAAATAAAAATAACAAAAAAAAGTTGTGCAGTAAAAAAAAAAGAATTAACACAATGCTATGTACTAGCTAAATAGGAAGGTAAATAAAAACAACGAAATTAACCACAAAACAATAAAATAACACAACTGAACACCACACTAGATAGTTAAGAAAAATACAGAACAGTGCGATAAAGCAAACTATGTTTCACAAAAAGTGAAAAAAAAAAAACTTATGAAGAATTGTATGAGCAATAATAAAGACATCTTTAATAAAGACATCTGAACATAATGGCAAAACGGTAAGAACCTTTAAGTTAGTTGTTTATTATATAATTTATGTATGTAATATACTAAGGGAACTTACGCCTCCTGTTTAACATCACCATTCGCGGGTTTCACTCTAACGCTACTTTATGCAGCTCACATTTTTCCAAGAACAATTATATTTTCCTTTTTTTTGTCACAGGCTCGGGGTAACAATAAAGAACTAGCAGAGATGCCTTCTTCTGTCACACAGCTCCAGGACATTAACTATTGCTTTCCTCAAGCGTGAGTGAAAATAACTCTAATACATCTTCGTGTTATTATTTTGCCCAAGAGCAAAGACAGCAAAGAGGCATTCATTGTGCTCAAGGGTTTTTTTTTTCTGGACAATATATTTTGCCTCCTGAAAAAGAAAAAATAAGCGTAAAATCGCTCACTGTCCGAACACCAGCCGAAGTTTAAACTGATTAAAACATTTAATTGGCTACCGCTTTGTAACACTCAGAGATTTAATAAAACATATAAAATTAATAAAATCTTTTAACAATATTTTAACAATAAACAAATATTTATATGTTAATAATCTATATATTATATACGATCTAAAATATCTCTATTTGTTTGATACAGTGCTAACTGTGTCGGTGTAATAAAGCAAGGCGTGTGTGTGTATGAGTGTATGAGTGTATGTGTGTGTGTGTGTGTGTGTGTGTTGAGTCCTGCAGTTCTCCATCTGGCTTTGGCTTTTCAAGTATGGCATAAATATGCTGAATCTCACCATGAACACTCACACACACACACACACACACACACACACACACACACACACACACACACACACACACACACACACACACACACACAGATCTTTGTTTACCACCGGCCTCACATGTCAACCCTCTCATGTGATGACGCGGCATACACAGAAATCACCATCACTGAATCACCATGACATCTTAACCATTATGTTCTCGTCATAATAATGTTTAATTCAGAAAGGTTTTGGAAAAACTGCCAAGATGGCTGTCTGTTGATGGCAGAATGTACAAAGGGCATTCGAGTCAAACCGGGACTGTTGATAACAGTGCTGAATAACAGCACACATTTCTAAGAATAAAAACTCCCTTTAATTCTCTATATAATCTCCTACTACACTAATGCACTTATCCCAGTGTTTCACTAGTGCTTGGACACCATCAAGGTAGAAATATTTATTTCAGACTGCCTGCTTCATATCCTAACTGCTGGCCTCCCAGGAACTCCTTTAAAGGCCCAAACATGTGGAAATGTCTTGGAGTGAGGACGGGGGACATAACATTAAATCCCACTCGAGTTCCTGTAAAGTGCAAGTGGTGTTGGTGAATGAGTGTGTGTACACTGTAAAAAATAAATAGTACATTTTACGGTAAAAAAACGGCAGCTGTGGTTGCCAGAATTCTACCGTAAAAAATACGGTAGCACCGTTATTGCACTGCGAAAAAAATAATAAACTGTAAATTTTACGGTAAAAAATGGCAGCTGTGGTTGTCCGAAGTTTACCGTAAATTTGTTTACAGATTTTAAGTTTTTTTTTTTACGGTTTAGAACTGTCTAATTAACGTTTATGTTGTTATAAAAACAGTTTATTCCCGCTAAATTCCAGGGTTTACATTGTAACAAATACGGATCATAACCATGTTTTTTACAGCTCAGAACTGTCTAATTTAAAGATTTATGTTGTAATAATAACGGTTTATTTCCATCTTTTTTACAGCTCAGTACTCACACACTCTCACCCATCATCTATACAACTTTATCCTATATATTGGGGCAGGGGGGGGGTGACTAGTACCTGGAGGAAACCTACCAAGCATGGGGAGAACATACAAACTCCATGCACACATAGAAGGGAATCGAGCCTGGCCGGGAATCGGACCCGGACCCTGGTGGTGGAAGGCGACAGTGCTAACCACTACACTACCATGCTTGCTACATAATTGCTGTCGTTGTTGTTGGACTATTTGTTTCATTATGAATAAACAGAGTGAATTCATTCAGCAATTCTGTGAAAGCATCATTTTATCACACTAGCTGGGGGCTAAAAGAGATAGAAGTTACATTGCTAAGCATTCGGATTTTACTGTTAAGAAACTATTAAGAGTCCTTTTATACTACTTGATGAATGCAAACCTAAATCAAAAGTTATTCAAGACTCGGACATCAGCATGGCCCCATGTATTTTTTAATAAAGACAGCAAAACAATATTTAAATTCTCAAAATCAAATATACAAATGTTATTCTATAGCATTTATACGGTATTTTACTGTTAGAATTTTTTACAGTGTATGGTTCACACACAAATGCATCTTTTCCTTCCACACAAGTTGGCGACATAGATTTTTAAGGATCCACTTGGTGGGTGTTCACAATGTTCACGACTACAGTGAGCTCCAAGCCACCTTAGCCGCTTTTCACCGTTCTATTGTTTTGCCGAAGTCATATACTGTACTGTGCTTGAAATCTTTTGCAAATATCATTTCGCTTTCACGTCTTTATTTCAGAAATTTCATCACAAGTCCCGGTTTGACTTAAATGGCCAGATGTAGAAATAAGACATTGATGCATCACTTTTTCTTCAAGTTTACAAACCTCAGCCGTTTTAAAACACTTTTACTGGATATTTCATCATGTTACACTTTCTCTGACTCACATGCTCTCCTTCTCTCTCTCTCTCTCTCTCTCTCTCTCTCTCTATGTAAGAAAAACATCAGTTTAAAACACAGTTCTTTATTACAGAGAGAAATCTTGAAAAAAATACTTTTTTCACTCCAATAACACCAACACCAGTGCAACTACTACTCACCTTCTTCTTTTACGACTGTTTCTACGGTAACAATGTTTCATCAGACTGGATTTTTATTTCTTTATTTATTTATTTATTATTTTTATACTTTCACTTGCTACCAATACTATATGTGAGGTCAAATTGTCATCTTGTACTTCCTCGGTTACATGTTGCACCTTTCATCCTAATTTCGTCTAAAACTCATCTGTTGTACTGTAATTACCATGACATCTAATTTTCAGTGAAAAACTCAGAGAGGTGCTGAAACAAAGAGTAAAAGAAGGAGAAGAAGAAGAAGAAGAAAGGAAAATAGACAGCGGGCAGCCGTTGGAGAATTTGCGCTTTAGCTCTAAATGATCCATGCAGTGAGTTCATCACGTACTTCGTCTGTTCAGGCTTTAATGAAGTAAACAGCAGCTCATCAAGACAACACGCAGAGCCCAGCCACTCGCTGACGTCCAAATGAAGAACTTTTTTTTTTTTTTTTTACAGGGGGGAAAAAAACATCAGCAACTAACAATTAACATGATTTGCAAGGCTGCGTGACTTATTTGACTAATTAACTGTCAAGTGAGGGCGGCAGAGAGGAGGGAAAAAAAAATCTAATGAGAATCTGGACTGAGATCCGAGTTTGGTTTGATGAAAAGGAGATTCGGGAGAACGTTGTGTGACGGTCACCTCTCACGTGTCTAATGATGTCATTATTATAAATTCATTAATATTAACTAGGCCTACATGCTGTACTATGCTTACAGTATATTTTTGTTTATGTGCTCATATATATATATATATATATATATATATATATATATATATATATATATATACTGTATATACAGTACACTCACCTAAAGGATTATTAGGAACACCTTTTCAATTTCTCATTAATGCAATTATCTATTCAACCAATCACATGGCAGTTGCTTTAAGGCATTTAGGGGTGTGGTCCTGGTCAAGACAATCTCCTGAACTCCAAACTGAATGTCAGAAAGAAAGGTGATTTAAGCAATTTTGAGCGTGGCATGGTTGTTGGTGCCAGACAGGCCAGTCTTGTCATACACACCAAATATGCGACCGGCACTAGGACCCGGAAGTAATGCGGTCGCGAATCAGGAAGTATAAGAGCAGTAAACAGCGCTCGATCTGGTGTTCGAGTTCAATTCCAAGTACTCCACCGATCGGCTATGCATTGCCCTGCTCGTTTCGTTGCTCACGGGGCAGGCAGCTGAGTGGGCCACGGCAGTTCTCAAAGCAGACACAGACACCGCCCACTCATACAATGAGTTCACACGTCAACTTCGGTTCACTTTTGAACACCCTGCGGGCGAGGTGGAGACTGACACCAAACTTTACCATCTGCGGCAGGGAGGATCGTCCGTGAGTCGCTACACTGCCGAATTCCTCACCCTCGCCGTCCAGACCACCTGGGGTGATGCAGCGGTCCGGACCTCCTACTATGAGGGACTGGCTTCGAGGATTAAAGACGAACTAGCCGGGCGAGAGCTTCCTGCCACACTGGAGGGACTGATCCAACTCGCCCTTCGGATCGACCAATGCCTCCTCTCTCGCCTGAGGCCAGCCCCTAGAACCCTGCCGCCAACACCCAACTTCGCCTCTACCACCCCACGTCCATCAAATTCAGCTACCTACACTGCTCAGGGACATGTTGGTTCTCCACCCACTGCCGTGGTTGACACTGGAGCCGGGGAGCCCATGCAACTAGGGCGCGCATCCCTGACCGCTGCAGAACGAGAACGACACTTCAGAGAAGGACTCTGTGCCTATTGTGGGTCAGCAGAGCACCACAGAGCCATCTGCCCACGTCGCCAGGGAAACGCCCAAGCCACCTCCACCTCTCTGCTACCACACCTAGCGTCTCTCGTCTCACGATTCAGGTACACCTCCAGATTGGCCACAAACGGGTCAGAAGTACCGCATTCATCGACTCCGGGGCTGCAGGTAACTTCATTGACTCATCTTATGCCAAAAAACTGGAAGTGGAGTTTGAAGCGTTATCCCAGCCTGTTCAAATTACATCAGTTGACGGTCAGCCTCTCTCATCACTTGCACTAACATTTTATCCTGCTCAGATACACACTTTATTATTATTATTATTATGTTTACATTTGCACCTTTTTTTTTTTTTTTTTTTTTTTAAATTTCAATTTCTATTTCTATTTATAGATTATTTCTTTTGTTTCTTGTTATTTGCACAAAGTAGGAGCGGTTCAGGATACATTTCACTGCGTGTTGTACTTGTATAGCTATGCATGTGACAAATAAAGAATCTTGAATCTTGAATCTTGAATCTTGAATCCTCCAGCCCTATCACCACCCAGACTCAACCCATCACCCTCATCATTGGCCAACACCACGGATCGGTCCAGTTTCACTTCACCTCCGTCTCATCACCACCAATCATACTCGGACACCCGTGGCTCCTGCAACACGATCCGTTAATTTCCTGGACCCAAAACAGGATCTTACAATGGGGCCCGACCTGTTCAGAACTCTGCCTACGGGCCCCGGTTGGGACGTGCTCTAGGGAGTCCGAGGCCCCCGACGTCAACACCAACGCCATCCCCGCCGCCTATCAGGACCTGGCTGAAGCATTTTGTAAGCGACGGGCGACTCACCTACCTCCTCATCGCCCCTACGACCTGACGATCGATCTTCAGCCGGGTTCCACTCCTCCCCGCAGCCATATCTACTCCCTGTCCACCTCCGAGACTCAGGCGATGGAGGAATATGTATCTTCGGCCCTACGTAACGGCACCATCCAACCCTCCTCATCGCCTGCCGCAGCGGGGTTCTTCTTCGTGAAGAAAAAAGGCCGCGACCTACACCCATGTGTCGACTATCGGGGGCTCAACAACATAACCATTAAGAACCGACATCCTTTGCCGCTTACCAACTCTGCCCTGGACGCCCTCTCTGGTGCCACCATCTGTGGACAGCGGCCTTCATCACCCCCACAGGACACTACGAAAGCCTCGTAATACCATTTGGACTTTGCAACGCACCAGCAGCTTTCCAACAGTTCATTAATGACGTACTCAGAGACATGCTCGGCCGATGGGTATTCGTCTACCTAGACGACATACTCATCTACTCACGCAGTCTTACCGAACATACCCAACACGTCAGAGCGGTGCTAAAGAGATTAATCGCCCACAAACTGTACTGCAAGTTGGAAAAGTGTGCTTTCCACGAGCACTCCACCACGTTCCTGGGTTTTGTTATCTCGCCCCAGGGTGTGGCCATGGACCCACAGAAACTCAAGCAGCTTCAACGGTTTCTCGGGTTTGCGAACTTCTACCGTCGCTTTATCCGGGGCTACAGAACAGTTGTGGCCCCCTTAACCGCTCTGACCCGACCTTTGTCCCATCACTTCCAGCTCAACCCTACTGCCATCTCCGCCTTCCACAAACTCTGCCACTGATTCACCACCGCCCCCATCCTCCTTCAGAAGCTACACCCTTGTAGTTTCTTTTCCAAAAAATGTTATCCCACTCAGCAGCGATACGGGGTAGGGGACCGCGAACTGCTGGCCATAAAGTGGGCATTGGAAGAATGGCGACACTGGCTCCAGGGTGCCAGAGAACCATTCCTCATCTGGACCGATCATCAGAATCTTATCACCATCCGTAACCTCAAGCAGCTAAACCCCCGACAGGTACGGTGGGCATTATTCTTCGAACAATACAATTTCCATCTGTCCTACCGCCCGGGGTCCAAGAACACCAAAGCCGACGCCCTCTCTCGACAACATGAAGAGGACACCCCCCGGGCGGATCCCGCGCCTGTCCTACCATCATCAAAGATCATCGCCCCACTCCGTTGGGATCTGGAGACCAGGGTTCGCCAGGCAAAGACAGCGGAGGACGAACCAGCAGGTTTGCTGCCTGGATGTTCCAAACACCATGAAGACTGAGGTTATCCAGTGGGGCCACTCCACTCCCATCTCCGGACATCCAGGCATGCAACGCACCCTACAGTTCGTCCGACCTGTAGTCTCACATCTGGTTACCATCCTCAGAATAATGGTCAGATGGATCGGACCAACCAACAACTGGAGCGCTACCTGAGGTGTTTCGTGGCAGATCGTCAGCGCTCCTGGGCCCGCCACCTCACTTGGGCGGAGCTGTCACACAATCTTCATGTCTCCACCGCCACCAAGCTAAGCCCATTTGAGGTGTGCCATGGTTTCCAACCTCCGATGTTCGAACACCAAGAACCGGAGGTTGATGTACAGTACCTTCGGCCCAACAGTTGGTCCACAGGTGTCGACGGGTATGGCGCCTAGCCAACGCAGCCATCCAACGAGCCAACACCCACTACACCATCCAACATCGCCGTCGACACCCACCGGGACGATTGTACCACGTAGGTGACGAAGTATGGCTGTCCACTAAAAACCTACACCTCCGCATAGAGTCCAGAAAACTCTCCCCCAGATTTGTCAGCCCATATCGCATCACTCATCACATCAATCCTGTCACCTACCGGCTCCAGCTGCCTGCGGCACTCCGGATCCACCCAGTATTCCATATGTCTCAACTCAAACCCTTCATCACATCTCCCATGGGCCGACTGATTCAAGCTGATAGAAGAGCAACTTTGACTGAAATAACCACTCGTTACAACTGAGGTATGCAGCAAAGTATGTGTGAAGCCACAACATGCACAACAGCAGAAGACCCCACCGGGTAACACTCATCTCCACTACAAATAGGAAAAAGAGGCTACAATTTGCACGAGCTCACCAAAATTGGACAGTTGAAGACTGGAAAAATGTTGCCTGGTCTGATGAGTCTTGATTTCTGTTGAGATATTCAAATGGTAGAGTCAGAATTTGTCATAAACAGAATGAGAACATGGATCCATCATGCAATGTTATCACTGTGCAGGCTGGTGGTGGTGGTGTAATGGTGTGGAGGATGTTTTCTTGGAACACTTTACGCCCCTTAGTGCCAATTGGGCATCGTTTAAATGCCACGGACTACCTGAGCATTGTTTCTGACCATGTCCATCCCTTTATGACCACCATGTACCCATCCTCTGATGGGTACTTCCAGCAGGATAATGCACCATGTCACAAAGCTCGAATCATTTCAATTTGGTTTCTTGAACATGACAATGAGTTCACTGTATTAAAATGTCCCCCACAGTCACCAGATCTCAACCCAATAGAGCATCTTTGGGATGTGGTGGAACGGGAGCTTCGTGCCATTTCCCACAAATCTCCATCAACTGCAAGATGCTATCCTATCAATATGGGTCAAAATTTCTAAAGAATGCTTTCAGCACCTTGTTAAATCAATGCCACGTAGAATTAAGGCAGTTCTGAAGGCGAAAGTGGGTCAAACACCGTATTAGTATGGTCTTCCTAATAATCCTTTAGGTGAGTATATATATATGTGTGTGTGTGTGTGTATCCAAAAATTGAAAGCTATAAAGACTTTACATTGGGTTACCATGGAAACCCGTAAACAAATATAGCCCCTACACCAAACCTTAGCATCCCAGGCTGCATATTATCCAGCATTATATATGACAACAACTAGTCACAGCAGAACACACACTTACTGTATAGACACACAAGCCATAATTCATAGAAGCCAAAAAGTCAGAGATGCCGTAATTTCCCCATCACCACAGACAACTTTGGGCTGCTTTCCCAGACCCAGATTAAGCCCTAGGCCATGTCTAAATTACAGTGTCATAAAAGCGCTGAGCTTGATTACGCACTGGAAATCCATTTGAGCTGAGATCCAGGCTTCATATACAATAATATATATATATATATATATATATATATATATATATATATATATATATATATATACATACACAGTGGCTTGCAAAAATATTCGGCCCCCTTGAACTTTTCCACATTTTGTCACATTACATACACAAACATGAATCAATTTTATTGGAATTCCACTTGAAAGACCAATACAAAGTGGTGTACACGTGAGAAGTGGGACAAAAATCATACATGATTCCAAACATTTTTTACAAATAAATAAAAGTGGGGTGTGCGTAATTATTCAGCCTCATGAGTCAATACTTTGTAGAACCACCTTTTGCTGCAATTACAGCTGCCAGTCTTTTAGGGTATGTCTCTACCAGCTTTACACATCTACTGAGACTGAAATCCTTGTCCATTCTTCTTTGCAAAACAGCTCCAGCTCAGTCAGATTAGATGGACAGCGTTTGTGAACAGCAGTTTTCAGATCTTGCCACAGATTCTAGATTGGATTTAGATCTGGCCTTTGACTAGGCCATTCTAACACATGGATATGTTTTGTTTTAAACCATTCCATTGTTGCCCTGGCTTTATGTTTAGGGTTGTTGTCCTGCTGGAAGGTGAACTTCCGCCCCAGTCTCAAGTCTTTTGCAGACTCCAAGAGGTTTTCTTCCAAGATTGCCCTGTATTTGGCTCCATCCATCTTCCCATCAACTCTGACCACCTTCCCTGTCCCTGCTGGAGAGAAGCACCCCCAGAGCATGATGCTGCCACCACCATATTTGACAGTGGGGATGGTGTGTTCAGAGTGATGTGCAGTGCTAGTTTTCTGCCACACATAGCGTTTTGCATTTTGGCCAAAAAGTCCCATTTTGGTCTCATCTGACCAGAGCACCTTCTTCCACATGTTTGCTGTGGCCCCCACATGGCTTGTGACAAACTGCAAACGGGACTTCTTATGGTTTTCTGTTAACAATGGCTTTCTTCTTGCCACTCTTCCATAAAGGCAAACTTTGTGCAGTGCACGACTAATAGTTGTCCTGTGGACAGATTCCCCCACCTAAGCTGTAGATCTCTGCAGCTCGTCCAGTCTCACTATGGGCCTCTTGGCTGCATTTCTGATCAGCACTCTCCTTGTTTGGCCTGTGAGTTTACATGGACGGCCTTGTCTTGGTATGTTTACAGTTGTGCCATACTCCTTCCATTTCTGAATGATCGCTTGAACAGTGCTCTGTGGGATGTTCAAGGCTTTGGAAATCTTTTTGTAGCCTAAGCCTGCTTTAAATTTCTCAATAACTTTATCCCTATCCTGTTCAGTGTGTTCTTTGAACTTCATGGTGTTGTTGCTCCCAATATTCTCTTAGACAACCTCTGAGGCCATCACAGAGCAGCTGTATTTGTACTGACATTAGATTACACACAGGTGCACTCTATTTACTCATTAGCACTCATCAGGCATTATCTATGGGCAACTGACTGCACTCAGACCAAAAGGGGCTGAAGAATTAAGCACACCCCACTTTACAGTTATTTATATGTAAAACAATGTTTGGAATCATGTATGATTTTCCACTTCTCACGTGTACACCACTTTGTATTCGTCTTTCACATGTTTGTGGCTGTAATGTGACAAAATGTGGAAAAGTTCAAGGGGGCTTTTGCAAATACTTTTGCAAGCCACTGTATATATATATGTGTGTGTGTATGTGTGTGTGTGTGTGTGTGTGTGTGTGTGTGTGTGTGTGTGTGGAGGATGCTGATCTTGCTCGAGGAATTCTCCAGAATTACATTCTATCAGTGAAGCTTTTAATTAGCTTAAAATTTTTCCTCTCTATCTCTCGCTCTCTCTTTTCACAAGAAACACAGCATTAGTGTCCAAATCTGAAGCCAAACTACAGGAAGGTTGTTTAATAGTTTTATTAGTTTGATTAGTATTATCAAACCTAATATAATTCACATCAGAGTGCTTTTTAATATTCGTTTACGCCATCCGCGGATGAACACGACTTCATTTCATTTCCCATTAGTGAGAATCTCGTTAACTCATTAGCTAATTAACGTCTGTGACGAACAAGGACGTTTCAGTCGAGCCGCTTAACCCCAGCATCTCTGAATCTTTTTTTTTTGGTTCTTCTTTTTTTTGCACAGCATTACGAATCTGAAGCACATTCACAAACCCAGAATTACTCGCGGCATAGACGAGAAAGGTAATTACAGATTCCCAAAAACAGAAAGCCACACCGTTTTCCATTTTCGGCTGCTGAAATTGTGACCAGGCTTCAGAGTTGTTACGGGACAGAGTTCAATCAGACAATGCAGGGAGATGTTTTTCATCCCGGCACGGCTGCAGAACTGTGCAAAAGACTTACAGTAGGCACATGCAGATAAATGCTGCAGAGGAAGGACGGCTTGAGAAAAAGGAAAATATATACATTTCTAGTATACAAGAATTAATTAAACAAAGTCAGTATTTGGTGTTACAACGTTTTGAGGACCTTTTAGTCTCGGTACAGTTAGTTTGTGCAGTATTAGAAGGAAATACGAAAAGAATTCTTATGTTTGAAAATCAGACATTTTTTTGTACTGACTCAATAACAAAAGCACTGATATTAAAAACAAAAACTAACTAAAAACCATATAAAAGTTTGTCCTAAATAACATCGAAATGTTGCTCAATACTGTAGATTGATAATAGTGTGTAAATGCATCAATGGATGAGGCTTTAGTACCCATTCAACAAAGTGTAATACCATGCTAACTAGCTAACTGCTAATTAGCAAATCTCAAAGCTAGGACAAAGGCACTGTCAAACACGATGGATGAGACAGTTCGCGATTCAAAACAACGTGTGTCCAAAAAAACTCTCATTCCAGTTTCCTTGAGAGAAAACAAGCTTAATGAACTGAGCAGAGTAAGACACATATATCTCCCCGATAGGATTAAAGCACAACAATCGCTAACAATTATACCGGTCTAATTGAAAGCCTTCATTGAGACGTCGCTGATTAGCCAATTAGGCAGTCGTGAGCACAGATGCACACGTTCTATTCAGGGGTGATACAAATCAATAGCGCACATTAGCCTAGCGATGTACTGATAACAGATTATCTATCCAGAACACACACACTGAGTTTATCAACTCAGCAAACTGCCCAAGGTGATTATAAAAGATAGAGAATGGTTTTGTCAGGGGCATCTAACTTACACACACACACACACACTGCTGTCATGTTAGCGGTAGCAATGATGGTTACACTTTTATGTCACAAAATGCTACATTAATTCCATATAGATTGAAATTACTCTCAGTCCCTTACAAACAACACTAAGTACAGACATTTCAATGTAAAAGAACAGAACAGTGTTAAATGCATCATAAACATATAATGTTTCCTTTGCCATTTTGTTTTTCCCTCACATTTTCCCAAGGCACTACCCGGATGTGTGTATCATTCATTTAAAATTTTTCCAATAGCAAAAAGAAAATTTGCCGTTGAACAGACAGCTAATAGACTGTTTACATATGCTCTTCAGTCCACAAGCCAGCCATCGTCTCGGGCTTGATGGGTGCTCAATAGATTCGATTTTGTGGTTTGTGGTTAACATGTTAGACACAAAACTGATTAAAGGGTCTTGCACAGAACCGGAGATGTGGTTTGAAAGGCTCAGAACCTCATTAGTAGAAGAATTCATGTAGAATACCAGACAGAAAATTGAACAACTAGTGGGAAGCACTAATTCCGCTTGCTCGTTGCTAGTCTGGAGGAGGAAAAAGAAATCAGGCTAAATTTATTTGTTTAGGTAAAAACAATATAATATTGTTTCTATAGTAACACCTACATTAGTACAGGAGTCGGCAGCCCTCGGCTCCGGAGCTCATGTGGCTCTTTCATCTCTCTGCTGCGGCTCCCTGTAGCTTTGGAAAATAAATAATGAGTATTTCATTTAAATGGTTTTTATTTTAGTTTGTTAGTTTTTTAAATATAATTCTAAATTTAACCTTGGCAAAACAGAAAAAAATCAATCTCAAAATATGCCTCACAACCACAGATGTGTGACACCCACTGGCACGTGATTTCTTGAGCTTTTTGAGCCATGGTTTTATTCACGTCGCGCACTGACTGCACTCTTCAGTACACATGATAAATCAATGTTGGCACACAGATGCAGACAGTATTTTTGATTTACTGCAAAATTTAAGTTCTGCTTTTTATTTCATAAATGTGTGGAGGACTCAAATAGACATTGAGTATTTTATTCGAAAGTAACCTTCAACCCAGGAGGTCAAAATGTTTTTGTTTCATGCGGAAATAAAATTAGTTTTCTCTGTACCAGTTCATTGATTTCATAAATGCAACACCTTATAGTTTTTTTTAATACAAAGCATAAAGGTAAAAAGCTATATATCCAGTGTTAATTTCATTTAAGATGTCAAAAGGGTTTTGTGGCTCCCAGTATTTTATTTTCAGTGGGAAACAAGTCCAAATGGCTCTTTGAGTGTTTAAGGTTGCCAACTCCTTATGAAATATTTTCTTACTTACAAAGTTCTATGTTGTGAAATTAACAGGTTAGCACACAGAATTTACTGAAGACTGTAGACAATAGCATGTACTGTATGAGTCACTAGAGACTCTGTACTCCCTCAATTTGTTAACAGGAATAGTTCTGATTCTGGAAAAAATGTTCAGTCGGATAAGCCCCAAATCTTAGAACTGTTCCCAGACCTGCTTTTGAGTTAGGTTCCTCTCAAGGTTTCTTCCTATTGCCATCTCAGGGAATTTTTCCTGGCCACCATTGCCGACATCTTGGCTTGCTCATGGGGGACAATCTCATTATTATCTATTTTATTTTCATTCAATTGATTGAATTGAATTGATTTTGAATGATTTGGTTTAAATTGTTTTACCAAATGAAATGGTCTCACGCCACAGTAATTGAGTGAACCATTAGTGTCTTATGATCCACCACACCTCGTCACCCTCGGCTTGTTCATCAGGGACAATCTGATAATTTTGGTTTATACACATTTACATTCCATACAAACTTCCATAACTCTTATGATTGTGTAAAGCTGCTTTGCAACTGACAATTGTTAAAGGCACTATACAAATGAAATTTAATTGAATTAAATTTAATATTACAATTTTTTAGCTATTTAATAAAGAAAACAATTTAGAATTGTTGATATGGTGAGTATTATTTAACCTTATAAGTCAGTAAATAAGCATACAAGTATAATGTTATGAGATTATTTGTAATTGCTTAATCCCAATCCTAACTAAAATAATCCCATAAACCCTACTCCCAAACTGCTAAACCCTACTCTATAAACTCTAATTTTAAACCACTTCTAACATCTAACCCTAACCCTAGGGTAAGCGTTAGAGTTAGCCTAGTCCTAAACCTAAAACTCTTAAACTCTAACCCTTTATCCAATCCTAACCTTAATCCATAACCATTGACCCTATACCCAACCTTAACCCCTAACCCTACAGTAACTCAACCATAATCCTAACCACAAATCTGACCCTAACCTTAATCCCTAAGCCTAAATGTCATCCTTAACCCTAATCCTAGCCTTCACCACTAATTCTAATATCTAACCGTAATCCAAATCCAACCAAAGCCTAACCCCAACCCTAGTAGTACTGTATAACCTTAAACCCAAACCCCTATCCCTAACCCTAAGAGGTGACTACACAGCTTTATTTGTTTTTTATTCATTTATTAAACTATTTATTTTAAAATGGCCTAGCTAGTGTGAGAGACATAACTATTGATTGACTACTGTAATTTTGTCTCTCATACTAGCTGTGCCATTTTCCTGTCTGCAAAAGCATTTCAGTTGAAGAACTTCTCACTTGAAAAATGGGTTTCTTTATTGGGAAAGCAATAAGAACCTAGCATGACAAGTAAGTAATGTCGGATTCAGTCATAGCCTCGAACTTTTTGATGTTTCTGTATGCACACAGACTCATCTCCTCCATCCCTGGGGTCAGTTTCATAAATCCCTGACCCAGCTGCAGTGTTACTGTATGCAGACAGATGAAGAGCGATGAAACTCATATCTACAAATGCCATGAGAGCGCTTTAGCTGCATCCATTTGCACGTTTGAATAATTCATACCTGAGTAAGATTGATTTTGCCTCGATCACATAATACTCACGGTAATCTTTGGCACGACTTGGCACTTTCCCACTGAGAAATCTGAGGTATACATGACATGGCCGAGTCAGAGTCTGATGGCAGAGGAAAAGCATCTGTGTGTGTGTGTGTGTGTGTGTGTGTGTGTGTGTGTGCTGCAGGCTTTTCTGTATTATTGCTGTATTATAGATAATTCAGCACCATCAGCGGGGTTGGTGTCACTCTGGAAAACATCAGCCTGTCACGTTCAACCTTCTTAACGTTCAATTTACAACAGTCTTCTCCTTACTCTTTTCCTGAACCTGGATTTTATTGGCTTTGTAGTGGTCCTTAGATTTGAACTCATAACCTTCTAGTTAACTAAAGTTTTACGCATAATCCAACAATAACTATTACAATAAAGACTATACTTTTTATAATTTTATATATCTATGTCTCTTTGTCTCAATGTAAAATTTTATGCAAAGTCTTTATCCTGTTAACCTGCATAAACACACTCATCAGCAGCTTCATTAGGTACACGTGTTCCATTCCTCATTAACACAACCATCCAATCACAAAACAGCAACTCAATGTATTTACAGTAGGCATGTAGACATGGTCAAGATGATCTGGCAAAGTTCAAACCGAGCATCAGAATAAGGAAGAGTGGTGATTTACGTAAGTGACTTTGAACATGGCACAGTTGTTGGTGCCAGGCTGGATGGTCTGAGTTTTTTTCAAAACTGCTAATCCATTGAGCAAAATATCTTGTGAGGGCAGTTCTCTGGGTCAAAATGCCTTGTGGATGACAGATGTCAGAGTAGAATGGACAGACTGGTTCAAACTGATTGAAATTCAACAGTAACTCAAAAAATATCTCAATACAACCAACGTATGCTGAAGAGCTTTTCTGAACATAGAATATGTCGAACCTTGAAGCAGATTGGCTACGGCAGCAGACTACCACACCAGGTTCTGCTCCTGTCAGCAAAGAACAGGAAACTGGGGCTACAGTTCACATTAACTCACCACAATCAAACAATAACAGATTCTAAAAACGGCAGCTGGTCTGACAAGTCTTTGACTTCTGCTGCAAAATTGGATTGTAGGGTCAGAATTTGGCATAAACGACATGAAAGCATGGATCTGCCTGCCTTGTATCAGCGATTCAGGCTGGTGGTGTTGGTGGTGTAATTGTGTGGGGTAAATGTTCTTGATACATGTTGGGCGCCTTCATGCCTGAATCTTGTTGTTGACCATGTGCATCCATTTATGACCACAGTGTACACATCTTTTAATGGCTACTTCAAACAGGCTAACGTACCATGTCACAAAGTTTCTCAAGTTTGTCAAAATCCATTTAAACTGGTTTCTTGAGCATGACAGTGTAATCAAATATTACACTGTCAATAATTCGTCAGTCAGAGGTTAGTAAGAGTAACTTTACAGAGGTGTTTAAATTAGCGAAGGCGATGTCCGATGAAGTAATATGCTCTGGTTCCATCCCAATGAGACGTGGCGACATAGCTTACAGCAGGTTATGGTCGCTGAACCGCTGGATGTCCAGGTGGTGCTCCGAAAATAATGTGGGCTTCATAGACAACTGGAAGACCTTTGAGGGCAAAGCTGGACTGTTAGGGCGGGACGGTGTCCATCCCACTTGGGAAGGTGCTGCTCTCATTTCCTGTAGTATAGCTCATAGTCTCAGTAGAGGTCTAGTTAATCGGTGACAATCCAGAGCCCAGGTCAGGAAGCAGACAGACAGGCTAAACCAACCGTCTGCTAGCTGCATAGAGTCGTCACTCAGGGTTCACCTTATTGAGACTGTGTCTGTTCCCCGAGCTAAGCAAAATTGTATAAAGACTCAGAAAGTCTGTTTTAATAATTTAATTAACATAAAGACCACAAACTCAGATCACACTGAATGCGCAGCCGGCACCTCTGATCTGAAGCTAGGACTGTTAAATATTAGATCTCTCGCATCAAAAGCAGTTATTGTTAATGAAATTATCACAGATCAGGTGTTTGATATACTCTGTTTAACCGAAACCTGGATTAAACAGGATGAGTATGTAGCTTTAAATGAAGCTAGTCCTCCTGGGTACAGCTACAGTACATACACCAGCCTCGGCTAACTGGTAGAGGAGGAGGCATCGCAGTTATTCACAATGATACTGTAATCTGTCTATCGTACAAAAACACGGACAAAAATTTAATTCATTCGAAATCCTTTATAGTAATATAAGTGTATTTAAGCATATTAAGTTAGCTCAGTCGATCCCGATAATCATAATTTACAGACCTCCAGGGCCGTATTCTGAATTTCTCAGTGATTTTGCAGATTTCCTCTCTAACCTAGTCATTTCTGTAGACAAAGCCTTAATTGCTGGAGATTTTAATATTAATTTTGAGAATCCAGAAGACCCTCTGAGAACAGCATTTATGTCCATACTGGACTCAGTAGGAGTAAATCAGTGTGTTGTAGGACCCACTCATAAAGCAGGTCACACTTCAGATTTAATAATATTTCTCGGATTAAGTATAAAAAATGTATTCACAATTCCACTGTCTGAAGTTATATCAGATCACTATCTTGTCTCAATTAAAGTGTGCCATAGTGATAATGTACGCACAGCACCGCGCTACCGTATTAAACGTACATTCACATCAACTACCACACAGAGTTTTACCAGTAATCTCCCAGAGCTATCAACTTTGATTGGATCACCGTCTGACCCCACAGGACTCGATCAGGCGACTGAATATTTAGAGTCGACATTCCGTTATACCCTAGATAATGTACCTCCAGTTAAAAGAAAAATTATCAGAGATAAGAGACTCGCTCCCTGGTATAACAATCACACGCGCACTTTAAAACAGACCGCTTGGAAATTAGAGTGTAAATGGCGTCAAACTAAATTGATAGTATTTCAAATAGCATGGAAGGAGAGCATCCAGAAATATAGAAAAGCTCTTAGTGTAGCTAGATCAACATATCTCTCCACTCTTATAGAAAATAACAAAAATAATCCTAGATTTTTATTTAATACCATAGCCAAATTAAATAGAAATAAGACCACTGCAGAAATCTCCACAACAACATCGTGCAATAGTGAGGACTTCACGAACTTTTTTAATAATAAAATTTTAATTATCATAAAATTGAGGCTTCAAAACAGGACATTGCAATTTATGCAGCTGTTAAACTAACTATGTCAGATCAGAATCTAGAATAATTTACTCCCCTTGAAGAGAATGAACTAATTTCACTCATCTCTTCTGCAAATTCATCAACCTGTATATTAGATCCTATACCGACACATTTTTTTAAACAGATAGTACCAGTTATAACAGAACCCCTGTTGAGAATAATTAATTCCTCACTCAGCATTGGGTATGTTCCAAAATCTTTTAAATTAGCAGTCATTAAACCGATTATTAAGTAACCTGACCTCGACCCCAGTCAGTTGTCTAATTACAGGCCAATTTCAAACCTCCCCTTTATCTCTAAGATTCTCAAAAAGATAGTAGCGGACCAGCTATGCTCATATCTACATAGAAATAGCATACATGAACTATATCAGTCAGGATTTAGGCCTCATCAAAGCACAGAAACAGCACTCGTTGTTACAAAGTAGTAAATGACCTCCGATTGGCTTCTGATCAGGGTTGTGTAACTATGCTTGTATTACTCGACCTCAGTGCAGCGTTTGACACCATTGATCATGCTATTCTTCTTCGCAGATTAGAAAATGTAGTAGGATCCTATTTGACCGATCGTTATCAGTATGTACTGTAGACTTAAATGGTGACTATTCTGCATGCACTCTAGTGGAGTTTGGTGTTCCACAAGGTTCAGTTTTAGGCCCACTGCTTTTTTCCCTTAACATGCTTCCTCTGGGCAACATAATCCGTAAATATGGTATTAGTTTCCATTGTTATGCTGACGACACACAGTTATATATCTCATCAAAATCAGATCAGAAAATCCAGCTCACTAAAGTTGAGCAATGTGTGCAGGAAATAAGAGATTGGATGCTAATTAACTTCCTACTGCTTAATCCTGATAAGACAGATGTTTTAGTCATAGGACCGCATTGAGCTAGAAGTAAGATTTTAGATCACACTGTAACTTTAGATGGCCTTTCTGTTCCATCAAGTGCAACAGTAAAAGACCTCGGTGTGATTATAGATTCCAGACTTTCATTTGAAGCTCATGTAGATAACATTACCAGGATAGCATTCTTTCACCTCAGAAATATTGCCAAGATAAGAAATATACTGTCGCTAAACGATGCAGAAAAACTAGTTCATGCTTTTATCATCTCTAGGTTGGACTATTGTAATGCCTTACTGTCTAGTTGTTCAGCTAGAGGCATAAATAAGCTCCAGTTAGTCCAGAATGCAGCAGCGAGAGTCCTCACTAGAATCAGAAGATATGAGCATCACACCTATCTTATCTGCACTTCATTGGCTCCCCGTAAAATTTCGCATTGATTTTACAATACTACTTTTGACCTATAAAGCATTAAATGGTCTCGCACCGCAGTATCTGAGTGAATTGCTAGTGTCCTACGATCCGCCACGCCTACTTCGATCAAAGGATGCAGGCTGCTTGTCAGTACCGCGTATTATGAAAACTACAGCTGGGGGCAGAGCTTTTTCTTACAACGCCCCAAAATTATGGAATAGTCTTCCAATTAATGTTCGGGACTCAGACACAGTTTCAGTGTTTAAGTCTAGGCTAAAAACCTATTAATTTAGCCAAGCATTTTCATAAATAGATTAGCCTTAGGTAAAGGAGCAGATCTGGGGGACTCATGGAGTATTATGGTGAACTGGTATGTTTAGATGCTGTCTTCCTCACTCTCATTGATAACTCAGGTATGTTGACTGTGAGGTGATTGTTTGCTTTACACTTCAGGGAGCCCTCATGTTTGTGTTTCCTTCTGGCTCTCCCTTTTAGTTATGCTGTCATAGTTAGTCCTGCCGGAGTCTCTGCTTGCACTCTACAGTTAATATACATTCACATTATACATCGTATGACTGTGACCATACCTACTGTAATTGCCATCTCTCCTCTTCTTCTCTTCCTCCCCCTCTTTCTCTTCCCTCTTTCCCCCTGTCTCCCCCTTTCACTCTTTCTCTCTCTCTGTCGAGCTACACATGTCGTTCCTGAGCTGCCAGTGATCCAGACTCCCTCTGCCCTCCGGACCTATCTGACCTATCCTGGTGCCTGACTTCTGCTTGGAGATTTGGTCACATAGATGCCCCGTGTGTCTGGTGCCTGGCTTCTGCTTGGAGATTTCGTCACATAGATGCCCTGTGTGTCTCTTTGGTATGCGTCTGGTGCCTGGGGATGATTCTCTCTACCTAGACGACGGTTCTGGCCTCTACTGGTGTTGGCAACTGTTTCTCTGGGGACTTGACAGTCCGATAGTTCAGGACTGGAATTTCCTACAAGTCTACCTGAGTCTCCAATAACTACATGGACTCCATATTAGCATCAACTAACATCAACTGTTATAGCTGACCAGCCTGCCACCTAACACACAGTATACAGTAAATGCAGATCATTTCGTGCAGATCATTTTTCACCCAAAGGAGGATGGGTTCCCTGTTGAGTCTGGTTCCTCTCAAGGTTTCTTGACAGGCAGCTGACAAATCTGCAGCAACTGCATGAGGTTATTATCTCAATATAAACCATCCACCAGGTTTCCAGCACCTTGTTGATTCTGTACTAATCCAGTTCTGAAGGCAAAAAGGGTCCAACCCCGTACTAGCAATGCGTACCTAATAAAGTGGCTGGTGAGTGTATTAGAGTTGAGACACTTAAAGGTAGACTGGACTATTTATTACAATATATTATTTTATAGTACATAAAGAATAAGATTCAAGGGGCATACATTTATGACAGCCGATTGGAGAATATTTTTCAGTTGTGTAGCTCTTTGCATAAGCATGGTTCTTGTAAGGCTACATAAAACCTGCAGTACATAAACCTTTTATGGAAATTCACATACATCGTAAACATGGAGCCAAGACTTTAAAAAAATGACAATTTGTTAATTTACGAGAGATACATAAGTACATAAGTGCTCCCCCCACAAACACTTCTTCAAATTCAATGAAATTAAGTAATGTGGAATAAATTAAAGAAATTAGACCGCCTAAAGTGGCTAGTGCAGAGACGTGCACCTAACGGACTAGTATAAAGAGAACATCCTGTCTCTGAACATTGATAGGTTCGCCACTGAACATCAATGGCTCCTCTGTGGACATCATCAACAGCACCAAATTCCTGGGTGTCCACCTGGAGGAGAACCTCACATGGTCCCTCAAAACTAGCTTCTTGCACAAGAACACCCAACAAAGTAATTTCTTCCTGAGAAGGCTGAGGAAGGTCCAGCTTCCACCACCAATCCTTACCAGCTAATTACAGTAGGTTCCTTAGTTAGCTAGTTAATTTTTGTAAATGGCGTTAATTTATGTTGTACTGTATAGTATGTAGCACCTTTGTTCTGGATTAATGTTGTTTCATTTCACTGTGTCTGTATATGGTTGAAATGACAATAAAAACCTACTTGACTTGATGTGGCTACTTGACTAAAGATACAATTTAAAAATTGGTTGTTTATGTAAAAAACTTAGTTGAATTAACTTCATTTCACCTCTCGTCTGTTCCAAGCACTCAGAATTAAGATCAATGATATACTAATAACCAGTTTGATAATCTGTCATCATCTGCACCTGTTTCTCACTGGTTCATGCCTGAAGTTAATGTTTTTTTATTGCTCGAATGATTCATACCGTAGGTCACTTTGTGGCTTAAAAAAATAAAAAATATTCCTCTGAAACTGCTCAGGTACAGCGACTGGACTAAAAATGAGAGCCAAAAAATTCCTTCAAGAAGCCTGGAGAAATATTCCTCAAGAACTCATTAAAATGTAAGAAAATCTGGCTGTTTGGAAGTGAAATTTGAAGAAATTGGAGACTAAAGCTACGGAAACATTTAGAAACACTTATTCCAACAGGTATTAGCTGTTCTAAAGGTACCTCTTGATGTCGATATGTTTATTGTGATAAAAAAATATGTAGCTATGTTTAAATTGTTTGTTTTTAGATTTTTTTTAAGGTTGATGAATTTATATCCAAAATTTTTAGCTTGCTTCTTGTTTTTCATCTCAAGGCTGTTACAGATATTTTAGCACCAAAAAAACTGTAAAACACTGTAGCACCAAAAACACTGTATTTCCAGATCACACACTCACTCTTGAACTATGAGTTCAAGTTAAACAGGTCAGGTTCACGTTAAAGTACAAAAGTAATTTAAAACACGGCCAGATAAACCCAATAGCCTCCATGGGATTGCTAGTTATTATTTAAATGTCAATCTGCAATGAATACACAAGGACACACATTTAAAAATTTGCCTCAGCAGATCAACTTGCTCTCTTGCTCTGGGCTTATTAGAATTAAATATAAAGTATGACTGAAAGAAACAGATCATCCATGATGGATGGGTCAACATGTGGCCTGGGAATGAGATAATCAATCAGCCTTATTATTTATTTAGAGAACGCACCCTTTCTGTCTTGGCCACGCATACAGAGAAGAGCGATTTTACCAGCTGCCTTAGCATCTGTCTTTTTTAACAGCACCTATTTAAATATAGATAAGATGAATATGATTCATGATGGAAGTTTCTGTCGCTCATAACTGTGAAATGCTCACTGCTTATTAAAAAATATTCAATTTGACTAGATTTGTGCCCTTTACAGACTTTGTAGAAGTATAACGACAGTGGAAATGAGACAAAATTATTAGGAAATTAACATTTAGTGTTGATAAATTCATATGAAAAACCACATATGATTAAAATTACAGTTTTCCTACTCTGAGCCTTGCATTTCTACCTATCTAAAGGTACAGTAACGGGAAATGACACACACACAAAAAAACACATTTTCTCAAATATGTTGATAAATTGCTAAGGAAATAGTTAACATGGCTATAATTACACTTTAATTACACTTGTAAAGACATAATGATAAGGTAAATGAGGCAACATTATTATGAAGATTAACATTTACCACAGACGTTAAGACCAAAGACCCCATGTCCGTAAAGGCACAGGGCCCGGTTTCTCGATAACGCACACTATTCGCGCGCTAAGAAGACTCTTAAGATATATCTTACATGAAGTGATGACTTTTCTAAGTGTATTTCTCGAACTGTCTCTTAGGAGTCTTCTTAAGTCACTGCCTCTTTCGTCCGACGTTACAAGGCACTGTCTACAATGAAGGTCCTGAATTAGCGGACATCGGTTGCTCAGGAATCGATGTTTCACTCCTTTTGCATGACAGCGTTAAGAAAGACGGTACTTTCTATGCAAATTAAACATTGCACTAAATTCTTTTAATAGCATTTATTTTGACATGGGTTAACTTAACAATAACATGCCATAATAGACAAATATATAAATTAAATCACCAAACTGTCGCTAATATTTTCATGTAACATGTGGCCGTGAAACGAACCGGGTATACAATCATAGTTGATTGACAAACAGCTGATAACACTCTTCACCAGCTTCAGAAACAATGTGAAGTGTCAGTTGTTGGGGATGTATAGCGCACTTATGGAATGAATACGATGAGATGACAGAGATCTCACCTACGCGGGGTGTGGTTCATTATGATTCACCGCGAGTTTTGGTGCTGTTATTACATTTCCATTTCACCACGCAAAAAAATTAAATGTTTAACATGTGGAAGGTCACTCGAGGCGGATCACGGTGCCTAATACCCCTCTCTCACCTGTATGGCCTGACTCATCTCCGTGAGCTGCCGCGATTGACCGCGATGTTCCTTTAACATTCCGTGAAGTTCTGCAAGGTCTGCAAGCTTCCGCGAGAACCAGCAAAAAATTAAACGTTTAATTTTTTCACGTGGAAAGATGGAAACGTAATCACAGCGCAAAACTTGGGTGAATCATGATCAAGCCTACACCACAGCGCGAGCCCGCGCAGGTGAGATAGGGGTATAACACCGCATCTCACAGCGAGTCAAACCGCATAGGTGAATAGGGGTATTAAACATTACAATCACCCAGAAAAATTAATGGATGCGCTGTCTGAAACTCTCAAGGTTATTTTCTCATTTAACTAAATCAAATTTCATAAAAATAAAACGTGTCAAAAGAAAAGCCCATAAAGTTATGGATAATGGCTAATGATCATTGAAACACATTTTAAAGAAAAAGCAGCGAGCAGCTGGACATCGGGACGTAGAGCATACAGTAAGTACGATGCGTTGGCCTGGCACGCGCAGGTCTGAGCAGCTCAAGAAGCTCCATAATCTGTTGCCTTGGAAAGCAAAACTTTTTTTTTTTGTTTTTTTTTAATAACGACCATGGGGAAAATATGAAAAGGGTTGACGTTTTGTTTAAAGGAAAAATTTACATGACCCACACGGCTTCACGGACCGCGCCGTCTTCAGTTTAACACAACACCACGCTCGCTGCCAAATTGTTCGCCACCTGTTTAATATTAATAGTGATTGCCAATTTTAATGCATTAGTCACATTATGAAATAGGCTAATTAAAATGACTTTTGAACTGAACGCAAACCTGTGCAGGTGATGCAACTTTCTAGTGCACTATATGCATGAGCATTTCTATGAATACAGGAAGTAAAAAGATAACGAACAGAAGAAAAATTTTAAAAACAAAGCTAAAAGTCACCTCTATTAGTTCTGATATCAAATAAAATAACTTCTTAAACAGGTCTACAGTATATTACATCATTAATACGACTTTGATAACGTGCCATAATGTGTTTGCATACACCACTGATTTATAAAGACTGCTGATCAGTGGCGGCGACTAGCATCTTGAGCTGAAACTACGCTAAGAATGAGTTAAGGTTGGTCCAGACCAACCCTACGAATGTGTGACTTAGCTAAGAGATACTTAGCGTAAGAACGTTTCGGGAAATGCGCCATAACGTTAAGAGAGAGGTTAAGGAATAACTTAAGAACTACTTAGCGATAAGAAGCTTTCGAGAAACCGGGCCCAGATTAATTACACATACAGTACAGTAAAACTGGTATAGCATTAGCGTAAAAGGCCAAAGTAGAACAAAAGCCCTCACAGTGGAAATGAGACAAAATTGACCTCAGATGTGCTTTTAAAAATACTTTAAAAAATTTTGACAAAATGTGCAATTTAATTACATGTACTGTATTATCTATTTATTTACAGTTTACTGTAGTATCGGGATAGCATCAGTATAAATACAAAATGACAGTGGAAATTTAACATAAACATTTACCTCAGGTGTATTGATAAATTTCTAAGAAAATAATCGATATGACAAACTACTGTACTAAACAATGATAACATTTTAATTTCACTAAATACTGTACTTTTCTTTGGACCTTTACATTAAACTGTTTAAAAGTTTAAAGAAAAGTTCACTGAAAGGTACAATGAAAGTTAGAGGCTCCAGAATCTTAACTTTTGCCTCAGATGTGTTGGCAAATTGCTAAGAAATGAGGAAAGGTAAAATTTAATTACACACAGCAATGGTAAAATTGGTATAGCATTGATTTAAACATGCATAGACAATGGGAACGAGTCTTCATTTAACATTTACTTCAGACGTGTTACTAAGAAAAGACCCTATGTTTAATTCAAGCCATGTCTACTCAAGTACAGTAGGCTTTTATTGTCATTTCAACCATAAACAGTTCAGGACACAGTTAAAAACTATTTCATATAACATTACATTCCTCCAGGACCAAAGTGCGACATACAACATTAATCAACATTAATTGCACTTAGCATTGGTGTAGAATTGATGTAAAGGTACTTTGGCAATAAAAATTAGGCAGAATGTCCAAAACATCAACATTTATCTCAGATATGTTGGTTAATTGTTAAAGAATGCTACAATTTAATTGCACTTAGCATTGGTATAGTATTGATGTAAAGGCACAATGGCAATGAAGATTAGACAAAATTGTCCAGAACATTAACATTTACCTTAGATATGTTGACAAATTATTATTTAAATAAAAAAAGACAGTGTGAATTATTCAAATTTGTTCAGAAGATTAACATTTACCTCAGATCTGTTTGGAAATTACTAAGAAAAAACTCCATGTGATTAAAGGGACAGTTTAATTACACTAAACAGGGGTAGCTCACTGGTTAAGGCATTGGACTACGGTTCGGAAGATTCCAGGTTCAAACCCCACAACCACCAAGTTGCCACTGTTGGGCCCTTGAGCAAGGCCCTTAACCCTCAACTGCTCAGATGTATAGTGAGATAAAAATGTAAGTCGCTCTGGATAAGAGCGTCTGCCAAATGCCTAAATGTAAATGTAAATGTAAACATTGATAGTCAAAATTATCAAGATGTACGGTACCTCAGACCAAATGAAATGTAATTAATAAAATAAGACTAAACACTTAAATTCCTAAGCAAAATTCTATGGGTGTTTTATAAAATTTACAAAACCATTCATAGTGAAACTAGTCTTTTTACACACACACACACATGCACACACACATATACACAAACCATATTTAGCATGCATGTTGTCTCAAGAGTTTGATCACCGGATATAAATCACTTAAATCAGACTACAGCACATTCTAGGCATTAAAAATAAACACATCCATCTTTTGGCAGGCGAAATGGATTATGTGTGTCTGTGCTGTTTTTCCACAGATTTTACAAATGAATGTAAAATGTGGTTTGCCAGACAAACACCACACAAGCACTGTACACATGCATGAATTAATCATGCTGCATTCAGTAATAGCTTTACTCTCTGTAGTACATTATATCTGGCATGTTAAACAGTTTTAAACAAGATTCTGTGCCTCTGTTCAGAGCACACACACACACACACACACACACACACACACACACACACACACACACATTTAAAGGACTACATCAGTGCTTAAAACGCCTTAAAAATAACCTCTCTGTTGCTTCCCTGGTGTTTAAAATATCTTTCATTTAAAAACTTTCTTTTTACTTTTTATTATTATTTTAAACTCCTTGAGAAAGAAAAGAGAGAATCCAGGACCTAATTTATGTTTCCTTCATGTCTGTTTCCCAAATATTCAGACCACTGTCTACATTCTTTTTTTTTTTTTTTAAGTGTCTTGACCAAATAAAATGTCTGTAACAGTAAGAACAAGTTATAAGATATTGATGGACTGTAAACCCTAAATTTGTAGTTGAAAAGGTACAGTAAGGACCAAAGATCAACCACTGAGCACCAGTGTTGGGGGACGTTACTTTCTGATAAAAGTAACTAGTTCAAGTACTTTTCCATTGCAGAAAATGAAAACTCCTTTGTGATTTCTCATGCATGTTGTTTTAGTCAAGACCTTTATAATTATTCTACCATCATCACTGAAGTTTGGCCCATAATCTGTTAACCACTAATACCTCTATCTCACCTATGCGGTTTTTCGTGGTGGCTGTAACTACGCATCATCATGATTCACCGCGAGTTTTGCCAATGTGATTAGGTTTTCTATCTTTCTGCGTGTCGGTCCTCGCATAGTCAAACTGCAAAGGTGAGATATGGGTATAACAGCAGGAATAACAGAGGGAGCGGGTTATCGGGGCGGGGCTTGTAGGACCACTTTCACACACACACACACACACACTAAAGGATTGGGATTGACTGTTGTCTGGCTCACGGATTACATAATTGTCTGAATAACAGATTAAATTTTTGAGTAAACATTCAGATCAGTCCTTCAGTAACTGCCTGAAACATTGGAATAACGCACACTGCACGTTAACTTTGTTAACAGTGTTCGGGGAGCAGACACGGTTTCTCAGTTCAAAAGTAGACTCAAGACGCATCTTTTTAATCTGGCATACACATAACTCATCCCAGTACTCATACTCCAGTACACCTATACCGAATGGCAACTACGCTAATTCTCCCCATCTGTTCTGTATTTCTCTACCCATCCCGAGGCATCGGGAGATTTTGCCAGCTTCAGTAGACAAAGGCCGACCCTGCGAGGTTCCTGAGGCATCCAGAGAAGGACCAGCTCCAACTGGATTCAGCTTTATGATGGTTGGAGCTACACATGCTGCTCCTGTGCTTCCAGTGATCCAGACCTCATCTGCCCTCTGCACCTACTGACTCGTCCCTATGCTGAACTGGTCTTCATGACAATTTAAATAATTTCGGTCATATTGAATTTTCACCTGCACAACACACAAGATGTTATATCATTTCTATCTGTTATCGCCCAAATGAGGATGGGTTCCCTGTTGAGTCTGGTTCCTCTCAAGGTTTCTTCCTAATGCCATCTCAGGGAGTTTTTCCTTGCCACCGTCGCCGTCACCCTTGGCTTGCTCATCAGAGACATTTCATTCATTCATCTCATTATTATCTGCACATTTTTCTCACACATCCACACTTCCAATTATTTTCTTTTCTATAATTATTATTATTTGTTTTTATTTATTTATTTTCTATTATAATTTTATTTATTTATTTATTACTTTATATATAATTATTCTATATATATATATATATAATGTTTTTTTTTTTTTTTTTTTTTTTTTGTTAAATTTCTTAAATTTTTGTGAAGCTGCTTTGAGACAATGACCATTGTTAAAAGCGCTATATAAATAAAATTGAATTGAATTGAATTGAATTGAACTTTACTCGCTCTTGTCGATTTCTTATTTAAAACATCTAAAGTATTGGTCCTTCCTCCGGGTACTCCGGTTTCCTCCCACAGTCCAAAGACATGCAGATTAGGCTAATTGCCGTTCCCAAATTGACCATAGTGTGTGAATGTGTGTGTGTGTGTGTGTGTGTGCTCTGCGATGGATTGGCACACTGTCCAGGGTGTACCCTGCCTTGTGCCCAGAGTCTCCTGGGATAGGCTCCAGGTCCCCACAACCCTAATACAGGATAAAGCGGTATAGAAGATGAATGAATGAAGTATTGGTCCATTTCTCTCCACTAGGCTATGCAGGCGCTTGTTCAACCGCTTGTTTTTTTGAGACGGGACTACTGCACATCATTATTTGCAGGCATGCCTCAGTGCATCTTTCATCCTCTGCAGCAGATCCAACATGCAGCTGCACAGCTTGTTTTCTACCCTGGCTCCTAAATGGTGGTATGAACTTCCTCTAGATGTCTGAACAGCCACGTCACTGGCATTTTTTAAGCAATGACTAAAGACCTAGTATATATATATATATATATATATATATATATATATATATATATATATATATATATATATATATATAAGTACTCTATCTATCTATAATGGAAACTTCAAAGCACTGTTGTACATAAGTCACTCTATGTTCCGGTACACTCCTATCTATAACCTGTAGGTGTCACTTCATCAGCTGACGTCACCTGACCGAGGTTATATACAGTGTGCCAAGATTTGGCATGTTTGATACACACATGCTTCACAACCGGCAACACAGAAAGATGTTCCCATAGCGTTTTCACGCAGCATCGAGTGTAGCTTTTGAAAGGGAACACATATGTATCCATATATCCATAAGGACATGCAAGGGAAAGGACCCACAGTCCAGTGCATTGTAACTGTATGAAATGCAGTAGCTTCTGAATATCAGTGCTGTGTGGATGTGCTGCAGGTAGCTGAGACCTACTGTAGGAAAACCTGCTTAAGGCGTGTCTTTGTGGATGACAAAGACGTCTGAGATCCCAATCGCATGAGGTGAAGAACAGTGATTTTCTTGTCATGCTGTCATGCTGTGACAGGCTGTTATCAAAAGGACACCAAATGTGTGTTCTGGCTTTATAACATAGATCGGCATGGCTCAGATGTGTCATAGATCATCATCCCCACACCTTAGTACAAATTCTATCTGATATGAAGACATGTCCGAAGATGTAGCTGTGTAGCCAAGCTCAAATAATGTCTTACAGTTGAGTGCTTGGTCAGCTTATCCTTTAATACCCCGGCACTTTTGTTACAGGACAGCAAATGCTGGTACTGCAAAACTAAAAAAAAAAAATATTCTTAACAAAAAATAAAAACTAGAATTCACTTTAAATGCAAATATTTGTCAAATATTTTATTTTGATTTGATTCTGTTTTTCCCCCTAAATGGGAAGAAGCCAGCAGCATCATGGTGGGGGAAATTAAGGCTTGAAATGTCACTGGGTTAAAGGAAGGTCTGATGAAATGTTCTCCTGCTTGAGAACAGCAGGTGTGAGGGTTCAGGGAATAAAAGCAGAGCAGGGAAATGCAGTAATAAGAGAGCAAGGCTACAATAGCGCTGGCTGATGGAAGTGTGAAAAGAAATGGAACGGAGTACATCTGAATAGACAGGCTATTCAAAGAGGAGAAAACTGTTGAGTCTGTCTGTTGGGTCATTGCTTTTTAATGCCCTTTATTTCTATATATAAATGGATAAATTTATTATTTTTTTATTTTATTTTGTATGTTAACAATGTAGGCACATTGCATTTAATTTTTCTAAATTTACTTTATTTTTCCTAAGTGAACAAATTGACATTGGTTGATTTTATTTGGTAGAAAATAAAAAAGACGCAGTTTATAATTTCATAAGATTACAAACCTTTCAATATTTTGAACATTTAAAATGAAGGCAGGATGTTTGCGGCAGAATCAGATTTTCAACATAGAATTATCAGTCAACAGATTTCAGTATTTAATTCATTAAACGTTCACCTATCGGTAGAAGAACACTAAAGTAGCTAAATTGTATTGTTTAGGGTATGTTTCAGAAACTATATGTCTTGTCCTGGAAGAACTATGGTTTTAATATAAACGTTAAAAACCCTTTCTTCCTCCCTTTGTTGCCAGGCAAAATCAGATATGACAAAAAAAAAACACTTTGATTGTTTTAATTAGAATTTTTAACTGATTGCTCTTGCATCAACGATGGCCAAAGGTGTGTTGTTCAAGTATTTCTTACAGTTGTTTATTTATCCAGTCTTAGAGTGGCTCTCTCAGCACTCAGTCACTCTTATGGTCCATGTCCTTAAGCTCTATTTCATCATGTCAGCTTTTAACAGATTAAATGTTTACACGAAAAGTTTGTACCTGAAAGCTGAGGGTCTATCGAGCATCTTAAAACAACGCCAACTCGATTTAAATAAGGCTTTAAAGATGTCATTCAGACAATTATTGAAGTTTTATGTTTTGTTGCCGTTGTTATTGTTGTTGTTGTTGTTGTTTGAGGATCATCCAAACTTAGAAAGTTGCTCTTATTTGAATATCAGTAGAGGTGTCTAACTTGAAAAGCACTTGGACACTCAGATAACAGAAATGAACAAAAATAAATAAATTGCACTCAGACAGGAAGGCAGTCTTGTAACTGTAAAGTTAAAGACAGACCTGGGCCCGGTTTCTCGAAAGCTTCTTATCGCTAAGTAGTTCTTAAGTTGTACCTTAACCTCTCTCTTAATGTTATGGCGCATTTCCCAAAACGTTCTTAGGCTAAGTATCTCTTAGCTAAGTCACATGTTCGTAAGGTTGGTCTGGACCAACCTTAACTCATTCTTAGCGTAGTTTCAGCTCAAGACGCTAGTGGCCGCCACTGAGCAGCAGTATTTATAAATCAGCGGTGTATGTAAGCACATTATGGCACGTTATCAAAGTCGTATTAATGATGGAATATACTGTAGACCTGTTTAAGAATGTTATTTTATTTGATATCAGTACTAATAGAGTGACTTTTAATTAGCCTATTTCATAATGTGACTAATGCATTAAAATTGGAAATCACTTTTAATATTGAACAGGTGGCGAACAATTTGGGAGCAATACAGCGTGGTGTTGTGTTAAACTGAAGACGGCGCCGTCCGCGGAGCCGTGTGGGTCATGTAAATGTTTCCTTTAGACAAAACTTCAGCCCTTTTCATATTTTCCCCGGGGTCGTTATTTAAAAAAAAAAAAGTTGTGCCTTCCAAGGCAACAGATTATGGAGCTTCTTGACCTGCTCAGACCTGCACTTGCCAGGCCAACACGTCGTACTTACGCTCTACATCCCAATGTCCAGCTGCTCGCTGCTTTTTGTTTAAAATATGTTTCATTGATCATTAGCCATTGTCCATAACTTTATGGACTTTTCTTTAGACACATTTTATTTTTAATGAAATTTGATTTAGGTAAATGAGAAAATAACCTTGGGAGTTTCAAACCCCGCATCCATTAATTTTTCTGGGTGTTTGTAATGCTTAATACCCCTATTCACTTATGCGGTTTGACTCGCTGTGAGATGCGGTGTTATACCCCTATCTCACCTGCGCGGTCTCGCGCTGTGGCCGTAAGTGCGCTGTGATTCCGATTCCATCTTTCCGCGTGAAAAATTAAACGTAAATTTTTTTTTGTTGGTCCTCGCGGAAGCTTGCAGACCTTGCAGAACTTCCCGGAACGTTAAAGGAATGTCGCGGGCAATCGCGGCAGCTCACGGAGATGAGTCAGGCCACAAAGGTGAGAGAGGGGTATTAGGCACCGCGATCCGCCTCGAGTGACCGGCGCCCAACGGTCCGCGAAGATCTGCAAGGTCCGCGAGCTTCCGCATGTTAAACATGTTTATTTTTTTTGCGTGGTAAAATGGAAACGTAACCATGGCACCAAAACTCGCGCTGAATCATGATGAACCGCACTTACAGCCCCTGCGCGAGACCGCGTAGGTGAGATAGGGGTATTAAACCTCCACTCTGTCATCTCATCGTATTCATTCCATACAATAAGTGTGCTACAGTATACAACCCCAACAACTGACATACTTCACATTGTTTCTGAAGCTGGTGAAGAGTGTTATCAGCTGTTTGTCCATCAACTACTGTATGATTGTATACCCGGTTCGTTTCACCACCACAGCTTACATGAAAATATTAGCGACAGTTTGGTGATTTGATATTGATATTTGTCTATTATTGTTATGAGGGGGAGCTTCAATATGGCACCCCTCGGTATACTACTCATATGGGAGCCCCAACGCAGAACTCGGAGTGGGCGTTGGGCCGTGGATTGTTTATTTTCGCTGGGGACTGGTTGGTTCGCGTGAACACCACACAGCGTTATGAAGGGAATGAAGGCCCGCTTATGTCAGCGCGTGCCACCGTCCTTCTTGTACTTAAAGGTAGGTAAATTATATTAGTGCTTTATGATTCACTTTTCTTTTCACCTTCGCTTCTTTTTTCCCCTTCTCTCTTCTCTTTCTATTTCTTTTCTTTTCTATCTTTCTATTTCTTCTCTTTTCTATCTTTCTATTTCTTCTCTTTTCTATCTTTCTATTTCTTTTCTATCTTTCTATTTCTTCTCTTTTCTATCTTTCTATTTCTTTTCTATCTTTCTATTTCTTCTCTTTTCTATTTTTCCCTAGACCAGAGCCACGCTCTCGTACCTGGTGCTATCTAATGTTCGCACAGCGTGCGCTGGTTTCTGGGAACTTAAATATCCTACTGGCCAGGTGTAGCTCGTCTCCGTTGATTGCCAATGCTGTGGGGTTGCCTAGCAACCACCCGTCGCATGTGTGGCCATGTTACAATTATGGCATGTTATTGATAAGTTAACACATGTCGAAATAAACGCTATTAAAAGAATTTAGTGCAATGATTAATTTGCATAGAAAGTGCCGTCTTTCTTAACGCTGTCATGCAAAAGGAGTCAAAAATCGATTCCTGAGCCACCGATGTCCGCTAATTCAGGACCTTCACTGTAGACAGCACCTTGTAACATCGGACGTAAGAGGCAGCGACTTAGGAAGACTCCTAAAAGACAGTTCGAGAAATACACTTAAAAAGTTATCACTTAACGTACGATATATCTAATATCTTAAGAGTCTTCTTAGCGCGCGAATAGTGTGAGTTATCGAGAAACCGGGCCCTGGTCCATATGAAAGTAAACAGACCTGAGAGATGCGTAACATCTCGCCATATACAGTAGTTGCCAGGAACTTGTAGAATAACTTGTAAAGGGACGCTTGATGCCGTTGAGAGTGTGTGTGCAATATGTGGCCACCGTATTTAGAGCAACGAATTTGCATCAGATTTTATGTTAAGCTTGAACAAGCTATTTGGGATCAATGTAAAAGTGTGGCACAAGAATCTGCATGGTCAAGAATCATGATCAGGAATCCGCAAAACACCTAAGAATGTTGAACGTGTACATGCTGTGATCAACATTGAACTGACGCGAGTCTCAAAGGTGCGAGAACTAGAAGTTGAGCGGGAGGTTCCAAAAACTACCCTCTGTGACAATGAAAGGCTGGTCCATGCTTTTGTCTGCTCCAGGATGGATTACTATAATGCACTCCTCATTGGCATCTCTGGCAGGAGCCTTCAGAAGCTCCAACACATTCAACACGAAGCTGCCAGGATCCTTATGAGGGTGCTGAAATATGAACACATCACTCCAATCCTCTAGATACTCCACTGGCTTCCCATTCACCTGCATATTGAATACAAACTCTGTCTACTTACAGTACCCACCAGTGCATTCATGGAAATGTCCCATACTATCTAAAAGAACTCCTCACTCCACAATCTACAACAAGACAGCACCGCTCCACAAATAGCTTCCCAGGAGAAAACTCCACACAGTGGGGGATCGAGCCTTCTCAGCAGCCGCTCCATGGTTATGGAATGCCCTGCCTGAGAACTTGCAGGCACCACAGACTGTGGATTGTTTCAAAAAACAGTTAAAGACTGGAATTTTAATTGGGGGCAGGTTAATCTTTTTATTCTTGCTTATAATTGCTTGTGTAGCACTTTGATTTGTCCATAAATGTCCGTGATTTTGACGCAGGATCTTGCCAGGAAACATGTCTCTGGGAGATGTAAAGTCCCGAGATGCCTTCTTTGAAGGGGCCTGAGGTGCCATTATCCTCTGTAAAATGTTATTAGAATATTATAACAATATTCAAATAAATATTACATATTATTTGCCTTGATACTTTTCGTTAACTGTCATAAAAATTTTATTATTCTGTATAAAAATACCAGCATTCTTGAAAGCAGCATCAGACTTTTGCTTTAACACCACTAGAGCTGTAAGTGTTCTTCACTCTACTCACGTTAAAATGAAAGTGATTTAGGATGCATGAAGACTAAAAAAAAACCCTCACCAACACCAAGACGCATTATCCAGACTGTCTTCGATAAGAATCCGACAAGCACTAAATATGTGAATCTCTGAAATCCTATTGCTTTATTGCGCCTGAACGAGGTCTATATTCCTAAATAAAAAAAACCACACACAAACAAACACATATATACACACACACATGTTTTAAACCCATCAAAAGCAGAAACGGGGCTTTTTTTCCTTCCATATCTCTGTAAACAAGCAATCCAGATCAAATATTCTCTCCTCGCTTTTCTTCTCCCCTCTTCTGTGTTTGCGGCGCTCCTCTCGACTGCAGAGGACAAAAACACAGATAAGGAGCTGCTTTCATAAATCAAAAGCTGAAAACACTTACACACAGAAACAAACTTATTCATCTGTGAATGTGTGTGTGTGTGTGTGGGGGGGGGTGTATGTGTAGCAGTAGCAGCATCTCTCTTTCCTGCAGTGTGAAGCGACGCGTTATGAGCACATTATTCATGGTTTCATTACACAGTCGAACTCAAGCTGATGAGAGTAATTAATCTGGCGTGTGTCTGTGTGCGTGCTTCTCTTCGTTAGCAGCACTGACTAATTCTGTCCTTTGCTGCTAAAAAAAAAAATGAACACAGCATGGCAATTAGAGATAGACGACTCTAAAAGTGGAGGGTTAAAAAAAAAAGTTTCAGGAGTTCTAAACTCTGCTGTTAAATCCTTTTTCTGAAGTGTTCTGGGTGAGATGATGCCTGATTGGTCCATTGATTAATAGTTCTGGGTGAGCTTGTGCTTGATAGGTCCATCTTTAAAGTGTTCTGGGTGAGATGATGCCTGATTGGTCCATATGTTAAGTGTTCTTTGTGGGAAGGTGCTTGATTGGTCCATCTGTGAAGTGTTCTGGGTGAGATGGTGCCTGACTGGTCCATCTGTGAGGGGTTTTGGTGAGATGATGCCTTATTGGTCCATTTGTAAAGTGTTCTTTGTGAGATGGTGCTTTATTGATCCATCTATGAAATGTTCTGATGCCTGATTCATTCATCTATATACTATTCTAGATGATATGGTGGCTGATTGGTCCATTAATTAAGTTTTCCTGTCAAGATGGTGCTTTTCTGAAGATGGCCTTTCTTTGGCTCTTACTTTGGAATCTTCATCATAAGATTGCCCTTGAATACCCCTCAATGGTCCTTTCTGTGAAAAGTTTTAAATAAGATGGCCCCTGTTTTTGGGTAAGATTGTGTCTGATTGGATCTTTTCCAGAATTTTCTGGGTTAGATTACCCCAGTTGGTCCTTCTGTGTGGTGTCTAGGTGGGATGGTCACTAATTGGTCCTTCTTTGTAATGTTCTAGGTATAATGTGTCATGGCATGCGCTAGTTATGGACAGGCGTTTCAATCTTTTGTCACTCCTCGCTAATTCTGTAGGCTCACTACTTAGGCGGCAGGCATCCTCTTCTGCATATGTGTGAAGGGGCGGACTATGCGAAATGGGCATGGCTAAATAATAATCATCTTTAATGGCTTTCTCTGCGTTCTAAAAACAAGGTGGGGAGTTTAGCTTGAGGACATGGAGGTCTGCAAATCAGTGTCGTGTGGTGGACATTAAATACAAAAGAGTGGCACTCAAGCGGGGTGATGTAATGCACCCAAGGGACTTTCACTTCCGCAGAGAGAAAGCTTCAAGATCCTGCAGCCGAAGAGGAAAATGTGGATGTGGATGTTAAGGGCACTGTTCCTAGCCGGGAAAGATTCCCAGCCGCCAGACGTTACAAGGGACTCCCATCTGAGGCTGTGCCCAGGGAGAGCTGGAAGGGGTTGGTTGGTCAGAGTAGCCATTCAAGGGAGCATGAGGGAGCCACTGCCAACGCGGGCCCACTCTGTCCGCCACGATCGCTCGCCAACCTTGTGCCCGTATACAAGCTGGGCACTGCCTCCAGATCTGCACGTGCACTCCTTTACAACTTTCCTCCCCTTTTTTCCCTCCTCCCTCCTTAAACCCTTTACTTTCCTTTTTTTCTAAATAAAATGTAAGACCTCACCTCGCATCTGTGTGTCTGTAGTGTCACCTCATTAAATTTGTTACAGATGAAATTTGAGTAAGATGTCTCCTGACTGGTCCTAGTCGAGAGTCGTCCAACTGTTCTGGGAAAGATGGTGGCTGACTAAACCTTGCCTCCGCCTATATAGTTAATATTAGATGAGTTGCAATTTCCACTGAAGTGTTAAGAAGATTTGTCTTTTCTGTGATGTGCTAGGAACCAGGTACTTTCTGAATGAAGTGCTCTGAATGAGATGCCCTGTGATTGACCCTTCTTCTTGGTTTGGTTGATTTGGGTATAATGATTGCATTACATCTTTTCCTCTGCAGGATAGAGGTCACATGGGTTGGGAATAGTCTTTCCTCATGTGTCAGATGGTCTGTTTGGTGTCAGATGGTGTCTGATTGGTCCTATCTTTGTAGTGTGTGTAGTGTTGGAATCAAGTGGAATGTGATAGGTTCTTCCTCTTGAGTCTATTCAGTTTATAATTGCTCCTTCATCTGGAGTATTTGGAGTCAGAAATGCCACAGCTGGTCCTTGCTCTGAAAGAACCACTTTCTTTTTCTCTCACTCTCTCTTTGTGTCCAGTGTGTATTCAGATATCCACACGCTCTGTCACTCTCCTGCCCTCTGTGTATGTATATAAAAAACCTCTCTCTATTTCTCTGTGTGTGAACTTGTTTGTTATTCTGAATGCAGACTTCATTCCTTTCAAGCCTGTGTCAATGCTGCTTTAGCAGAATTTTTTTCCTAGACAACTGGTCATCACTTTCTCACACTTGCACTCGTCCCTCACTCTTGTCTTTCCACTCACCTCTATCAGTCCCTCGACTCTCGTCCCACACATACAGAGCTGTTAGATGATGTTTGACCTTGATTAGATCGATGTCTACATAAGACTAGAATACATAGTCTGGAAAAAAGCTGAAATCTTAAATAGAGATATTTTTTTTCATTCATTCATTCATTTTCTATACCGCTTAATCCTGTGTTCAGGGTCGCGGGGGACCTGGAGCCTATCCCAGGAGACTTCGGGCACTAGGCGGGGTACACCCTGGACAGGGTGCCAATCCATCGCAGGGCACACACACATACACACACTCACACACACACTCACACACACACTCACACACTACGGGCAATTTAGGAACGCCAATTAGCCTAACCTGCATATCTTTGGACTGTGGAAGGAAACCGGAGTACCCGGAGGAAACCCACCAAGCACGGGGAGAACATGCAAACTCCATGCACACAGAGACGGGAATCGAGCCTGGCCGGGGAATCGAACCCAGACCCTGGAGGTGCAAGGCGACAGTGCTAACCACTACACCACCGCGCCGCCGATATTTTTTTTGTACTGTACAATAGACAACAAATTGCTCAAGTCACAAGTAATACCTAAAATTGCTGTTATTTTGTGCTATTTTATAATGGGCTTATATCTCAAGGTTGGAAATAATTATTTTATTCCCAGCCCATCACCCACTGCTTGAAAAGGACTTACTGACTCACTGACTCAGTGAAACATAGTGAATGATTCACTATCTCAAATATTGACTCAAATACTGACATTGACATTCAGTTGATAAATCATTTCTCTCTTTCAGTGAATTAATGTTTTGCTCCTCATTGCTGAAAGCAAGGGATGTTTTACACTGACTCAAAAAAGGGAGAAATGATTCACCAACTCAAACATGGATTTGCTGAAAGAGAGAAAACTAAAGATTCACTGGCTCAAATACTCATTCATTGAATTAAATAAAAGTGAATCATAGTCATAACCATAACACTCAATTGTTTAAACCAAAAACCAAATACAGTATGATTTGCTCACAGAGAGGAATGATTCACTTATTCAAACATGAACTCATAAAAATTAAGAATGATTCACTGAATCAAACAGAGGGACAACTAGCAGGTAACACCAAAAGATTCTATTACTCAAATATTGATTTATTGCATGAAAGAGAATAAATCATAATCAGAACAAAAAAAAATGTTAAATGATTCAAACGCCGATTCACTCATAGAGACGAACAATTCACTGACTCAGTGAAAGGGAGACGCAACTAACCGGTAATACCAAATGATTCACTGATTCAATTACTGAGTCAATGAATGAAAGACATGTGAAACATTATCATAACAAAAAGATTCAATGATTCAAACACCAATTCACCCATTAGCTTGAACACTGACTCACTAAAATACTGAGTCAGTGGTTGTTTGTGTTAGTGAATTTTTTGTTTATTCAAGTGAGTCAGTGTATAAGTGATGAAGTAGAGGAATAAATCACTATCTCTAATACTGACACACTAAAGGAGATAAACAAATCATGAACTTTAATGTTGACATGCTGAAAAAGATGAATGAATTACTTACTCTAATGCTGACTCACTGGTGGAGATGAATAAATCACTAAGTCAAATACTTACTCAATGAAAGACAGAGAGAGAGAGAATTGCTAACTCAGGATTTGAGTCAGTATTTGAAGTAGAGGAATGAATCACTTACTCTCATACTTATCAGTTTATGAGTCAGTGAATCATTTTATGTTAACTGTGATTCAGTCTTTTCTTTCAGTAAGTCAATGTTTGAGTTAGTGATTCGTTATTTTATTCCAATGAGTCAGTATTAGAAATAGTGAATCATTCCTCTACTTTAATGTGACTCATTGAAGTCAAGGAATGAATCACTAACTCATAAACTAATTGGCCTGAAAGAGAGGAATGAATCATGGTTGTCAACAAAATATTTATTAACTCAAACACTGGTTACATGGAAAATAGGAACAAATTATGCTAATGTTTTTTCTTTTTTTAAATCACTGATTCAGAATGAAAGAGGACCTTCAATGACGCAAACACTGATTCAATGAACAGAAGACGTGAGTCATACTGAAAGATTTACTGACTCCACAATTAAGTGATCATGTTCACAATCAAAAGAGTCACTGATTCAAACACTGATTCATTGAATTAAGTAAAGCATCACAGTCACGACTTAAAAATTCACTTAGTTCACTGAACGTTGAACGACAAATGAAAGAAACTGTGAACGAACTTGATGAATCATTTACCCCAAATGATTCACCTCATAAAAAATGAATCTAACAGTGATATTATTGTATCATAATCATTTGTTATAATTTCATTTTATAAAATAGAACAAAAATTGGAGCATACATTTTTTTTTTTACTATTTCTTAAAACACACACACACACACACACACACACACACACACACACACACACACACACACACACAGAGGAGACATTTATCCTGGAACATTTGTAGAATAATAAAGTGGTAAAGTAGACCAGAAGGTTAGACCATGTGTTGTTCTGTTCCTTAAGGAGGTAAAATAAGATTTTGTCTGAGAAGGTTATAAAACCCGAAAGCCATTGATCTGGAACGTGTTGTACTTTGGGGGAAAGGAGACAGGAAGGAAAGAAGAAAGAAAATCCACTCAAGTCAAGGCCACTGTGTCCACTTGGTGTTAAGACAGCAGGTTTTAAGATGTCTGGCTCAAAGCTAAAAATGTGAGTGAGTGTGTAGGGGTGTGTGAGCTCATATATGTAAGTGCTGAGCACCAAAACACACATTCTGACTACAGAGATTGGAAGAGCTTACATTTATCACCATTCAACATTTTTTCGTGTGTGTGTGTGTGTGAGTGTGAGTTGTGACTCCATTCCAAAGCAGATGGCTCACTGCATAATTCATAGTAAGCCTCTACGGCCAGCGCAAGGTCAGAGGATTTCGGTTTTCGGCTCATTTCACGAGGTTTTTGAATGAATAAGCAGGAATCCAAAAGCGAACAAAGTCACTCATGGTTATTCATGATATTTCTTCGGTCCATTTATCCATCTGTCCATCTATCCATCTGCCGTCTACAAGTCTGTCCTTTACCCTGGAACAGGCTTAACAAATCCAGCCGAGTCAAAGATGAAAATACAAAGAAATGAGGTTATTGATATACAGTAGCCATGTTTTACCTCATTTCAGCTGCGTGACCTTTCAGGAACTTTTGCCATTTCTGGAATGTCACACTTTGGGAATAAAGCACACACTCTTTTATTTGAAAAAAAAAATCAAGATATCTGTGAGGTATGAGAAATATTTCATCCTTAACGCCTTTGATAAAAGTTTGTCTCTTAGCCGTTATTGATTTCACTTTAATTTATCACTCGGTAAACAATCAGGAGGTACAGTATGGAAGAGTGCTGAGGGGTGCTCCCACCTCAAAGCTCGAGAGTCTCGGTTCCATCCTGATCTCAGTGCTGTGGAAAAGTATTTGCCCCCTTCCTGAGGGTTTTTTTTGCGAATATTTGTCACACTTACATGATTGAGATCATCAAACAAATGTTAATATTACCCAAAGATAACCCAAATACAAAATGCAGTATTTAAAAGATAATTTCATTTATTAAAGTGTCCCTATCATGCATTTTCAAATATGATCTTTCATGCAGCGTGTCATGTAGCTGTATGTGAACATAAACTATCTGCAAAGTTGTGACGCCGACAGGGCACGATAAATTAAGTTTTTGTCTATTAAAAAAAGAGTTGACTCACATTCGCCTAAACGAGTCATTAGCAATTCGAATCTTTTTCTGTTACTGATCCACGTCACTACGTAACATTTTTGCATAATGTCCGCGCACGTTCTACGTCGCGAACAAAGTTGCCCAACCTCACTCTTGTTAACATATGACACTTACCACTGAGAAACTTCCTGCTCCAGTCGTGCTTGCAAAACAGTTTCTTGTTCGATCGGCTCGAATTGATACAGTAAAATCGACGCCATCTTTTCTATGTATTGACGGGTCTCCAGAGCCGTCGTTCAGTTATGGTACTGTAATGGGCATTTCGTTTTCCGACACACTGTAGCGGTAGACCAATCATAACGGACCGCGCCATCTAACCAATCACAGCAGTGAGGGCTGACAGAAAGGAGGGGTTTAGACAGTGATTCTTCGAGCTGCTTCACACGAGTCGTTTACGAATCTTTTAAAAATGGGGTAAAATTTAATCTATTTTTGGAGAAAACTAAAGTGTTTTTTGCCGATGCATACACGTAAACCTGTTTTAAGAGACTCATTAAACAGTATCAACCTTTAAAAGGGCATAATAGGGGCACTTTAATGAAATAAAAAACTGACTTGCTAAAATAGAGGAATGAATCAGTGTATGAACAAAAGAGTCAAACACTGATTCACTGAATGAAAAAGGAGATAATTCTGGTTATGACATTAAAAAACAATGAAAACAAATTATGGTCAAGATCAAATGATTTAGAGGCAATTAAGTGCAATCATGACCAAAAGATTCATAAAAAAAAATACTGATGCACTGAAAGAGGCTTAAGGCTGTGACCAAATGATTCACTGACTTAAACATTATTTCATGCAATAAGAGAAAGGAAGCAAGGTCATATCCAAAAGATTCACTGACTCAAATTCTGACTCATGCAATAAGAGAAACAAGTCTGATTCATTTATTCAGTGAATTTAAATGATAGTCATATCCAAAAGTTCAATAATCAACTCAAAAGTTGAAAAAAAAATGGTGACTCACTGATTCAAACACTGATTAATTTAATAAGAGACTCATATCATTGTCATAGTCAAAAGATACATATTACTACCAATGAGTAAATTTGTACATGATGGTGTAGCACTTTGTACTTAAAGGTCTGCATAGAATGCAACTGTTTGGCAAATCGCTGTGGTATATGATGAATTAAACATGTTGGTATGTAGTAAAAGTAATGCTGCTACGTTACACTGACCTGTCCTTGATTATTACCCTATAACAACACGGAAAGCACAACGGTAATGTGTGTGTGCAACAAGAAATGCAAAAGCCATTCATCTGGCAGGAAATCATAACTGTGTCTTAATTATATTCCCTGCATAAAGGCTATGGGACATGAGTACATTTCCATATGCGGATCTGTGCCACATATTGTGTGAGTGTATAACATATGGGTTCTCTTACGGTTCCTGATGCACCTGTCTCCTCTAGGTTTAATATTCACAGCACATCCGCCATCAGAGTCACCCTGACCCCGGATCAGTTTCTGTACAGGGACAATCGAAGTCACCGGAGTGTGCAGTACACCCTGACACACATGCGCACTCTCAGACACACACACACACACACACACACACACACACACACACACACACACACACAAACACACACACACACAGGGCGAGTACACAGTCTACAAATCGCATTGAATGTGTGATGTGAAATTGCATGAAATATTAAAACGCTCCTGTCACTCAGTCACATGTGACATCAGACATGACAAGGACGACCTCATCTTGTGTAGGGTTGACAACCTGCATATTTTGTTATTTTAAAAAATCCAGAATGCTTAAAGTTTTTTATTTTTCAGATAATTTGAAACTTTAGGAGCGCAGAACTAAGCATATTTGTGGCTCTCATTTTGTTCTTAGCCAATCGACGTGCACCAGCAAGGACTCAAGTATCAGATTCACATAAAGCCAAGTCGTCCAACTGCTGCATACATGAACTCACAGGATTCCCTGATTGGCTAGTGTCACTCTTACCAACAAGAGGACATCGATTATGTCCCTCCCACCCAAACAGCATCTCCACCAAACACAGTTTGCTGTAGCATCGTCACGGACTTCAAACTTGCAATCTTCACATAAGAATAAACCAATGGATTTGTAGGTTTATACTGTAAGTATCTTGGCACAGAAAATCCATAAAGTCGGTTTCCGGAAAATCCTAAAAAACAGTTTAGGATTGTTTTCTACAAATAGTGTTGGATTCTAGATATTTATCTAAACACGTTTCTTAGACGTCCCGTTCTTGAATCCCTAATTACACAACACACTCTTGAGGAACCATTTAGTCACATCTGCCAGGAATACTCCACCTCCACGGCTGCAGAGGGCACACTCCGTCGAATAACTAGGGGACTTCTTAAATTATTTCACCTTGCTGCCACAGGGAAGAGAGTTGTGTTGTCCTGGCTTTGATCTTTCGGCTTCTCATTGGATTTACGCCTTGATGTTCTGGATATTGTTGTGCTTGACCCTTACGCTGATTCTTCTCGGATTTCTCGATTCAAACAGCTCAAGAGCACTTTAACTTCCATTGTAGCTTACGGGGAAAACCATAACAGTTCTGTTAAAGCCCTTACTTTAACCAATGGAAATTATTAATAAGAGTGTATTATATGTAGATATTTATAACCGTGAATTGGACAAGTTTGATGCTCTCTTCACCTCTTTCTTTCTCTCTTCTAAAGCCATACATTCTAATGAATGCAGACAATGCTGTCTAACAAGGACCCGATTAATACACAGTTTATCACACACACGTTGTTCATGGTTGAAGAAGAAAGTAAATTTTGGTGTGTAAAATCCTCAAACTATTTGTCTAGCATCAACAACCATCACTGAAATCACATTTCCTTCCCCCATCCTGTTCTTTGATATAAAAATTACTTGGAGCACTTGACCCGTATCTGCATTATTGTATGAATTGCACTCCTGACACACGAATGGCTGATTGTGATGATAATTGTACAAACGATCAGTGCTACAGGGATTCCGAAGATGCTGAAGATTCTTAGCATTACCATCTAACACAAACAAAGAAATGTAAAAAATGCAATAATAACAAAAAAATTTTTTAAGATGTTTTAGAGGACCAGCACTTGTTACAGTGGGTAGGTTTGTGAGTTAATTGTTTTAATTTAGCCACACTGGAGGGTTTATGAGCATGAACAGCCTGTTTAAGGATCTCAACAGACTTTGACTAGGCACTTCAAAACCTTACTCACTCATTCATCATCTATACCACTTTATCCTGTACGCAGGGTCACTGGGGGCCTGGAGCCCATCCCAGGTGACTTAGGACACGACGTGGGGTACAGCCTGAATGCTGTGCCAATCAGTCGCAGGTCATATACACACACATACCCCTCGCGCTCTTTCACACCTTACAGGCAATTTAAGAAAGTCAATTAGCCTAATATGCATGTCTTTAGAGGACATCTGCATGTCTTGGGAGAAAACTGACCAAACATGGAGAGAAAACAGACCCGTGGCGTGAAGCAAACCCGGACCCTGGAGGTGCAAGGTCATAGTGCTAACCACTTACTTGCTGGAGTGTTTTAGTTCATTGTCCTGCTGCATAAATAGCTTCAGACCATCACACTACCACCACCATGTGTGACTGTTTTTATGATGTTCTTTTATGAAACACTGTGCTAGTTTTATGCCAGATTTGTAACTTCCAAAAAGTTCAACTTTAGTCTCATCAGTCCACAGAATATTTGCTCTTTAGATAATCAATATACTTTTTGCTAAATGTGAGTCGAGCTTTTGTGTTCCTTTTGGCCAGCAGAAGCTTTCAACTTGGAAATCTCCCATGGACACCATTTTTGCCCCCAGTCTCTTTCTTATGGTTGAATCATGAATACTGGCCTTATCTGAGGCGAGTCAGGCCTGTGGGTCCTTTATATGTTGTTCTGGGTTCTTTTATAAGCTTCTGGATGAGTCGTCCTTGTGCTCTTGGAGTAATTTTGGTAGGCCAACTGTACCTGGGAAGTTTTACCACTGTTCCGCATTCTCTATTTGTGGATAATGCCTCTCAGTGTGTTTTGCCAGAGTCCTAAAGCCTTAGAAATGGCATGGTAGCCCTTTGCAGGCTCTTTTAGGTTCCATTTAAGTGATTTCTTGATTCAAGAAGTCTGGAAGTAATTCAGATTTTTTCATTTAGGGTCAGGTAGGTTTTTATTTATTTCATAAATAAAATAAGCATTTATAAATAAATGTTTGCATTTACTTTATTTTAAATTTTGGTTTCATGATGTGAATCATTGAAGTATGCCATATATATATATATATATATATATATATATATATATATATATATATATATATATATATATATATATTTTTTTTTTTTTTTTTTTCTGAAATAGGATAAATACATTTTTATAGCACTGTAATAAAGATTCAAATTAATTATTTGGTATTCAAATCAGTTGTTTCTAGTCCTGAAAGAGGTTCAATCTTTGTGCACGGGTGACAAACCACAGACACACGGACACGAGGCGAGATCTTATGGGAAAAAGGGTAATTTTGTTAAGGAAAATGGGGTAAAGGGTAAAGGAGGGAGGAAGGAAAGAAGGGGAGGAAAATAGTGAAGGTGTGCACCAGCTGGCATGCGGGCAAACAGCTGGCGAAAGCTGGTGGCAGGCAAAGTTGCAGACTGGAGCACATAGAGGTAGCGCTCCAGCACATAGAGGAACTGCTCCCGCTGACATGAGTCAAAACCGGCCCTTCTCAGCTCTCTCTGGGTCCGGCCACAGGTGGGAGTCTCATCTGGACGTCCGTTGGCTGGGCGGCTTTCCCAGCTTGGATCAGGGGACCTAATGTAATCCACTCTGTATGCTTTTCCTTTTTGGAGGCAGGGATGCAAAGATCGACGCTGAGCAGTTCTTTTCTGCGGTGTCTTCATCGCAGAGATCAAAGGGTAGTACTCCAGTCTCGCCTTAAATCAGTGGTTCCCAAACTGGGGGAAATTTAATAATTTCAAGGGGTCGCAAGAGGGATTAAAAAAGATATTTTTTTGTGATTATAATACACACTTTTCAGTATTACAAGCAGGTCTGGACTGAGACCAAAAAACGGCCCGGGCATTCAGTTCAGAGCAACGGCCGGGGAGGGGGGGGCGGAGATGCACGCGCATTCAGAGCATGCGGAGGGGGGCGCGGGTTGCGCGCGTATTCAGAGCATGTGACTTGGAGTTGAGTGCGCGCGCGTTCAGATCATTAGACCGGGGGGACTTGCGTGCGGCTCAAAAATGTGCGTCGGCCCACCGGGCATTGCCCGGTATGCCCTATGGTCAGTTCAGGCCTGATTACAAGTAAATGCTATAAATAAATATTTTCTGATTTGTAAAGATATTACTGATTGAGTTTGAGTGTTTAAATTGAGTGTTCAAAAAAATTGCGACTCATAGATATGACATCACTGTGCAGCGACTGACTCACTAGTTATTGCTACAGCGCACAACTGCATGTGAAAACCGCAACTGCCGAGATGGATAAATTTGTTATTCGCAAATCTAAAAGTGTTAAGGAAACTGTTTGTCTGAGTCATCGGAACCATGTACATCGACCAAGCAAAAGAGCAAGACCCTGTCAGACCAAAGTAGGAAAGTAGGAAAATATGAGGAAGAATTCATAAAGTGCAGTATCAGTATTCAGCAAGTTGTGGTAGCAACCGAATACACGAGTTGTCCCGTGCAGCACTGCATGTACTGCTTCAATGTGGAGCTACGTATTTGTGTGAGCAGTATTTTTCCCCTGTTACATATATAAAAAATAAATACAGCTCACGTCATGATGTTGAAGATGATATGCGGGTAGCTGTATCCACCATCAGGCCACGAATGAAGCTTTTGTGCTGCCAAAAACAAGTACACCCTTCCCATTGAAAGGTACGCCAAAATTATTTAGATGTTTAGTAAATGTAGTCAAAATACTGTGAACAGCTTATGTTTATTGCTTGTTTTTGATAGTGGGGGTCGCGAGATCCTGTTGATCTTCAATTAGGGGTCGCGGGCTTGAAAGTTTGGGAACCCCTGCCTTAAATGACTCTGGCATGCTACTCTTTATAGCTCCACCGCATAACTCTTGATTTCTGGACCCCATACTAAACTCTGCACCACGCTTTTATAACGCGGAGAAAGCCTAATATCCATTAAGGTTAATTATCGCCAGCCTGATCTGGTGGCCCCATCCCTTTGTGCACCTGCAGAAGGGCAGGGATGCCTACATAGGGAGCCTACGGAGTGAGCGAGGAGTGACAACAGACTGAGGCGCATGAACATCACAAGCAGACGCCGTGACACATGGACAGAGGTGGAAAGTAACGAATTACATTTACTCGCGTTACTGTAATTGAGTAGCTTTTTTGTGTATTTCTACTTTTTAAAGTAGTTTTAAAAATCTGTAATTTTACTTTTACTTAAGTACGTTTTGTTTGAAGTATTGTAATTCGCTACATTTTAAATCATATTCGCTACTGAGTAAAAAATAAATTAATGAAAATGTTAAAATAATAAAAACATTATGCTTTGTATAAATGCTCCGTTGCGGCACGTATGTGTATCATGTCCTGGTCGCGCGCCGCTCCAGACTCCACTCCAGGTTTTCTGACATCGGCATCTTCCTGACCTTCCACACGGTCGCTTCCGCCCTGAGTGACGTCATCGACTAGCGCGACCATGTATAAACCGGAGAGAGACGCGGGAAAGATGAAAGAGGTTGTGATTTTGGTGTTTTGATATTTGGTTGTGTATTCTGGTTTGACTTTTTGCCTCCAATTGACTTTGATTATTGCTTTGTCGCTTTGGTTTGGTTGGTCTTTGTATATATTTGTAGATAATTTCATTGTTTTTGGTTTAGGGAGTCCGGGAAGGTACCTGTATTTTTGTTTGTGTGTTTTTTTTGTTTTGTTTTTGCAGGTAATCTAGCTACTAAATATAAATACCATTTTGTTTATTATTTTGGCCTGGGTCCATCCTGAATCTGATCCTCCTACTGGTGTGTGTGTGTGTGTGTACAAACCTCATTATTTCATCAGTTAATGATTGGATCTAGTTCTTTCTGCCATATACCACCATTTCCATACAGTTTAAAACAGAACCCTGAACCAGTCTTTTGCTATATGGCCCTAGACTGGGACGTAACACCATATTTAAGTGACCACTTTGATTTTCAAGCACAACAAAGACAACAGCTTTATTATGCAAAGGTGTTCCTTCAGTTAAAAACAACTAGTTTGAGATTTATATCTGCTCATCTTTTTTGAACTACGCTAGAATGCCTCATCCCACCCCCACTGTTAAAAAAAAAAAAAGGAACTCGGTACCTTTTACTCTGAGTAAATTTTTTAATGAGCTACTTTTTACTTGAGTAGAATTTTATAATGGTAACTTTACTTGTACTTAAGTAAAATTTCACTGAAGTAACAGTACTTGTACTTGAGTACAAAATTTTATTACTCTTTCCACCTCTGCACATGGATTTTACAGGGTTTTTTTTTACATAAAATACATCTGCAACCTTACAACAGACTCATGACTGGAAATAGAATCCTGTCTAAAGATTACAAAAGATTTCGACTTAAGCTCATGACCAAGAGTGTATCCTTGCACTGAGAAGGTCAGCATGTCACATGGTTAGTTGCTTTGAAGTGTTTGCTCTGCATCAGAAAGCCAGCGTCCCAGTATTTCTTGTATTTCTGTTGGGTGATGCAATTGATTTGACCTGAAGCAACTGAGTAATGTCTCTTTAACGAGTAACGTCTTTTATTTCCTAAATTACACATCGTGTTTTTAACACACCCTGTTGGACTTTCTCTCATGATTTCAAACTGTGTGTAAACTGTCATACAACAGTGCTTGAAGGGAAACGCAGCGGGGAACAGATTCTTCTTGTGGAAATCACACGTGCATGACGGTAAGAACAATGTACTGATTGTTTTGCGCTGAAAATCATATCTGCCTGCTAAATATATCCGCCAAATGCTAACATGCTAGCTTGCTACAGTAAGTATCTCTTAGAACAAATTACTTGCCATATGTGTAAATCTATGCACTACCTGATAGCAGAGCAGGATATTAATAGGAATGGAAAAAGGACATTAGCATAGATATTTGCCTGTTAATGAACATTAATAATTCATTGCATTCATTATTAAAGTAAAGATTTTATGATATTGTAATTCTAATATACTATATAGTATCAGTCTAATGTTTGAAGACACATTCTTATTCAATTAATTTTCTTTATTTTTAATGTTTTCAACATTGTATATTAATAGTAAAGGGACTGGATTTAAGACAGAACAAATAAGAAATTATGTGGTCAACAAAAACAAAACCCCACTTGTTTCCTGCTTTTTCTTCACTGTCTGGTCCAACTTATCCCAAACCATCTCAGTTGGCTTTAGAGCGGGTGATTGTGAAGGCCAGGTCATCTGATGTAGCACTTAATCACACTTCATTCACTAGCATTTACATAATCTAGAGGCTTATTTGGGGTGATTATCCTGTTTGAAAACAAATGCTAGTCCCACTAAGTAGAAACCAGGTGGGATGGCATGTCTCTGCAAAATGCTGTGTCAAAAAAATGTGCCCTCAATTTTGACTAAGTCACCAACAGTGTCAACAGCAAAGCACTCGACACCACCACACCTCCACCTCCATGCTCCACAGTGGGAACCAGATCAGGAACCACCTCTCTACGTCTAACAAAGACATGGTGCTTAGAACCAAAAATCTCACATTTGGACTGATCTACACAATTCATTCTTTGTGTTTCCTGGCCCAAATAAGTCTCTTGTGCGTGTTGTTCTTCTGAAATAATGGATTATTATTTCATCCGTTTCAGAGGCTGGTCATTTTATTCCTACTGTACATACTCATCCTTCGCAGGTGGGAGGTAGCTCATCATAGTGCCTGATTGATACATTCAAAGTTATTTCAGAAGATTTCAGATGGGCTGACCATCTTTTCTTAAAAATTCTTCATGTTCTTCATAGTGTTCTTGCCATAATATGGATTTGTACAGTAGCTGTAGTAGCACTAACGGGGCTATGGACTCTGTACACACCCTTCCTTTGCACAAGACAACGGATGGTCTAAAGCACATTAAGACAGCAACAAATGACACCAAATTACTCTTGAAAACCATTCCAGGTGACTCGCCTATAATTCCACATGTGTTCTTAGTTTGGATAGTTTGGATGTCTTCAATATTAATGTACAGAGAAGGTGTGTCCAAACTTCTGACCAGCAGTGAATATTACCCATTTGATATTTAACAGAGATTGTTATAGTGTTTTCATTATGCTGTTTAAGATTAAACCTGCGGGAAAGTCAACAATGGAGTGGTTAATGTTTATTAGAGCAAAGCCGGGTTTTGGCTGCAAATGACTTTAACACGTGTATAGAAGATGAGTTTTTTTCATTCTTTTATTGACAGATCAGGACAGTGTGTGTGTGTGTGTGTGTGTGTGTGTGTGTGTGTGTGTGTGTGTGTGGCCTGTCAAAGCAAATGGAAAAAACAGGCCACTTTTTGTGCTCAGTAGCTTAGTTTGCTTTTCTGCACCATTACCCTTTGACCAATAGACTCTGATTCAGAAGAAGGACGTTAGTCTCTCTGTGTGTGTGTGTGTGTGTGTGTGTGTGTGTGTGTGTGTGTGTGTGTGTGTGTGTGCGTGTGTTTCGTTTTTAAACCAATGAAATTGTTTCCATAATGGAATTCATGAGTTCTTCCTTGTGTGAACATCTGGCCAGCCCTCATACCGAAAGTGTGTTTCTCTTTTCTTGTTTAGTTTTTTGGTCCTTTTTTTTTTCTTTGTTTTTGTTATTAGATTTTTAACTAAAAAGGTTTTTTGGTCCTTTTTTTTTTCTTTGTTTTTGTTATTTGATTTTTATCTGAAAAACAAAAACAGACGAAATAGTTTGGCTGTGGTCAGACTATCCTCGGAGCATGTCTACCATCTGTTCTACCGAAGAGTGTCCTCAGAGCGTGCCATCTATCAGAGTTGCTTCTTCAAAAGCGTGTTCTTCTAAGAATGTTGTTAGAACATGCCGGTAGAGTAGGTTATAGGGAAGAGTCTCCTACAATATGTCTTATAAAGAAAGAGTGTGCTCAGAGCATGTTCTAAAATCAGATTGGCTTCTACAAATGTATGTTCTTCTAAGAATGTTCTGAGAATATGTCCCATTAGAGTGGGTTATAAGGAAGCGTGTCCTCAGAGTATGTTCTAATAAAGAGTGTCCTTAGAGTATGTTCTAAAGAAACATACCCTCTAACGTTCTAATAAAGAGTGTCCTTAGAGTATGTTCTAAAGAAACATACCCTCTAACGTTCTAATAAAGAGTGTCCTTAGAGTACAGTATGTTCCAAGGAACAGTGCCTTCAGAGTATGTTCTAATAAAGAGTGCCCTCAGAGAATGTTCTAAGGTACAGTACAGTATCCTCTGAATGTCTACTAAAGGAACAGAGCATCCTCAGAGTATGTTCTAAAGAAAAGTGTTTCCCAGAGTACGTTCTGTAAAAGACTGAGGAAGTATTCAGAGGACATACTAATTGTACCCTCTCCACTAAAGGCTCCTCACAGAGTGTCTTTAAGGGTTCGCATTTTTTTTACACTGTCCTTGAAGATGTCCTCAGGCAGAGTGGCCTTGCATCATGTTTTAAGTGAAACAAGTGTCTCTGAAACATACTGTCTCTCTCTCTCTCTCTCTCTCTCTCTCTCTCACACACACACACACACACACACACACAAAACATACAATGTGTATGAAAATAGACATACAGTTTTCGAAGAATGTCATCAGGTGGAGATGTTAATATTCACACACACACACACAAACACACACACACACATACATCACCGGAGAGCATTATTTTTAGCAAAAATAGAGAGCCCTCATGAATAGTGGACATCTGAAAGTCTAGGTGCACGCACACACACACGCCCGCGTGCGCACACACACAGTTCCCAGTTATTATGTGGTCTGTCAGTGTTATTTTGAGTACATGAGGACAACACCATCTCTCTCTCTCTCACACACACACACACACACACACACACACACACACACACACACACACACACACACACACACACACAGAAAACACTTAACAGATGGCACCTCCCCTGCGTCCTGCCTCCGCCTGTGTTCTGTGCATTATTGTTGGACTTGTACACACTGAGTCACTCTTAAGTACAAAAGCAATCTATCACAACACACACACACACACACACACACTCATGTTCTCATTAGACATGCTTGATATATGTTCTGATCACATTACACAGGATTCACTGAATAATTTGTTGATCAAATTTGAAAGTGGTGTGTGTGTGTGTGTGTGTGTGTGTGTGTGTGTGTGTGTGTGTGTGTGTGTGTGTGTGTGTGTGTGTGTGTGTGTGGTATAGATCGTATATTCCACTATTTATCTATCCATCACTTCTCTTCATTTTATTTCCATCTCTCCATCCAACCTTTCGTCCTTTCATCCTTCTGCTGTAGCGCTTCATTAATTAATCTACATTCCTTTATGGGTCCATCATTTTACCCCAGACATACTTAAATCCATCATCAATCATTCCGTTCTTTCCATCCTTCTTATCATATGTTTGTTCATCTCTCAATTCATCACTTCAATCCTTTGTCAAAGACTTGTCCATCCATCCTTCTGTCCTGTCATCTGTCTATCCATCACTTATTATCCAGGCATTCATCCATCAGATCCTTATATATCCATCTGCCAATCACTTATTTATCCATCCATCCATCCATGCATCCATGCATCACCAATGTGTTCACCAACTGTTCCATCCATCATCCATTCATTCCTCAGATGTGTTCACCATCTGTCTATCCATCACTTATTATCCAGTCATTCATCCATCAGATCCTTATTTATCCATCTGCCAATCACTTATTTACCCATCCATCCATCCATGCATCACCACTGTGTTCACCAACTGTTCCATACATCATCCATTCATTCCTCAGATGTTAATCAATCAATCAATCAATCAATCAATCAATCTATCTATCTATCTATCTATCTATCTATCTATCTATCTATCTATCTATCTATCTATCACCCAGTTTTCATTCTTTTCAATCCATTAATACATGTATCCCTTTATTTAGCATCATCTTATTATTCGCCAAGTCCTCCATATACTTCTCATCCATCCATTCATCAGCTGGTTACCTATCCATCTACCAATCACATATTTTATTTTTTCCATGCATCCCCATCTATCCACTTATCCATCTTCACATCCATGCATTCATCTCTACATCTATCCACCATCAGCTATGTATTCACCAACTCCTTCTCCATCCATTCATTTTCCATCCACCTGGCATCAACTGTTCCTTCTTCTATCCAGCATTAACCTCATACTTATTTATTAATCTATATACCACAAATGTATACATGCATCTATCCATCCAGTCATCCATCCAACCATCTGGACACCCATCAATCCATACTTTACAAAAAGTATTCAACAATCCCTCTGCGTATTCTTCTAACTTTTATCAATTTATACATCCATCCATCAAGCCATCTATTGACTCATCCATCCATCTAGTTATACAGCTATTAACCTAACATCACCTTTTCATTCACTCACCCATCCGCTAATCAACCCATCAACAATGTTTTGACTAATCCATCCACTGATTAATTCATCCATTACCTAGTTGGTAATGTTTTACCCATTGTCAATTATTCCTCCATCTTTTCATCATCCATAGATCCATACAGCTATCTGGATTTCATTCAACCGTCCTTTATTTCATCAAACTGACACCGTTTTCATCAGCAAACACTTTCTCCCTCACTTATTATTCCCCATTGCTCTATCCATCCATCTAGCGTAGCACTTATTTATCTATCTATCCATCCATCCATCCACATATACATCCATCAGTGGCTTTTCATGCATCCATCTAGTGATCACTCACTTATCCATATATCTTTCTATCTATCAGGAAGCATATACTTTGCAGAATGAATATTTGTTGATGTCTTTCTGAATAAATTAATAAATGGAGCAGCATATGGTCCAGTCTCTCTCTCTCTCTCTCTCTATCTATCTTTCTCTCTCCATTAGACTGACGAGCCATGCTCATGCCAGAATCTCTGCCCCAAACCTGTGTGTGTGTGTGTGTGTGTGTGTGTGTGTGTGTGTGTGTGTGTGTGTGTGTGTGTGTGTGTGTGTGTGTGTGTGTGTTGGAGCCCATCCCGCTATCCATTTGCAAACAGATGCTTTGGAATGAACAAGGAAATAAAAGCAGGAAAAAACAAGTGTATGTTCAGTACCAAGCACTTTCCTGTGCCAATGCCACGCAAGCCAAGCAGTCAAACGTACACACACACACACACACACACACACAGAGTGAGAGAGAGAGAGAGAGAGAGAGAGAGAGAGCGCCATGGCACAAATGGGCTGTAACACACTCGAATCTGACTCCTGCACTTATCGACACTCATAAAGCCGACTCTAATCAACATAATCATCAGTTTCTCCATCCATCCATCTGTTTATTTATCCTTTTTTCTCAATGTTTTATCCATCCATTAATTTTCTGAGCCAACAAATATATATTTATTTACACCTCCACCTATTGATCTATCACCTTTGTTAATGATTCCTCCTTCCTCATGTCCATCCATCCATCCATTCAGCCAGTCATCTATCACCTATTTATTAATCCCTCCATCTATCCATTCATCCACATTCTTCTCTTTTTTATCCATTTACTCTTTTTTATCCATTTATCCCTTCATGCACAAAGCAATAATTCTGTCTATCTATTCTTCTCTTCTCTTAGTATTCACACACTCATGCATCCTATCCCCTATTTATTCATCCTTAAATCCTTCTATCATTCCCCAGCCACACATCTATTCATCCATACAGCCAGTCAGCCCGCTAGCTACCGATTATGTATTTATTCATCTTCCTCTATCCATCCATCCATACCAAATTATTCGTCCCTCCTCACAGCCAGTCATCTATCATTTTTCATCCCTTTATTTAGCCAGGCATCGCTAATTTAATAATTCCTTTATTACATCATTAAGCTGTTGCCTGTTTGTTCATCCATCCATAATCTCCTAAACTTTTCATCCATCCATCCATCCATCTGTCACCAATTTATTCATCTTCCTCCCAGCCAGTCACCATCACTAATTTTTCCATACCTTCATTCAGTCATGCATAACTAATGTATTCATCTATTTATCTATTCATTAAGCTGCTACCTGTTTATTCATCCATTCATCCATAATCTCCTAAACATTTCACCCATCATTCATCCTTCTTTCAATCCTTCCCATCCATCCACCCATCCATCCATCTGTCCATATACAGTAGCTATCGCCTATTTATCCTTCCATCCATGAATTTAGTCATCCATTAACTGCTAATCCATTCATTATACAGTTTTTTTTTCATTCATGAAAAGGAAAATAGAAGTTAAATTTAAGTAAGAAAGAATAGAATAACTGTACAGCTGGAAAAAAAAAAAAAAAAAAAAATATATATATATATATATATATATATATATATATATATATATATATATATATATAAGAAAAACAGCTGCACAATATAGAAATATAGAATATTTTTTGCAGAGGGAATGAAGTTGAATATAAATAGAAATGTCCAGGGGGTGTGCAAATATGCCTGAAAGTGACATATTTAATGTGACTTGTGTTAGAGTAATTAACTAATGTCCACGAATGTGCAGGTGTGCAGTGGCCACTAGTGTTAATGAATGTCCGGAATGTACAGAGTGAGTGCAAGAAACATATGTGTGTATGTGCAAAATGGATCAGTACTGATTAAGTGACGGTATCTCCTGCGGGAAGAAGCTCCTCCTCAGTCGCTCTGTGTTGGCCTTTCAGACAGTGGAATCGCTTTCCTGACCTCAACAGAGAGAACAGTCCATTGTTGGGATGGCTGAGGTCCTTCACCATCTTCCTGGCTTTGGTCCAGCACCGCTTGCTGTAGATCGAGTGCAGGTCAGGGAGCTCGGTGCGGATGATGGGCTCAGCTGATCGCACCATCCTCTGTAGAGCTCGTCTGTCCTGCATGGTGCTGTTCCCAAACCAGGTTGTGATGCTTCCCGTCAGGATGCTCTCTATGGTGCAGGAGTACAAATTCCTGAGCTCCCTGGAGGGCAATCTGAAGTCTCTCAAGCGTCTGAGGTGGAAGAGACGCTGCCGTGCCTTTTTCACCACGGTGTTGATGTGACAGGACCATGATATGTCCTGCGTGATGTGAACACCGAGGTATCTGAAGCTCTCCACTCTCTCCACTGGACTCTTGTTGATGTTGGGGATCTGGTAGTTCCTCTCCTGCTTTGGACTAAAGTCCACAATCAGCTCCTTTGTCTTGCTGACATTTAGAAGGAGATTGTTATTCTGGCACCAGTTCATTCTCCAGATTTCCAATCTCCTCCAGGTAGGTAGTCACATCGTTGTCAGTGATCAGGCCCACCACGACGGTGTCGTCAGCAAACTTGATGATAGTGGTGGAGTTGGTAGAGGCTACGCAGTCGTGTGTGCACAATGAGTACAACAGGGGGCTCAGAACACAACCCTGGGGGGCTCCAGTGCTGAGAGTGAGGGAGGATGAGACATGTCCGCCCATCTTTACTGCCTATGATCTGCCTGTCAGGAAATTGGAGATCCACTGACACAGAGATGAACTGAGTCCCAGGTGCTCCAGCTTGGTGGTGAGTGTGGAGGGAATTATGGTATTGAATGCTGAAGTGAATCGATGAAAAGCATTTTACCATAATTCCCCCTTCTAGTGTCCAGGTGAGTGAGATGTGTATGGAGAAGATGAGAGAGAGAAATTTAGGCTGAATCCCAATTCTATTTTCTACCCCTTCCCCTACCCCTCGCCCCTTCCCCTTGTCCCTTGAAACGAAGTGGAAAGGGGAAGGGTTTAAATTTTTCCCCTAAGAATTGGGACACCACTACAACACTGTTATACGTAATCATACGTTGTCGCTAGTTCCTAATGTTACGTCAGAGAACATGCGCCGATGTTTATCACACATTCCAATAAGAGAGAGATTACTCACTCCCAAAGGTTTTTTTTTTTTTTGCGCCGTATTTTGATTTTTAAAAAAGTTGCTCATTTTCACCACAAAAACGGATGAGCCTTCGGGTTTCCTCAGCCGTCCCTATACAGAATATAAATTACAAAACTGTTGTCACGTTGCAATAAGTAAGAATAGTGTAAGCACCGTTCATTTACATGTACACATATGGCCGTAAGCAAAACAAACAATGTGTTATTAAATGCTCGGCCAACTGCCGTGCTACTGAACTTTCATATTTGTTTGTAGCATGCAGTAAAGTGTATGTGACATAAAAATATATATTTGTAATATCGTGCAATCTGTGCTATCCGATAGCAAACTTTAGCGATTTTTTTTGCAAACGTTTCTTTACAGAACATCACCATAAACACAAGACTAAAGGTAATATACATATAATGAAAACTTGTCATAAAAATCTTTATTAATGGCAAAAAAATTAACATTTATGGGTCTGCTTGCTCGAGTGAGCAGCCATGTTGAAAATTTCGCTTAGCCCTTCGTTTGAAATGAGGTCCCGAAAAATCTTCGTTTGGAGGGCTATCTGGCCCTTCCCCTTCCCCCTCCCCCTCCAACCAAAAGAGAAATGAGACACCCCTACCCCTTCACGTGAACGCGCCAAACGGAGGGGTAGGGCTATGTGTAGGGGTAAGGGGTAGAAATGGGATTCAGCCTTAATCATCCATTTGTTCCTTAATTAAGCTGTTGTCTGTTTGTTCATCCTTTTCATCTATCCTTCTTTCCTTACCATACAGCTCTCACCTAATTCTCCATCATGCATCTATCCATCCATCCATCCCAGCCAGGCAGCTATCAACAGTTTATTCATCCATCCATCCATAATCAGTTTATTTACATATCTTCTCCTAGCCAGTGATCTATCACTAATTTATTCAATCCTTTATCCGAGCATTAAGCTGTTGTCTGTTTATTTATCCATGTATCCTTTAATCCATCCATCCATAATATGCTGAATGTTTTATCCATCCCTCTATCATCCATCCTTTCTTTGATACATCTGTCTGTACATCTATCACCTATTTATTCATCATGCATCCATCCATCCATCCATCCATCCATCCATCACAGTTTATTCATCCTTCCTCTTAACCAGTCATCTATAACGTATTTAGTCATCACATTATTCAGCCAGCCATCTAGTTGCCATGTCTTTAATTATCCAGTTATTCATTCATCCATTCATCTTTTCATCCATCTATTCATTCATCCATCCATATTATATATTAAAAACTTTTTAAATCATACCTCCATCGTTTATCCATCGATGGACCCATCCAATGAAAACAGTGATATCAGTGAGAGATGTCACCCCAGTCATGGACTTGAAAGCATTCACACACTTACACATTCACACACTCACACACTCATCCTGAACAAACGTGTGTGTGTGTGTGTGTGTGTGTGTGTGTGTGTGTGTGTGTGTGTGTGTAGTGGAGAAGCCCCAAATCCTCCCTCACACTCCTTAATTAAACGTCAGCTGCATTTTATTTCAGACAGAAGTACCACACTGGGCAGGAATAAATGCAACACGCACACACACATTATTTTAAAAAGAATTAGCACCCTGAGGCGACAAATTAGAGTGTTAAAACACTTTTAATTACCTCGGTGCACATTACCTCTGAGTGCTAGATTTTTATAAATATACAGAATATTTTGCCGTCACTAATGGTCCTCACACACACATAGTGTACACACCCCCACACACCCCCACACACAAAATAGGCCTCATTTATGAGCTTGGATATAGAGTGAAAATATTGCTGATTGATGTTTATTAACATACACACGCGCGATGGAACCCATCAAACGCTTGGAATTGTTTTTACAAAATTTTATTTAAAAAATAAATAAATAAATAAATAAATAAATAAATAAAGCACATTGCTGTGACATGCTCAATCTCATGATGCCCTCGGCTAACGCGATACACTTTGCTCTGCATGTTTTGCACGATTTTTTTTAAAAGTAGTGACTTTTAATTCAGACATTCCTTTGTAAGTTTATAAAAGTGAACCGATGGCACAAAGATGGAGTGTGTAATTTAATCGCAGTTGAGATTTTATAGCTCTGAAAATCTGCTTCACAAACAATAAAAGTCGTAAAAGATTTGAGTTTCCGCTTCTGACTAAAACCGCAGCTGTCACGACGGAAGGGATTAAAAAAAAAAAAACAGAAAAAAAATAGAGGAATGTGAAATAAAACTGCTGCTGGTGCTAATCTCATGACCACAGATGAAAAAAGAAAAAAAGACAGAAAATGCGTTGTGGTTTCATCCCGACTAGTTCAAACAGGCTTTCGGTATGGAAAAAAAAAAGGAAACGAAAAGAAAAAGAAATAACTAATGTAATTTGAGAAGAAAGACATTTCAGTGTGTAAATTTATCAAAGAATTTTATCTTCTTTTTTTTTAGTTTATTTTATGGTTATTTAATGAAATTTTATGCTTTTTTTTTAGAAAACTGTTTTATTAAATTCACTTCAATTTTATTTATATAGCGCTTTACCAATGGTCATTCTCTCAAAGCAGCTTCACAAAATGGAAAGAAAATGTTTGTGTGTGAGTGAGAAAAAAAATGTGTTTAGATAATAATGAGATTGTGAGATTGTACCTGATGATCAAGCCGAGGGCAACAGTGGCAAGGAAAAACTCCCTGAGATGGTAATAGGAAGAAACCTTGAAAGGAACCAGACTCAACAGGGAACCCATCCTCATCTGGGTGAAACAGATAACAGAAATTATATATAATGACATCATGTGTGTTAGGATGCTGGAGGTTTAGTATAACAAAAGTTATCATATGACGCCCAGTTCACCACACGGACGAGTCAGCAGGTGCAGAGGACAGAGGAGGGTCTGGATCACTAGAAGCTCAGGAGCAGCATGTGTAGATGTGTAGGAGTGTGCATTTATTTATACTGGAGAACAAGGTTATGTGATGAATTATGTGTATGCCAGATTAAAAAAGATGTCTCTTGAGTATATTAATGTACTAAAACTTATGAAAAAAACATTTATGAAGATTTCATATTATATATTTTCAGCACTGTATTACATAATAGTAAAAATAATAAATAGAGTTGCAAGCAACGATGAGCGGACCCAAGCACCTGTGCCATCGCCATACTTTGAGCACATTTAGACCTCCAAAAAGACAACGCCACCCAGGGTCACTGCACAACCTGTGTGCCTTTTGATCAGGCTAAGACCTCTAAAAAGCCCCGGACGCTGATGTCACTGAATATGACATAAGTTTAAGGCCTGGTCACGGCTGGACGCGTCTCCCTGGTGTGTGTGTGAGTGTGTGCGTGCAAGATGTGTGTAGTGTGTAATTAATAGCGCTGATGTCATAGCGCTCATGTTGAGTTGAGTCCGTCACATGCAGAGTGAAATCTGTTCAGCTGAATGAGATCTAGAGGTGTACCAAGTTCGACATGTACATGTGTAAATGTGTATGAGTTATGCAGCTAAATCTCCTGTAAAGGCCCTGAGTCACACTGGCAGGCATCCAAATGGCAGCAGATTCCAACCTGTGTGCTGATTTTCATGAGTTTTTGAGCATGTTAAGGAGTCGGATGATAAAGAAAAAGAAAAAAGATTAAATGATCCTTAGAAGAGCAAGAGGGCCCGCTCACATTTTTAAGATAAGCGTTATTAAAGCAGCATTATCAGAGCAATGGCAACGACGTTAAAGTCATGTCGTCATCGTGTTGATGTCATAGTGCATGGGCCCTAATAATAATAATAATAACTATAATTAAAAACAAAAACTACATTTAAAAGTATTAACTAATACTTTTTTGTTGAATTAATTAATAACTATACTGAAGTAATTATTATTACTAAAGTAATTATTATAGGTATTTTATTTCATTTTATATATATTGTTTATTTCTTTATTATATTTGTACCATGTACTGTACCTGCCATGATTTGTAATTAGAAGTCACTTTTACATTTTTGTCATCAACATGAATACCACTTAATAACTTCAACCCGCTGAAACAAAACATGTTGTTATTAATACAAACTAGATTATAAAGGCATTTTAATTTTGGCCAGTAAATCAAAATCAGGAGATCTTAATGATCTCTTAGATTTACTAGGAGAATTTATTGCTATGGGAACTTTTAAATCACTCATGTGATGAGGAGACAAGAAGGTCAAAAGCCAACACACACACACACACACACACACACACAAATTCTTCTTCTCCCATAGAGATCGATGGAAAGCCAAACCCTTTTTATTTCTCTCCTGGAGTTTTTTTTTTTTTGTTTGAGCCAGTCAGCAAAAAATGATAGACAGATGGACTGAGTTTCAGCTTGTGTGTGGTCAATGACACACACACACACACACACACACACACACACACTCAGTTTATTGTTGAAGCTTGAGTCATGTGGTTTCCACAGGCTTATCTGTTTTGCCATCGCTGTGCATTTTCTGTCCAAAAATAACGATGACACGACAGAACAAACATCTAAAAGTCAAATGGAGGTCTTTGAAAAAACCATCAGAGGCTATTAGTAGCGTTTCAGTCAGCCATGGTGTCTGTTATTATCCGTGTTTACGTTCGGTAATTAGTTTCCGCTCAAACACGCCGTTTCCTCTCCCGGTATATAAGTGTTTATAGGAGAAAAACAAATTTGGAATGAAACTTAAACTAACTGGAAAGGTCTTTATATTAAAACTTTCTCAGGTGTTTCAGATAAACTGTAAAAGTTCTTCTAGAGTGTCTCAAGAGGCTGGAATGAACCAAACCCCCTGTGCCAAAGGGGTGGAGCAATTATAAACTAATGCAATTTATTTCCATTGATCAGCTGTTTATTCATCTCTCCATTGATCCATCTTTCTATCACCTCCAGCCAGCCCATCCATCCATCGATTCATGCACATATCTATAATTACATCTGCCTGTCCTTCTCTTACTGAATTATCCACAGCCATGCATCTATCCTTCCATTCTTTCAATCATCCAGTTATTACTTAGTTATTTATCTATAAATCCCTCTATTTGTTCCTACAATTCCATGTATTCATCCATCCACTCATCCATTCTGACATCCATCCATCTATCCCTCAGTCCATCCTTTAACCATCAGCTATTTATTTACCATTCATCCACTTATTCATTCATCCATCCATCAATTCATCCATCCATCCATTTGACCTATCCATCCATATATCCATACATTCATCCTTCTGGTATCAGCTGTTTATCCAACTCCCCATCAACCAGTTATTCACAATTCTTCCATTCATCCATCAACGATATTCGCCATCTGTATATCTACCCATATAGCTAAGACACTCATGTTCACATACTGGATTATTGCACTCCTAATTAGAAGCTTGCTAATTCAATTTGTAATTAGCAGTCACTTTTACATTTTTGTCATCAACATGAATATCACAGGGCAGTTGAATTTCAATCCCCTGAAACAAAACATGTTGTTTTTAATACAAACTAGATTACAAAGGCATTTAAATTTTGGCCAGTAAACGATACTGCTTTTAATTTTGAATCAGGTCTATTTGACCATTGGACAATGTTTTAAACATTGAAAGTTAAACCTCAAATGGACTTTTTTTTCTTTCGTTTTACTTTTGCCACAACAAATAGCAACAACAACAAAAAAAAATCTAATCAAATATAGTTCCACATGAACAAGAGAAAGTGTGCAACCTTTATTACTAATCTAACTCATTTACATTTTATTACCATTTAATTATATCACCGTAGTATAAGATTACAAAATTGCTGAATTGGAAATATTAGTCTTACTAGAAACAATAATACGTGTTAAACAACGAGTGCGTAAACTATACCTGACCCCCTCTTTTAATAACAATAATTTATTGCTAATGATGACTTTAGTCATAGTAATTATGATAAGAACTTTTTATTGAAGTAAAAACTCCACAATTAATTGTGTTTTAAGGGTCTTAGATTATTAAGTATGAACTGTAAGCTATCTCATCAGTTTACTATCCAGACTAGCAATTATTCACTGCTAATATTTACCCTTTAACCCACAACTTACCCAGTAATTTTTCAAATTCTTTAGAAGCTAAATTATATGACAATTTGAAGTAACTATTAATTTCATGTCTGCTAAGTTGGGAATAATTAGCCCAAGTGGATTTCATTTCATACTTTGATTCTCTCTCTCTCTCTCTCTCTCTCTCTCTCTACTCAGTTTAATGGCTAAGATTAGTTTTCAGGAAATCAGAAGAGCTCAGACAAATCCTCCCCATCTGTGTGTGCATCTATAGCTTTCTATCAGCCTGAATGTCTCTTTATTTTTCATCCTCATAAGTCTTTTATTGCAGCTGAGCCAGTCTAATTCTCATGCTAAACATCTTTATGGGAAAAGCTTTGGAGATACGCTAAGCTTTTCTCACACTTTGAAGTTCGCCTCAGTGAAGGTTAACCAAGGCGCTAAAATCCTGAAAATCTTGACCCAAAATCTCACTCAATCTCAAACTGTTTCAGTTATATCCACATCAGACCATGCCCGCGTCTTCAGGGAGGTCAGAAAGACATGCTGAACTTTATCATGTAGTTAATTACTTAGGCCTTATGCAGGCAGCCATCTTGAAAGCTCAGGATCTGTCTGTTTATCATGACTAATTGACTTTATTTCTGGGAAGATCATTTTTAAAAATAGATTTATTACTTAACACATGATGTTAACTCAATTATAGCGAATTCACAATTTGGACAGTTTTTAAAATACTGCCACTGTTATAAAAATGGAAAGTGGATGACATACAAGAAGAACTACTACTGTTATTGTTCAGGAACATAAATACTTCTCTTACTTGCTTAAAACATTACTTGTATGAAATTATAATACAGCTAGCTATGGGCTGTTATGTATTTTTTTATGCATCATGTAAATGGTCAATGACAGTAAAAGTGAGAGAAATAAATTTGTAGGAAGATCATTTATTTTAGATAAAATAGCAAAGCATTAATTAAAAAATATGTGTGTAAATATGTGTGTAAGGTGTAAAGTCATTTGTAAATGACAAATTAAAGGTTAATTGACAGCACATACACTATATTGGCAAAAGTACTTTCTCTCCTGCCTTCACATGCATATGAACTTGAGTAACATACAATTCTTACTCTATAGGGTTTAACATGATTTTGGCCCTTTGCAGCAACTGTATAACAGCTTCAACTGAGCCAAGTTCTTCCACCCCAAATTCGCTTATCCATGTCTTTATACTGTAGACCTTGCTTTGTGCACTGGTGCAGTACTTTGGTGAGGAAGAACTTGAATGAATTAGCATGGAGCCTGCAAGCCAGACCCTCTCATTCAACATTAGTGTGCGATCTAAAAGAATGGGTTAAAATTCCCATAAACACACTCCGAACCTTGTGGAAAGCCTTTCCAGAAGAGGTGAAGCTGTTATAGCTGCCACGGGTGGGCCGACATCATATTAAACCCTCTGAATTAAGAATTGGATGTTACTGAATTCATATGCATGTGAAGGCAGTTGAGCGAATACTTTTGGCAATATAGTGTATAAAACAAAACTGTTAAAATGATCTGAATTTACTGCAGAAATGTTATTAAATTGCTAATAAAAGACTGTATGACTGTAATTATGATTTGGCATGCTAGTCTGAAGCTGATGATTTATTTAAGTAAAATTACAGTGAAACCAAATGAAGCAAAATTGTTAAAGCAATCAAAATTTATATCAGATGTTTGGCAAATTTGCTAATAAAAGATGGGCTTAATTACAATTTGCTAGATAGTATATAGCTGTTAATTCATTCTTACATACAAAGTAAAGGTTCAGTGCCAATATAAATGAGGCACAACTATATATAAAAAAAAATTAGTTTAATTCTGATTTAATTATCAAGGCTGTACCTGCTAATTTACTTTTACAGAAGTTTCAGTGACAGTACAAATTAGACAAAACTGATAAAAGCATCTAAATTTACCTCAGATGTTTGGCTTCCTTTTCTAGTAAAAGACTTTGTTTAATGAGTTTAATTACAACTTGGTATCTAGTATACAGCTGTTTAGGCAGACAAAGTAAAGTAACGTTCCCCCGTATCTTTGGCTAATATAAGACTCTGTATGGGTGTAATTACGATTTAGCTAGGCTGTAGCCAGGCTGTAGCTGCTAATTTATTTTGACAGACAAAGTAAAGGTTCAGTGATAGTACAAATGAGACAAAACTGTTACAATGATTAAAAGTCATCTTAGGCATTTGGCTAATTTGCTAATAAAAATGGTACGAGTGTAATTACAATTTGCAAGCTATTGTATAACTGTAGTCATCTTTGTAGACAAAGTATAGAAATGAGAAAAAACTGTTAACAGGATCAAAATTGACCTCATACTGTATGTTTGGCTAAACTGCAGATATTTGTTTATTATGATATTTATAATATTAATATAAATAATATTCATTCATTCATTCATTCATTCATTCATTTTCTATACCGCTTAATCCTGTGTTCAGGGTCGCGGGGGACCTGGAGCCTATCAATAATAAATATAATTTAAAAAATATATAAAAAATTTTAATATTATAAAAATTGTAAATAAAAATAAAAATTATTATTTTTTAAAGTATAATAAATATAATAAATTAATATTTATAATAATAAATATCTATAATATTAAAGAAATTTGATTGGCTAAACTGCAGATAATTGACCTCATGTTTGGCTAAACTGCAGATAAAAGCCTATGTATGGGTGTAATTATGAATTTGCTACCTAGGCTGTAGCTGCTGATTTATTGTGACAGACAAAGTGAATATTCGGTGACAGTAAAGGTGAGCTTGAAAAACTTTCATTTTCTGAGCTCATCAAAATCACAGATAACATCAAGGAAAACTCACAAGTTAAATATAACTGACAATTTGAGAACAACACTTGCAAATTAACCTAAAAATAACAAATTATACAACAAGCTGGAAACATCTAGCATACACACAGCATATACAGTATTTGGAACCAAAAGAAACTTGTGTTATTTTAACAGAAATGAAGTGGTTTAATTGCATTTTTTTTTCTTTTGCCAGATTTTCTATGCTTCCAGCAATGTCTGCCCTGGGGACTTGGACCCACTACCTTGCAATGAGTAGTATAAAACCTTTAATGAGCAATATGTCAAATATCATATTATTGCCTGGATCTCTGGGCTGTAAAGCGTGATATGCAAAGACCACAAACATTTCAGTTATTATCTTAGCTTTCTGAGCTCATGGTCTATCCATATCTGTAAAATTCTTACTAGTGTATCTCCCATAGACATACGGAATGATGAATGATTGACCTTTTTCCAAATGGCCCCAAAAGAAAAGGGAATCCTGGAGATCTGTTTACAGTATATGGAGTGATTTAACCAAGGAAACTCTCTCAGGGACAAAGTCATCAGTCAGCAGGACTGCAGGTCCAGTGTCATCCGTTTGAAGCCACAGGAGGATTATGATGGCTACACACACATACTGTACACACACAGATGAAGAGAGAGAGAGAGTGTATTTAAAGTTATTGACCTGTATCACCAGGTGGTTATTTTTTAACTTTTAGGCCAAATATTAATGCCAATAAAACACTAGAGTCACAAACATCATTTTTAAAAAATCAATTAAGACAAAATCAGATAAAAAATAATAATACATTAAAGAAGGCATTTGCAAATTTCTGAGCCTTGTTTCTACATTCAAACACTTTTCCAATACACTTTTGGAGGAAGTTGTATAAGCAGCATGAGTTCTCTTTTAACAGACGACACTAAGTTTAAAGCAGCGATGCCCATTTCAGGGCCTGAAAATGTAAAAAACAGAAGTATGAAACAAAAAATCTAGAAACACTTACTGCATGGTAATATGTCATGTTACAAATTTATTTATACAAACCCTTAAGCAAAAATCTCATAATTTAAACACTAAAAATTTTTTAGCAAAATGCTCCTTTCACATAAGTTCAGTTCACATATAAATTTACTTATTTTCCTTTAAGAACTACTTTGTTCATATTTTGACCTTTGTTACTGTAAAACATGCTATGTAAATACCTGATTTTTACATTTATTTATTTTTTTCGATCTTTTAGCTTTAGACAATTAAACATGGTAACACTTTTTACATATTATCATGCTAACGTTCTGGTTATGGCCTTTGTCATTATTCTGTCCTCTTCTTGTAAATCACTTTGCTCTCGCGATACATCCTTTATTATAAGAGCTCACCCTCGTTTAGCTAAATGTCACTAGTTTTTTTGTGATTAACGACGTTAATCTGAGGTGATTAGCTGGAGGATATTACATTCAATTAGACCGCATCAGGCCATAAAGCAAACTGATGACCTGCATGCACATGTGTAATGAGTCAAAGTGGCAGAGATGAAGTAGAAAACTGGCTGACAGATTAAAGCCAGGAGCATCTCGGGCTGTACTTTTTAAGTTTTTCCCAACACTTTAATTGCTAGCATATAGACGGTCCTGTTGATTTTATTAGTTTTTAGTTAGCAAAATGTCATAATAATTAAAAATAGTAATTAAAATAATGCCACCTAGAGGTTTTATCAAGCTAAGGAGCTTGTTAGTGGTTCAGAGAAAATGGATGACATTGAAAGAGAAAAATATTATGTTCGTTTTTCTGTAGGTCAAAGTAGTTAAAGCACATCGAATGGACATTGCATGAGCTAGCTAATAACTAAGGCTAATGGTTTATTAAGCTATAGCATAAAATATTTTTGATTTATTCCTTAAGTGGCAGTGGAAAATAAGATGATTAAGTAAATTACTTTGAACAAGTAAATTATCCTAGCTAGCGAGCATGTAGGTGACAAGTCTTTAATATAGCTACCCAGACAGCAGAACAACATTGAATCATCATTGAATCATCATTGAATCAACATTAAAGCATCAACCAACTTGTCGTTGAATCAATGTTGAAATTTAAATGTTAAATGTTGATTTTTCATCAGGTTTGCACCTTGAAATAATGTTATTTCAATGATGAAAAATAGATCAAGATAGGCATAAAATCAATGTTTGTTCAACTTAAATTCAATCACTTATTTTACATTGAAGGAATTATAGTTTAGTCTTGCTTTATGTACAGCAGTGGTTCTCAAACTGTGGGGCGCGCCCCACTAGTGGGGAATACAGACATGACAGGTGGGGCGCAATGAACGGGAGGAAAAACAGGAAAGTACCTATTCTAATTCATGCTGTTCTTTATTGATAATGAAGAGCGTACGCTCAAAACTAAACAATCACACACAAATAAATGGATCATTAATACAAGTAAATTTAAAATAACATCAGTTGTGGGCCGGGAGAAAAAGTGGAACCATAGTGCAACAATAACGGTTTAACGTCGGACAAACTTGAGCTGCGCTGCTCGAATCACAAACCTGCGCGAGCCACTGGGCAGCGCTGCGCGACTCTGACAGAAATAAACCGCGCCGACCATCAAAATACATTTTACCTCGCTGGGATGCGCACGTACAATCCAGGCATGGCAAGGCGGAAACAATATTAAACAGTCCTGACATTTTGAATTGTTTTTTAAATAAAACACAGTGGGTCGCGCAGGTTTGTGATTCGAGCGGCGCTGCGCGGTCCCCCGGGCTGCGCAAATAAACCAGATCATCACTGCGCTATCCAGATAGTCGCGCTGCGCTGTATTTGCGCAGATATTTGGTTCAATCGGGTGCCGCGGTTTCGTCCCACTTTTGATGTGTTTGGCTTCACATACACTTCGACAATGGAAGAAGACGCTGCAGCAGCAGTGAGATTACTTACATGTGACGAGGAGACTGTAAAGAAAAAAGGTGCCTCGTCTGTGGTGTGGAATTGGTTTGGGTATAAGAAAAGTGATACGAATGAGATGAATGTGATTTGGAAGGTACGCAAGTGCACCGTTTTAACAAGTGGTGGAAACACGTCAAACCTTTTCTATCATCTGAAATACAAAACGAATATGGCCAAAGTAAAAAAAAAAAATGCGGCAAACCTCAGCAATTCACAGTTTAAATTAAATTACATTAAAAAATTAAATTATGTAAAACAATTTCTTTGTGTTTTCATTTTTATTTATGTATTTTCAGATACAAATTGCTATATTGTGATGTATATCGTTATTGAGTTAGAAAATTGCTTCTACCGTGATAGAAGTTTTTGGTTATATCGCCCACCCCTAATGAAGCCTATGTTGAGCTTGGATTCATGGTGGTGATGGTGGGGGCAGAGGAGAGGCTCGTCTGTGCTTTGTGTCTTAAACCGCTGGCAGCAGACCGCATGAGACCCAACAAATTAGGAAGACACTTAGAGACAACACACTCCAGTCACGTTAATAAAGAACTCGACTTCTTTCAAAGAAAGCTGGCAGAATACAGACAGCAAGATAATCGCATGGTAACATCTGAATCAGTGGACAGCAAAGCACAAATGGCTTCATTCAAAGTTGCATACAGAATTGGCCAGTGCAAAAAAACTACAAACGATTGCTGAGCAGCTAATAAACATGGGGTCAATTATGCAAAGATAAGTGACAACGTAAGCCTTGTAACAATTGCACGTTTATTTTATCTTTTTTTTAACTTGGTGGTGTTTGATCGTATTGGTTTAGGAATTGATATTTCAATAAACAGTAAACTTGGCCGATTTCGTTATTATTTTGTTGACAAGCGGGGCTTGAAAATTCGCTCACCCCCTTAAGTGGGGAATGACAGAAAAAGTTTGAGAACCACTGATGTACAGCAAGATTCTATGACAGTAAATCATGTCCGTTTTGATTTATTTCTTTAAATCAGAGACCATGTAGGGCTGAAAAGGTTTTTTTTTTTTTTTTTCAACAAAAAGTCAGTAACTCAACATCCTTCAGTTTACATGTAAACATATTTATTTATTTATGCTCCATACCCATTTAAACAGGAAGTAACAATTACAATAAAACAACTATATAATAAAACACACTACAACTTACATACAAATTATTATAAACTGGATGACAAAATGACTTTTTAGAAAAGAACTATTAGAAGAGATTGTTAATTCTGAATTCATAAAACAGAATCTAACTGCCAAGAGAAGAGACTGGAAAACCATAATATAAAAATGGCAACCTGCCTCAGCAAAATTCAGTCAAATGCAAATAGAAACAACCAAGTCAGAAACACAACAGATGACTGAAACATTATTCGTAAGTTGAAATGTATTTACAAAGAAACTCTGTGGCCTCCTTTTTTCAGCTTTCAGCTGTTGTTGTAGTGCATCTAAAGAATGAAAAACAAACAAAAGGTTAGAACTATACAATGCTCTAAAAACTTGGAGTGGTAGTTGTTTATGAATGACAGAAGGTGGGTCCTAAATTTTTGGAAATGTGACTTTTACAAATGTACAGATATGCAACATATGTTTTGAAATGTCCTACAATATTCCATAGATACAATGCACACATTAGATTTTTTTTATATACAGGTCCTTCTCAAAAAATTAGCATATTGTGATAAAGTTCATTATTTTCTGTAATGTACTGATAAACATTAGACTTTCATATATTTTAGATTCATTACACACAACTGAAGTAGTTCAAGCCTTTTATTGTTTTAATATTGATGATTGTGGCATACAGCTCATGAAAACCCCAAATCCCTATCTCAAAAAATTAGCATATTTCATCCGACCAATAAAAGAAAAGTGTTTTTAATACAAAAAAAAAAGTCAACCTTCAAATAATTATGTTCAGTTATGCACTCAATACTTGGTCGGGAATCCTTTTGCAGATTCTTGTGTCTCTCAACTTTCTCTTCACAATATCACAGATTCTCTATGGGGTTCAGGTCAGGAGAGTTGGCAGGCCAATTGAGCACAGTAATACCATGGTCAGTAAACCATTTACCAGTGGTTTTGGCACTGTGAGCAGGTGCCAGGTCGTGCTGAAAAATGAAATCTTCATCTACATAAAGCTTTTCAGCAGATGGAAGCATGAAGTGCTCCAAAATCTCCTGATAGCTAGCTGCATTGACCCTGCCCTTGATAAAACACAGTGGACCAACACCAGCAGCTGACATGGCACCCCAGACCATCACTGACTGTGGGTACTTGACACTGAACTTCAGGCATTTTGGCATTTCCCTCTCCCCAGTCTTCCTCCAGACTCTGGCACCTTGATTTCCGAATGACATGCAAAATTTGCAACCTGTAGCCCATTTCCTGCACACGCCTGTACACGGTGGCTCTGGATGTTTCTACTCCAGCCTCAGTCCACTGCTTCCGCAGGTCCCCCAAGGTCTGGAATCGGTCCTTCTCCACAATCTTCCTCAGGGCCCCGTCACCTCTTCTCGTTGTGCAGCGTTTTCTGCCACACTTTTTCCTTCCCACAGACTTCCCACTGAGGTGCCTTGATACAGCACTCTGGGAACAGCCTATTCATTCAGAAATGTCTTTCTGTGTCTTACCCTCTTGCTTGAGGGTGTCAGTGATGGCCTTCTGGACAGCAGTCAGGTCGGCAGTCTTACCCATGATTGCGGTTTTGAGTAATGAACCAGGCTGGAAGCTTTTAAAAGCCTCAGGAATCTTTTGCAGGTGTTTATTTTGATTCAGATGATTTGATTTGATAATTGATTCAGATGATTAGGTTAATAGCTCGTTTAGAGAACCGTTTCATGATATGCTAATTTTTTGAGATTTTGAGCTGTATGCCACAATCATCAATATTAACAAACAATAAAAGGCTTGAACTACTTCAGTTGTGTGTAATGAATCTAAAATATATGAAAGTCTAATGTTTATCAGTACATTACAGAAAATTATGAACTTTATCACAATATGCAAATTTTTTGAGAAGGACCTGTATGTGTTATTTCACAATCTGCAAATGTTGTCCTACAATGTACATATTCAATGCTATGAAAACAAATATACTTAATGTAACAATGTAGTCTGTTATGTGCAAAAAAAAAAAAAAAAAAAAAACCTGTAGGACCACCAAAAAAAAATAAAATAAAAAAATCAATCCGTGGCGACGGTTTTGCAATTTGTCCCCCGCACTCACAAATACTTAAACTGTTCCCTCAGTTTAACAAATCGTGGCCACGGATTAAAAAACTGTATGCACAAATTTCCAATCCGTACGCTCAGATACCGTACTGTTTGCATATTTATTCTTAACATGAAGACTTATTTTGGTGATTTTATTATAAGCTTTTTACCCAGAGTTAGATGCATGCTGCACTGTTAATGTTATTATTAAATAACGCCTATTATTACATTGCATTTAGTTTGAGAGCAAAGTAGTGACAACATAAACTGTACATTATTTGTTTTGTATTGCTTTTTACCTTCTCCTCAAACTGCATGATTTTCAAAGTCATCGGATCACCAGTGTTTTCACACTGTACTATCTGTGGTAGCATTTAGTTGCTGCTGTGTTCACACTGCACAATGAATTGGTGACAGGAGATTACACACTGCATGACTTTACAATAGGAAGAATCGCCAACAACTCTGTCTGGTGTGCAAGCTACAGCCAAACCCACACAAGAAGTGATAAGGAAACAACGCAAGATCATGCTGACATTGTGGTCTATAATTCCTCCCCGAACAAACAATAATTACAAAAAGATGACGTCCTTGTTTAAGATCCCATATGGTCAAAACTGAAATTTCATGGCTTTTTTCATGGTAACTGAGGTCTAGGGGCTATGTAACTACCATATAAGTTTCAAAACAGTCAATCCACAGTAGAATGCACACAGCCTGCATAAAGTAGCTCTGCCTTTTCATGAGCTGCTGTGACGTCCAATCTACTCAGTCACCGCTTTCATTCACCATCAACCACCATCCCACCCTTCTTTTGCCAAAACATCACGTCCATGCCATTGCTGAACAACAATAACATGAAAACAAGTTGAAAAAACGCTGTTCAGTCGATAGATGTCGAAACTACATCATTACACAGGCTTCCGAACAACATTAATATAAAAGACCAATGGCACGTCAGCTTCAGCATCTTTCACACAGCCATTCCATTAAACTTTAAAAATTTACATTTAAAATTTTATTTAGTTAATAGAAGTTAATTGATAAAGAAAATCTATTTATGACATTTTTGACAGCATTATGATTATTTATTAAAACTTCAGACAACAACAATTAGTGCCACGAAGTTATTTGCAACATTATATGTTCTCCAAAATAGAGGACTACACACCTTACAGCGCAATATAATGTGGCTTTAGAAGAGGAAAGGTAGGATTAAGAAGTGAGCAAGTGATGAATTAGTATTATAGGTCCCAAGCAGATACAGTAACAATAATGGGTGCCCTACCTTATGCAGTCTCCATTGATGCCTAATAAACATTGATACAAGTAGGCTATGGTTAAAGTGGTGAACTTATAAAGTCTGAAATGTTTTGTTGTCCCTTCTCAACGCATTATGCATTTACTCACCAATAATGGCTACCTTTTTAATTTGGTCAAGTCTCCAAGTCGAAGGTGCCCAGCAGCAGATTCCGTACCATGGCAGTAGCAGAGGTGGCAAGGCGGGCTGCTCTCCACGCTTCTGCCTGGCAAAACACCCCAGAGCCCTTTATAACTTCAATCTGAAAAATTATTTCACATCACAATATTAATTTATTGGCAACTTTTAGAAACTTTTCATGTTTCATACTGATTCTTATGTTTAGCTTCCCAATAGTTAATAGGATTTTATGTATAAATGCAGATTAATGATAAAGATACATGCAGGGTAAAACTGCAACAGGAACAGTACAAAATAAAAACTGAAAAAAGACGGACATTCAGAGTAAAACAGTGCAAGATAAAAATAAAAACTGTACAAAACATACATGCAGGGTAAGCATTGGTGGGAGCAATGTCCAAGCAGTGTAGAGAAATATTTCTGTACGACTTCATTGTTTTGTGCTGTGTAGTATAGTATTGTAATACAGTAGCTGATCAGAGTGATCAACTCCCCATGTGCTGGTTGTACGCAGTCACAGGACATGGAAATGTCCTACGTAAGGCAGTATTTTAGCCACCTGGAACTAGCTTGTTTGTGCTAAATAACATTACCGATAGCAGTGTTATAAGCTAACCAAAATGGAGCCAAATACACATTAGCAACCATAATCTAAAGCTATCCAAAGCAAGGTGAATATAAAACATCTGTAAACTCCATAAGGCATTAGCTTAGCCACCGGGAAATATCATGTTTGTGCTACATGAGGCAGCATGTTAGCATGATTTACCTAAACTATATAAATGGCATTGAAAGCCAATGTGTCACACAAGCTGACAAGAGCTAGCTGTAGTGAGGAAAATATTTACTAATATTAGTTTAATATTATCAGAATAAGAGTTATATAAGACTTAATAACTTACCCAGTGTAGCATGAGTCTATTCTCTGTTCAAAATGCTCCCGTTCGGCGTCGGAGTCACACAGTCTTCTTCTGAGGTAAATGTAAACTCCTCCAACTTTCCAGAACATTCTGAAGAGTTTCCTCGGATGTGTAAGCGCGTGCAATCTTCCAAAACGTGCAGAAAACTCACTGAATCGGAGTATTTTCAAGCCTGTCTCTGTGTGTGTGTGTGTGTGTGTTGATCAGGCCGGTGGCCGGGGGCGTGGTCTAGTATGTAAATTACCCGGACTGATTTCCGTGTGATTGGCGTGTGGGCGTGTCCTGCCTCGGGTCATTAGCATATAAGTGCGACAGAAATTCTGTGCTTCTCCTTGGTTTCATACGGATTACATAAACTGAGAATATTTGTTTTCAATGTGACTTGCATCATTTAAAAGTAGACACTTTAAGCTTTCTATAGATATATTTCTCATTTCAGGTAATTTCAGTGACGTGTTTCAAAAAGATTTTCACGGAGACTGAGGTTTCATACATGTGCATATATCCTCATATACTATATGTGGGCAATTAGGAATAGTTTTTTGCTTTTTTCTTTTGTTAGTTCTTAGTTATTGCCTTGATAATAGAAAATATAAGCTAGGCATCATGTATGACAGTTGCCAAAGTGAGATATGAGCTAAAATGACCAGATCTTGCCATAGGAGAAATATCTTGTATGTACATATACAGTAGGGCTTATATGTGGACATAAAGAAGCAATACAGGAGACCTATATGGCCTGTATATGCACATATATGCACCTCAATGTTGCCTACATGTGGCATATATATGCATATTTGCAGCATATATATATATATATATATATATATATATATATATATATATATATATACTGCATATAGGTTTCATATATCCTCATATAGGTGCGGTTATATGCGCATATATACTGGATATAGGTTTCATATATGCGCATATATCCTCATATAGGTGCGGTTATATGCGCATATATACTGCATATAGGTTTCATATATGCGCATATGTCCTCATATAGGTGCGGTTATATGCGCATATATACTGCATATAGGTTTCATATATGCGCATATATCCTCATATAGGTTCTTTCCATGTGGGGCACGCACACTGCTCTGGGTCAGACACAGACAACGGGAAACAGGAACTAAGCTCTCAAACAAATGCTTCCCAACAGAATACCGTAGGTGGCATCGCCAAAATTTTTTCACCGTGAGTGGCAGGAACTTCCAGACTACAACATATTGAATTCTCATGCCTGTAGAGTGTATTATACTGACGGGGCGACAGTGTAAAAACACCCTCCGATGTTAAATGCGAGCCGAGAATTGAGTACTTTTGAACGGCAAACAGGAATTAAGCTCTCAAGTGAGGAAACTAGACAGCAAGGTAAATACACAAAACTTACCGTCAAATAATTTTTTTCCTCAATAACAATATATAATTTTTTATAATTATTATTATTATTTTTTTTTTTTTAAGCACCATGGCAAATCTCTCGTAGTCAATTTTTGAACCTGTTTTAAACACATACACACATGCATACACATTTTATAGAAATGCACTTAGTTAATTTAATTTGCCTTACATTGTTGAATGAGGGATGGGTTCCAAAACCAAAAATCAACATTGATTCAATGTTTGTCTTTTCAACTCAGAAAAACATTGAATTATCAACATTGATTCAACATTATTTAGCATTGAATAATCAACCTCAACCAAAATGATGATTCTGATGAAACTTCAACATTGAATCAATGTCACCTTGCTATCTGGGTATATACAGTAGGTAACCGTTTCAGTAAAAAATGGATCTGAGACAAAAACCATCAGGAACATCAACAGTTATTTCATATGTTGATGAAAATTACCAACAAAAGGACCCCGCATTTGGACACTTTTATCTAAATGCGGGGTCCTTTATTGGTAATTGAAGAATATTTAACGCATGTCAGCAATAAATAATCTTAAAAGCAAAATAACACTTCATTGACAGTGAGGAAAATACATAAACTAACATTAGTACAGTCTTGATCAATTTCTTAGTACATTCCTCATATGAGGCAAATCAACATTTAACTAGAAGGCATTGCTAAATTGCTAAATAAAAAGTAAAAAATTAGCAAACTCATGTTTTAGTGAGCTAGCTTGGAGCTGCGCTGTCTTTTATATGCATGATGCAAAAACTGAGTGAGAGTGAAAATTGACTCCAAATTACTTATAACATCATCATTTACCTCAGATGTCTGGGTGTATTACTAATAAAATACTCCATATGAGTAAAATTATCATTTATCCAGCTAGCATGAAGTTGGCAAGTGTTTTTTATGATGATAATAAAAAAGTTGAGAGAAAATGGAACTGGGGCAAAACCATAAATTTATTCAGATGTGTTGATAAATTGCTAGTAAAAGACTCTGCATGAGTGAAAATATGATGTAGCTAGCTAGCAAATGAATTTTATATCTTTCATAAAGGCTCACTGATATGCAAAAAAATGAAATAAAAAATAAATTTAAAAAAGGCCCTGGAAGATTCACATTCACCTCAGATAAAGTATTAATATGATACAGATAGCTAGCAGGTAGATATGTAAAATTGAAAATGAGACAATATTATATAGAAATATTAGCATATCCTTAAAATTTGTTGTTAAATTGCTAATAGAAGACTTTATAAGTAAAATTTTGATCCAGCATGTGGTGGAAATATACTTACCTCTATATATTACTAACTTTATATTTCCAGCTCACATATACAGTAGTGTGAAAAACTATTTGCCCCCCTCCTGATTTCTTATTCTTTTGCATGTTTGTCACACAAAATGTTTCTGATCATCAAACACATTTAACTATTAGTCAAAGATAACACAAGTAAACACAAAATGCAGTTTTTAAATGAGGGGTTTTATTATTTAGGGAGAAAAAAAATCCAAACCTATATGGCCCTCTGTGAAAAAGTAATTGCCCCCTGAACCTAATAACTGGTTGGGCCACCCTTAGCAGCAATAACTGCAATCAAGCGTTTGCGATAACTTGCAACGAGTCTTTTACAGCGCTCTGGAGGAATTTTGGCCCACTCATCTTTGTAGAATTGTTGTAATTCAGCTTTATTTGAGGGTTTTCTAGCATGAACCGCCTTTTTAAGGTCATGCCAGAACATCTCAATAGGATTCAGGTCAGGACTTTGACTAGGCCACTCCAAAGTCTTCATTTTGTTTTTCTTCAGCCATTCAGAGGTGGATTTGCTGGTGTGTTTTGGGTCATTGTCCTGCTGCAGCACCCAAGATCGCTTCAGCTTGAGTTGACGAACAGATGGCCGGACATTCTCCTTCAGGATTTTTTGGTAGACAGTAGAATTCATGGTTCCATCTATCACAGCAAGCCTTCCAGGTCCTGAAGCAGCAAAACAACCCCAGACCATCACACTACCACGACCATATTTTACTGTTGGTATGATGTTCTTTTTCTGAAATGCTGTGTTACTTTTACGCCAGATGTAACGGGACATGCACCTTCCAAAAAGTTAAACTTTTGTCTCGTCGGTCCACAAGGTATTTTCCCAAAAGTCTTGGCAATCATTGAGATGTTTTTTAGCAAAATTGAGACGAGCCTTAATGTTCTTTTTGCTTAAAAGTGGTTTGCGCCTTGGTTTTGCCCAGTCTCTTTCTTATGGTGGAGTCGTGAACACTGACCTTAAATGAGGCAAGTGAGGCCTGCAGTTCTTTAGATGTTGTCCTGGGGTCTTTTGTGGCCTCTCGGATGAGTTGTCTCTGTGCTCTTGGGGTAATTTTGGTCGGCCGGCCACTCCTGGGAAGGTTCACCACTGTTCCATGTTTTTGCCATTTGTGGATAATGGCTCTTACTGTGGTTCGCTGGATTCCCAAAGCTTTAGAAATGGCTTTATAACCTTTACCAGACTGATAGATCTCAATTACTTTTGTTCTCATTTGTTCCTGAATTTCTTTGGATCTTGGCATGATGTATAGCTTTTGAGGTGCTTTTGGTCTACTTCTCTGTGTCAGGTAGCTCCTATTTAAGTTATTTCTTGAATGAAACAGGTGTGGCAGTAATCAGGCCTGGGGGTGACTACAGAAATTGAACTCAGGTGTGATAAACCACAGTTAACAGTTTTTTAACAAGGGGGGCAATCACTTTTTCACACAGGGCCATGTAGATTTTGAGTTTTTTTTCTCCCTTAATAATGTAACCCTTCATTTAAAAACTGCATTTTGTGTTCAATTATGTTATCTTTGACTAATAGTTAACGGTTTTTGATGAGCAGAAACATTTAAGTGTGACAAACATGCAAAAGAATAAGAAATCAGGAAGGTTTTTCACACCACTGTAGCTGACTAAATAAAATTAAGACCTAGCTAGCTAGCAAATAGCTTTTATGTCTTACAAAAGCCACAGTTTTTAATCCCCAAAACTGCAGTTATTTTTTGTAAGGATAAAAGTAAAAAAAATATGGTGCAAAGATCCATATTTATTAATTATAATTATAAACACAATTATCAAGTTCAAGTACAAGTAGGCTTTATTGTCACTTCAAACATATACAGTTAGTACACAGTGAAATGAAACAACATTCCTCCAGGACCAAGGTGCTACATGCAACATAGATTTACAACATAAATTAACAGAAAAACGAAACTAGCTAACTAGGAGGCCTAGTTAGCTGGTTAGCGGAGACAAGACAGATTGACCTGACAACAAAAATTAACATAAATTAACAAAAACTAACTAGCTAACCCAGAGAGGAAGACTATCTACAATCTTTTTTTTTTTTTTTACACACAACATACTGTAAAGTGCATGTGCAAATGTGCAAGCAAGAGCAACAAAGTGACGACAAACTCGACATATCATAACATAAGTTAGTGCAAAGGTAATCCAGTAAAGAATATTGTGCAAAAGAGCATTTACAGGTTCGTGTGTATGATAGTTTGGTATGGTAGGTCAGTGTGTCTGTGCTTGTGTTGATTTGTCAGTCCAGGCTCAATGTTTTGAGGTAGTTGAGTTAAGCTGAGCGATAATGTGTGTGTGTGTGTGTGTGTGTGTGTTTATCAGTCCAGTCCCTTTTTGTTGAGAAGACGGATGGCTTGTGTGGATGTGTGTGCCCGAATGCTTCAGTACCTTTTTCCAGATGGCAGGAGTGTGAAGTGTGTGTGAGAGGGGTGTGTCCGATCAGCCACAATGCTGGTGGCTTTGTGGATGCAGCGTGTGGTGTAGATGTCTTCAATAGAGGGGAGAGAGACCCCGATGATCTTCTCTGCTGTCCTCACTATCCGCTGCAGGGTCTTGCTGTCCGATATGGCACAATTCCCAAACCAGACAGTGATGCAGCCGCTCAGGATGCTCTCGATAGTTCCTCTATAGAAGGTGGTCAGGGTCGGTAGTGGAAGCTGGGCCTTCCTCAGTCTTCTCAGAAAGAAGAGACGCTGTTGTGATTTTTTTGTGCAGGGAGTGTCACGAGTCACGGTCTGTCGGCCGTCTTTTTCCCACGCTGTCACTTCCCCACGCGCTCATGTTGTTGTCTAGCCGTCACGTGCGCTCTCACGCCCCCGTTTCCGCCCCTTCTGCTCACCTGTTTCCCATTCCCTACGCTGATTTCTCCAGTGATTTAAGCACGCACACTGCGCTGCTCAAATCGCTGGATTATCTTGTGTTTTCATGCCCCGATCTTCTCGCGTTTATTTTCCCTTGATCTCACGTTGCCAAGTTCGCTTTGTTTCTCGTTTTTCGCTTTCGGTTTCTCGTCTCTGATTTGTTCGCCTCGCCCTTTGATCTCCCGGTTTTGAATTAACACTTCCTCTTTTGACCACGGCTCCCGCTTTACGATTTGGCTTAGACGCTCCGCTGACTGATCGCCCGGCATTGACTTCCGCATTCCGACCACGCTCTCGCCTGACATTGTGGCACGTCATCTGCACTTGGATTCACCTCGTTCCGTTCCGCTTCGTGACAGAATAATCCAGCCATCGAAATGAATCCAGCAGATATTGACCACATGAAATCGGCGCTGGAGAGTCAAGGTGCACTTCTCGGAGCTCACCAGCAGGAGCTGCTCAACACCAAGCAAACCCTTGCTGATGTTATTACCCAACTCCAACGGCTCCATCTCTCTCCGGCACAAAGTGGGGGTCCCTGCACGCAACGGGAACCACGACTGCCTGCCCCCCCCACCTATGAAGGAGATCCAGGCACCTGTCGCTCCTTTCTCTCTCAGTGCACGCTGATATTTGAGCTCCAGCCATCCACATTTCCCACTGAACGCTCCAAGGTCGCATACGTGATAACTCTCCTCTCAGGACGGGCTCGGGAATGGAGCACTGCACTCTGGGATGATCATGACTCCTGCTGCACCAGCTACGAGCACTTCGCTAAAGAGATGAGGAGGGTGTTTGATCGCTCATGTCATGGCAGGGAGGCAGGTCACAAGCTGTTAAAACTCCACCAAGGTTCACGTTCAGCCTATGACTATGCCATCGAGTTCCAGACCCTAGCTCTCTCCAGCGGGTGGAATGGTCGGGCCCTAAGTGACACCTTCTTCGAAGGCCTGACTGCGACGCTCCAGGATACGTTAATCTCCCAAGAACTTCCTTCGTCGCTCCAAGATCTCATGGATTTGGCCGGCCGAGTAGATTCGCGCCTCCGCCTTGGAAAGGCAACCACACTCTCACCACCCAGAGACCGCCCACAACCTCGCTCCCCTCAAACTAATCCTCAAGAGAGACCCACGCGGCTGGACAGGAAGAACGTCGACGACGCAGAGTGGATGGTGCGTGTTTCTACTGTGGGAAATCATGTCATCAGCTCAAAGACTGTCCTGTAAAAAGGGAGCGTCTTCTAGTCCAGCTGGGAGGATTGGAGGGTGCGTCACCAGGAAGATCCCCAGATCAACGCCGCCTGTTTCCAGTTTTTCTCATCCATGAGCAACGGACCCATCTGGTGCAGGCACTGATTGATTCAGGTTCAGACCGCAACCTGATCAATACGACTTCTGCCAAGACCCTAGGAATCCCCGCTCTACCCTTGGAGACCCACCTCAAGGTTCAGGCACTCGACGGCAGCCCACTCCCATCTATCACACACAGAACTCCCCTCATCGGGCTAAGGGTCTCGGGCAACCATTTAGAACAAATTTCTCTGTTTATCATGGAGGGATCACATGCTACTGTTGTCCTGGGCCTGCCCTGGTTAACCCGTCACAATCCTCAACTCGATTGGGTCAGGAACACAATCGTAGCCTGGAACCCGTCATGCGCCACTTCCTGCCTGCGAGCTGCAGCCACGTCCTGCCTCAGCCCTGCATCTGTGGAGGAACCACCGGACCTCACCGCCGTCCCTTCAGAGTACCATGATCTCAAGGAGGTCTTCAGTAAATCTCGTGCTGTCTCTCTGCCCCCCCACCGTCCATATGACTGCGCTATCGACCTGCTCCCAGGTACCACGCCCCCCAAGGGCCGCCTATATTCTTTGTCGCCCAGGGAGCGTGAAGCTATGAATCATTATATCTCGGAGTCCCTCGCGGCGGGGATCATTCGCCCCTCCTCCTCCCCGGCGGGAGCCGGCTTCTTCTTCGTGGGTAAAAAAGATGGGTCCCTTCGTCCATGCATCGATTATAGGGGCCTAAACCAGATCACAGTGAAGAACCGCTATCCCCTTCCGTTAATGGCGACCGCCTTTGAACTCCTCCAGGAAGCAAAGATTTTTACCAAACTGGACCTACGCAACGCATATCACCTCGTCCGAGTCCGAGAGGGTGACGAATGGAAAACTGCTTTTAACACCCCAACAGGACACTATGAGTACCTGGTGGTTCCGTTTGGCCTGACCAACGCCCCAGCCGTCTTTCAGGCCCTCATCAATGATGTCTTCAGAGACTTTCTGAATTTATTTGTGTTTGTTTATCTGGACGATATTTTAATCTTCTCCCGAGACCTAGAAGAGCACCAACATCATGTTCGACAGGTGCTACAAAGACTGTTAGAGAACAATCTTTTCGTCAAAGCAGAGAAGGGCGAATTTCACACAACAACCACCACTTTCCTGGGGTTCGTCATTGGTCCCTCAGGCATTGAAATGGAGCCTGCTAAACTACATGCAGTCACGAACTGGCCCACGCCCACCACAAGACCGGAACTTCAGAGATTCTTGGGTTTTGCCAACTTTTACCGTCGCTTCATCCGAGGCTACAGCTCCATTGCTGCCCCCTTAACAGCCCTGACTTCCCCCAAGACACGTTTCCGTTGGGACATGAACTCTGAAAAAGCCTTCTCGGAACTCAAGAAACGGTTCACGTCTGCCCCAATCCTGACTATTCCAGATCCGTCACGCCAGTTTGTTGTGGAAGTCGATGCCTCCAGCACAGGGGTAGGAGGTGTCCTCTCCCAGAGAGCTGCACACGACAACAAGCTACACCCCTGCTCTTTCTTCTCTCACCGCTTAACGCCTGCTGAGGTGAATTATGGCATCGGTGATCGAGAACTGCTGGCCATCAAGCTGGCCCTAGAAGAATGGAGACACTGGTTAGAGGGGACGGAGACCCCATTTTTGGTCTGGACTGATCACAAGAACCTCGAATACCTGCAGAACGCCAAGAGGCTAAACTCTCGCCAGGCTCGGTGGTCACTGTTCTTCGCCAGATTCAACTTCGTCCTCTCATATCGTCCTGGGTCCAAGAATTCCAAGCCAGATGCACTCTCCAGACAATTTTCACCTACTCACGACTCCACTGCCAACGAAACCATCATTCCCCCGTCATGCTTGCTCGCAGCAGCTGAGCTTGATATCGAGACTAAGGTCCAGCAAGCCCTGTCTCAGGAATCCGGGCCAAGTAACGTGCCCCCTAATTGCCTGTTTGTTCCACTTCCTCTACGTTCTCAAGTTCTGGAATGGGCACACAGCTCCAAGCTCTCCTGTCATCCTGGCTCAGCTCGAACCCTGTCTCAAGTCCGACAACGTTTCTGGTGGCCCACGGTCAAGGAAGACACCTCCAGCTTCGTGGCAGCCTGTGACACCTGTGCTAGATGCAAACACACCAACACCGCGCCGGCAGGCCTCCTCAGACCATTACCTATCCCATCTCGTCCATGGTCCAACATTGCCCTGGACTTTGTCACAGGGTTACCTTCCTCCAACGGCCACTCATGCATCATGACTGTGGTGGATCGGTTCTCTAAGGCCGCCCATTTCATTCCGCTACCCAAGCTTCCATCCGCCAAGGAAACCACTGATCTCATGATAACGCACGTTTTCAGGCTGCATGGTCTTCCCAATGACATCGTATCCGACCGTGGGCCCCAATTCACATCACAATTTTGGAAGGCATTTTGCAGACTCATTGGAGCCACCCCCAGTCTGTCCTCAGGCTTTCACCCTCAGTCCAACGGGCAGACCGAAAGAAAGAACCAGTCCCTCGAAGTAGCCTTAAGGTGCATGGCCTCCCGAGATGTCGCCTCCTGGAGCAAGTTTCTGCCATGGGTGGAATACGCCCACAACTCCCAAGTATCGTCATCTACTGGTTTGTCTCCATTCCAGTGCTGCCTGGGCTATCAACCACCCTTATTCCCATCTCAGGAGGAGGAGGTCAGTGTCCCATCCGTCCAAGCTTTTGTCAGGCGATGCAGAAAGACCTGGCTGCAAGCGAGGCGAACGCTGTTACGGGCCGGCAGAAGATATAAGACACAGGCCAACCGCAGACGCTCTCAGGCTCCCAAGTACAGGGTGGGGCAGAGAGTCATGCTTGCCGCCAGAGATATCCCCCTAAAGACCACCTGCCGCAAGCTTTCCCCTCGTTACCTCGGCCCCTTCACGATTACCAAGATCATCAATCCATGCGCTGTCAAACTCTTACTCCCCTCAACCATGCGAAGAATAAACCCCACGTTCCACGTATCCCAGCTACGCTGTCTTGCCTCAAGCCCATTAAGTCCCCCCACCCACCCTCTGCCTCCTCCCCGTATCATTGATGGCGGTGAAGCCTACACCGTCCGCCGCCTCCTGAAAGCTCGCCGCCGAGGTAGAGGCATTCAGTACCTGGTGGACTGGGAAGGCTATGGCCCTGAGGATTGAAGCTGGATCCCCGCCAAGTTCATCCTAGACCCCAAGCTAATCTCTGACTTTCAGAAACGCTTCCCTGAGGCTCCCCGTCCTAACGCCCAGAGGCGTTCGTAAGGGGGGGGGGGGTACTGTCACGAGTCACGGTCTGTCGGCCGTCTTTTTCCCACGCTGTCACTTCCCCACGCGCTCATGTTGTTGTCTAGCCGTCACGTGCGCTCTCACGCCCCCGTTTCCGCCCCTTCTGCTCACCTGTTTCCCATTCCCTACGCTGATTTCTCCAGTGATTTAAGCACGCACACTGCGCTGCTCAAATCGCTGGATTATCTTGTGTTTTCATGCCCCGATCTTCTCGCGTTTATTTTCCCTTGATCTCACGTTGCCAAGTTCGCTTTGTTTCTCGTTTTTCGCTTTCGGTTTCTCGTCTCTGATTTGTTCGCCTCGCCCTTTGATCTCCCGGTTTTGAATTAACGCTTCCTCTTTTGACCACGGCTTGCGCTTTACGATTTGGCTTAGACGCTCCGCTGACTGATCGCCCGGCATTGACTTCCGCATTCCGACCACGCTCTCGCCTGACATTGTGGCACGTCATCTGCACTTGGATTCACCTCGTTCCGTTCCGCTTCGTGACAGGGAGTTGGTGTGGAGGTACCAACTGAGGTCCTTCTCCAGATGGACACCCAAGAATTTGGTGCTTTCGATTATCTCCACAGAGGAGCCATTGATACTCAGCGGAGAATGGTCGCTTCGTGTCCTCCTGAAGTCAACAACATTCTCCTTTGTCTTGTCAACATTCAGAGACAGGTTGTTGTCTTTACACCAGTCTGTTAGCCAATGCACGTGTCATCAGCAAACTTGATGATGTGATTCAAACTGTGTCGCTACACAGTCGTGAGTCAGCAGTGTGAACAGCAGGGGACTGAGCACACAGCCTTGTGGGTCCCCGGTGCTCAGTGTGGTGGTGCTGGAGGTGCAGTTCCCGATCCGTACTCACTGAGGCCTTCTGGTCAGAAAGTCCAAGATCCAGTTACATAGGGAGGTGTTTAGGCCCAGCAGGCTCAGCTTCCTGATCAGTTGTTGGGGGATGATAGTGTTGAATGCTGAGCTGAAATCTATGTACAGCATTTGAACATATGTGTCCTTATTGTTCAAGTGTGTGAGGGCAAGATGGAGTGTAGTGGAGATGGCGTCGTCCGTTGAGCAGTTAGGACGGTACGCAAATTGCAGTGGGTCCAGTGAGGGGAGCAGCAGGGTCTTGATGTGTCTCATGACGAGCCGCTCGAAGCACTTTATGATGGTGGGTGTACGTGCAACAGGACGGTAGTCATTGAGACAGAAGACTTCTTCGGCATGTGGACGATGATGGTGGCCTTGAAGCACGTGGGAACGATGGCGCTGCTTAGAGAGATGTTGAAGATGTCAGTGAGAACATCTGCAAGCTGTTCTGCACATTCTCTGAGCACTCTGCCTGGGATGTTGTCTGGTCCATCAGCTGTAGTGAGACACAGCACCTGGTCATTCGAAGGACGGTTGGTCTTCCTCGCCGTTATATACCATACCATACCACTTTATTTCTAAAGCACTTTAAAACAACAACAAAGCTGACCAAAGTGCGGTACAAAAAGTAAACTTTTAGGCCATAAGGAACATAGCGACACAATAACATACTACTACTAATAATAGTCATAATAAAAAATAATGATAAAAAAAAAAGTAGAAACACAAAACATCTCAATAAAATACTTCACACTGGGTTGAAGGCCAGAGAGTAAAAATTTGTTTTTAAACGAGATTTAAAAACAGCCACTGATGGAGCTTGTCGAATGAGTAAAGGTAACTCATTCCATAGTTGAGGAGCAGCTACTGAAAAGGCTCGATCACCTCAAAGTTTGCATTGGGTTTTTGGAATTTGGAGAAGCAGCTTGTCAGTAGACCTGAGAGAGCGAGACTGCACATATAGGTGCAGCAATTCCACCAGATAGGCTGGAGCAAGACCATTTAAACACTTAAACACAAATAAAAGAATTTTAAAACGGATCCGAACAGAACATGCACCACTGTGCTTTAACGGGAGGTAAACCTGACAGTCATCTGCATAAAAATGAAAGGAGATGTTATATTTCCGGAAAATGGCTCAGAGTGGGAGCAAATACAAGGAAAATAAAAGTGGACCAAGAATGGAGCCCTGTGGTACCCCCCAAGGAAGGGCAGCAGAGTTGGAAGTGAAGCCATCTATACTGACACAGAAGGTTCTATCAGAGAGGTAGGACCTAAACCACTGCAAGGCTGAGCCTATAATGCCCACCCACTGTTCCAACCTGGATAAAAGAATCTCATGGTCTATGGTGTCGAAAGCCACTGTTAAATCTAGAAGCACAGTTGTACAGAGTCTCCGGAGTCGGTTGCTATGAAAATATCATTAAAAACTCTTAAAAGAGCAGACTCAGTGCTGTGGCGAGTTTTAAACCCAGACTGAAACACTTCCAAAATTGCCTGTTCATCAAGGAAGGGCTGCAATTGCAAATAGACATTTTTTTCCAGAAGTTTGGCCAAGAAAGCTAGAGCTATATAGAGTATTTACCTCAGAATTGCTGATAAATTGTTTTTAAAAAATTATATGGGTAAAATTATGATCTAGCTGGTTAGTATGTAGATAATATTTTTTTATTTAGATTTTATTTGTATAGCGCTTTTAACAATTGATATTGTCGCAATGCAGCTTAACACAATCAAAATAATTATTTAAGTTTGTATGAAATGTGAATGTGTATGAGCCAAAATGATCAGATTGTCACTGATGAGCAAGCTGAGGACGACGGCGACAGTGGCAAGGAAAAACTCCCTGAGATGGAAATAGGAGAAACCAGACTCAACAGGGAACCCGTCCATAAAGACATTATATCATTCATAAATACAAAAAATGTGAATGAAAGATACTTATTTACCTCAGATGCTAAATTATTAGCTTGATTTTGTTATCTAGCATACAGCTGTCTTTCGTTTGAATGATGCAAAAGCTAGGTGACAGTAAGAATTACAGTAAAAAAATATCTAGAAACATTACCTTTTACCTCAGATATGTTGATTAATTGAAAATTAAAAAGTATAATTAAAATTCTGATCTAGCTAGCTAGTAAATAACTTTTACTGTATGTCTTTCAAAAGGGCAAAGTAAGAGTAAAAAAGTGGTGCAAAGGTCCAGACGGATCCAGACATGTTGATTAATGGTTAATGTATCTAACTAGTATGTAACTGCTCTGTCTTTTCTATGCAAAACAGAAAAAGCTGATTGAAAGTGGAAATGAGGCAAAATTATACAGAGTATTTACCTCCAAATTGTTGATAATTTTTTTAATGAATGGTTCTTTGTGAGTACAATTTTTCTATAGCTAGCATGTAGCTATTATTTCTTTTAAAAGGCCAAGTAAAAGTAAAGTGGTGGGAAGATCCACATTTATCTCAGATGTGTTGATAGATCATTAATACAGTATGATATAGCATGTAGCTGCTTAGTTTTTCATATGGATGATGCAAAAGCTGGGTGATGGTAGAAATAATAGAAAGTTATATTAAAGGGTCTCAGAGAAAAACTTCTGTCTTTATGTCTGTCTGTATTTCTGTCTAGACGATTTGGTCTCAGTGTCAAGCAAAATTGGCTAAACAGAATTTAATAAAACTTTGGCAGAACCAAAACTCAATCAAAATGTGATTGAGGTGGGTTTAGTCATACAGTACCCATCACTCTAGAAAGCCAATTAACGTGATAGTTTAGTGAAGACACAGAAATGGCCGTAATGCTGAACCTGAAATAATAATATCACTGATTACATTAAAGCTGATCAATCTTATTTTTAGCTTTAACTCTATAACTATTCCTACAAACTCTTTACCCGTCAATGGTGGATACTAATAAAAAGTTACTAATAAAAGCCTAGCTAAAATTAGCTAGTAATAATAAAATTAGCTAGCTAGTAAATAGCTTTTATATCCCATTTATATATAATGTGTTGATAAATTATTAATATGATATAGCTAGCTATCAGGTAGCATCTTAGTCTTTTATATGAATGACGCAAAAGATGGGTGACAGCGGAAATCTAGAACAATAAGCATTTACAGTACCCCAGTTATGTTGACAAATTACTAATAGATTATGAATTATCTACTTATAGTAGTAAATATAAAGTAAAATAAAAGGAACGTCAAACTTTTACTATTACTAATAACCTTGACTTGTGTGAAATTATGATTTGGCGCTAGCATGTAGTTGTTGAATCTTTTACAAAGAAAAGTCTCACAGATGGAGAAAGCGAAAGGAAACATTTCTGAGGATCAGATCAGTATTTACCTCGGAGGTGTTGGTAATTATCAGTGCAAGCTCCAAATCAAGAGAGACTTTAAACATTAGCATGTAGTTTACTAAAAAGGACAGGAGAGAATTATGGGTGGGAATCTGGCACTGGCCTGAGCTCAGAGAGACAGAATCAGAGAAACACCCGCTGGCTTTAATTTTTCTCGTTCGCGCCATTTCTGAACGTTATAATGAAAAGAGCGAAACATCTGAATATTGGAAATTTCTGGCTTCATTACAAAACCACTGTATTTATTGCATGCGCTCTTTCTGCCCAGAGCCTCAATGCCTTTTTAATGTTGCTTAATGGTGGAGCTACTGCTGATTGTACAATCTGTCATCTGCAGTTCTAACCCCGGCAGTGCGTACACACACACACACACACACAGAGTGCAGGCTGTTTTCGCCAGCAGAAAGATTAAATCAGAATAAATAATGTGAATTATGCATTTTCTAGACTGTTTGAACTGCCTTGCACTCTATTAGAAAGAGCTAAGATTGTTAGCTTGCAGTTTGTACCATGTGTTTGTGTGTGTGTTTATTTAAATATGTATACCACTGCTTATATATATGTGTGTATGTTTGTTGCAGTCATCAACACTGTCTGAAATACATGATAATTAGACGGCTATATCACATACTCCTATCCATATTCATGATTAATGAATTAATTACAGATTAAAATATGTCGGTGTGTTTGTCCACGGATTCTCTGATGGAGTAAATATTCTCAGATGGTGTAAAGAAAACACACATCTAAACACGGACATGCCAGGTAAGGAGGACCAAAAAAAAAAAAAACGGTCATTTTGTGCATCTTGAATACCAGGATGGAGAATTATGAACTTGCAACAAAAACAAATACTGAACAATAATTATGAATTTGTAACATGCGCGCACACACACACACACACACGCGCGCTGGTTCTTTGAGGAGGTGGATACTGGATACGCAAGGGTTGTCAGGCCACAAGAGAACCATCTATTTTTAGTACTAAGACTTGTTGAATTTTGAGAAAAACCCAGACATTAAAACACTATGTGTGATTCACACAAACATGGCACCAGGCTGACATGACCATATGGCCTGGAGATATCTTCAGGCATGAAGCTGCCATGGGAAATGTCTCACAATGTCAAGAGGATCTCCAGAGAAGGTCCTTCACTGACACTTACAAGCCTTAGGTTTTCTCACCGTTAAATGTTAAATGGGTGGAATGTTTATTACAGTGTATAATTTGAAGGTGTTTTTTGGTTCTCGTTTTTGTGCACAGGTTCTCAACCCTAGTCCTGGACTACCTGAAGTGTTTTAGAGTAGGAAAAACACTAGGGGATCCCCAGGACCAGGGTTGGGAACCTGTGTTCTTGAGGAACGCTTAAGGATTCTATGTGAAAAGGTTCCGGGTCAAGGATCTTGGGAAAGAACCTTGAACAAACCTTAATTTTTACCAATTTTTGTTTATTTCTGATAGGTTCTAATAATTAAGAAGAACGTGCTATGCAGTAGTTTAGAGATTTTGAAAGAAAAACAGAACTTGAAAGAGAACAATTTGGTTTAACCGAAGAACCCATAAAGATTTTAAGAGTGTAGATAAAGATTAAGAGGCTCTCCGGTGCCTGGAGATATCTATGTTCCTATTTCAACCTTCAGAGTGTCAGGTACATCGCTAAGAAGCGTTCAAATCTTTGCAGACAGAGTTTAAAAGGAAAATTCATGTTGAATGTTTGTTTGTTTTTTGGCGAAATTCTGATAATTTACGAGAGTTGTTTTAAGGTCCTGTATTTTAGCATTCCATTAACAAGTTAACACAAATCTCAGAGTTCTAAAGTGTGTGTGTTAGTACTTACAGTACACCAGCTGAAATACTTATTTTTTATACTTTAAAATTTTCAAACTTTCACTCCTCCTCCATATAACAGCAGAGTTGAGCAACAAGATGTGGGATTTCTTATACAGTATAAGGTCACAATAGGGGTAAATCTACAGTAGTTTGCTTTTTTGAACCCTGATCAATACAATAGTAAAGAAAGGACAAAACAAAGGGTATGTTTTTTTTCTTCTTCTTCATAAACACACACACACACACACACACACGAGGCACAGTGGCATAGTGATTAGCACTGGCGCCTTGCACCTCCAGAGTCCGGTTTGATTCCCAGTTTCAGTGGATTTTGCATGTTCTCCCTGTGCTTGGTGGATTTCCTCTGGGTACCCTGGTTTCCTCCCACAGTCTAAAGACATGCAGATTAGGCTAATTGGGGTTCCCAAATTGCCCGTAGTGTGTGAATGAGGGTGTGCGTGTGCGTGTGTGTGTGTGTGTGTGTGTGTGATCTGCAATGGATTGGCACCCCTTCCTGGCTTGTTCCCTAAGTCTCCTGAGGCTCCTGGCCCCTCACAATCCTGTATACAGGAAAAAGCATGTACAGTACAGTGGCTTGCAAAAGTATTCGGCCCCCTTGAACTTTTCCACATTTTGTCACATTACAGCCACAAACATGAATCAATTTTATTGGAATTCCACATGAAAGACAAATACAATGTGGTGTACACGTGAGAAGTGGAACGAAAATCATACATGATTCCAAACATTTTTTAAAAATACATAACTGCAAAGTGGGGTGTGCGTAATTATTCAGCCGCATGAGTCAATACTTTGTAGAACCACCTTTTGCTGCAATTACAGCTGCCAGTCTTTTAGGATATGTCTCTACCAGCTTTGCACATCTAGAGACTGAAATCCTTGTCCATTCTTCTTTGCAAAACAGCTCCAACTCAGTCAGATTAGATGGACAGCGTTTGTGAACAGCAGTTTTCAGATCTTGCAACAGACTTTGACTGGGCTTTGACCACATGTTTGCTGTGCAAATGGAACTTCTTATGGTTTTCTGTTAACAATGTCTTTCTTCTTGCCACTCTTCCATAAAGGCCAACTTTGTGCAGTGCACGACTAATAGTTGCCCTATGAACAGATTCCCCCATCTGAGCTGTAGATCTCTGCAGCTCGTCCAGAGTCACCATGGGCCTCTGGCTGCATTTCTGAACAGCGCTTTCCTTGTTCGGCCTGTGAGTTTAGGTGGACGGTCTTGTCTTGGTAGGTTTACAGTTGTGCCATACTCCTTCCATTTCTGAATGATCGCTTGAACAGTGCTCCGTGGGATGTTCAAGGCTTTGGAAATCTTTTTGTAGCCTAAGCCTTCTTTAAATTTCTCAATAACTTTATCCCTGACCTGTCTGGTGTGTTCTTTGGACTTCATGGTGTTGTTGCTCCCAATATTTTCTTAGACAACCTCTGAGGCCGTCACAGAGCAGCTGTATTTGTACTGACATTAGATTACCCACAGGTGTACTCTATTTAGTCATTAGCACTCATCAGGCAATGTCTATGGGCAACTGACTGCACTCAGACCAAAGGGGGCTGAATAATTACGCACACCCCACTTTGCAGTTATTTATTTGTAAAAAAAAAAATGTTTGAAATCATGTATGATTTTCGTTCCACTTCTCACGTGTACACCACTTTGTATTGGTCTTTCACGTGGAATTCCAATAAAATTGATTCATGTTTGTGGCTGTAATGTGACAAAATGTGGAAAAGGTCAAGGGGGCCGAATAATGTATGTTAATATAGTAATAAAAATAATTTTTTTTTTTTAAGATGTAAACGATAAGTGAGTGAAACACACACACATACACACATACTGGAGATCCATCTGAATGTGTAACTAAAAAATGAACTTTGCACAAAAGGGTCTCTTTAAAGTTCTCTTATTCAAACATTTTGGACGTTTCCAAGAATTCAGGAATGATGACATCATATGTTGTGGTTCCACTGGCAGGTTAAACGCAGAATGTGGAAGCCACCGCACTTCCTGCATGAGACCCAGACCATGCTGTTTTTTTTTATTATTTATTTTTTTATTTTAATAAATCAGGAAATTCACGACTTGTGAATTAACAGATGTACAGGAAGGACAGTAAAATGTCCTCGGATTGACAAGTGGGAAAAAGAAATGTCCATGGGAGACAAAAAAAAAAAGTGTGAAGAACTACAGTACTGAGACTTAACTCCAGTGCACACACACACACGCACACACACTCTTTCTATCATTCTCTAACCACCATCCACCTGGCCGATAAGCTCTCAGTGTGTGTGTGTGTGTGTGTGCGTGTGTGTGGAGCCATAACAAGTGAGTTATACCCCATTGTGCCAGCATGTCACATTTAGCAAGATGGACGACCAAAGCACCGTATTCGTTCCCTACACATTCATCTATCACTCTCTCTCTTTCTCTCTGCTTCACTAAGCCTCTCCGATGCTGCTATAATAGCCTTCAACCCAGCTTGGCTGCTTTCCCCGAACACTCCGACTGTGTTAACACAACCCAGCTAAATTATTAATAGATCCCCGGCTATCAACAAGTCTATCATTTATACTTTCTTTTTAACACGGGACGTGGTCCAATCTTATCTTTCATGCTCCCTTTTCCACTTTCTCCACAACAAGTATGCGTGTGTGTTATAAAACTCTGAGCTTCAACTTACAGCAAACTTAATTGTGCATTTCAATAAAAAGACCAAACTGAGAGAGAGAGAGAGAGACAGAGAGAGTGAGAGAGACAGAGAGAGCATCAGAAAGATGAAGGATTTGTGATAAGAGCTGGAGAGAGAGAGATAACTAAAAAGAGTAAGAAGTAAAGAAAGTGTGATGGAGAGATGGTAAGGAAAGAGTGGTCGAGAGAGAAAGAGAAAGACATTGGGGGAAGAGAGAGAAAAAAGATGAGTAGAAGGTGATGAGAGACAATGAGAGGTTTGAGGTTTTTAAACTAACTTTTATTATAACAAATTTAGGAAGTTTTGCAATTTTATATACACTTTTATATATATATATATATATATATATATATATATATATATATATATATATATATATACAGTGGTGTGAAAAACTATTTGCCCCCTTCCTGATTTCTTTTTATTTTGCATGTTCGTCACACTTAAATGTTTCTGCTCATCAAAAACCGTTAACTATTAGTCAAAGATAACATAATTGAACACAAAATGCAGTTTTTAAATGAAGGTTTACGTTATTAAGGGAGAAAAAAAAACTCCAAATCTACATGGCCCTGTGTGAAAAAGTGATTGCCCCCCTTGTTAAAAAATAACTTAACTGTGGTTTATCACACCTGAGTTCAATTTCTGTAGTCACCCCCAGGCCTGATTAATGCCACACCTGTTTCAATCAAGAAATCACTTAAATAGGAGCTACCTGACACAGAGAAGTAGACCAAAAGCACCTCAAAAGCTAGACATCATGCCAAGATCCAAAGAAATGCAGGAACAAATGAGAACAAAAGTAATTGAGATCTATCAGTCTGGTAAAGGTTATAAAGCCATTTCTAAAGCTTTGGGACTCCAGCGAACCACAGTGAGAGCCATTATCCACAAATGGCAAAAACATGGAACAGTGGTGAACCTTCCCACGAGTGGCC